>LR738711.1:142513665-142545169 GCA_902687465.1 Secale cereale
GGAGAGAGGCGAGGTGCTACGGTGTGGTGTCACTGGCGAGGCGGGCGACTTTTATAGCCGGAGCTCAGGGCGGCGGGAGACGCATGCAGGCGACGCGTGGCGGGCGGCCGTGGCGCTGGGCGACGCGACGGTTCACAACGCGGCATCAATGGGCATGCTGACCGACGCGCTGCATCGTGGAAGGCGCGGCATCAATGGAGGCGACGGCAAGGCAGCGTGGCAGCTTTGGCATTGATTCCCGCGGGAAACGAGGCGATGTGGACGACGAAGCGGCGCGTCGCTGACAGGGCGGGTCCATCATAGTTCGCGCCAAAAACGGTTCGTCCGGCGCCCCCAGGCAACCCCAGCGCGCCGGTTCGAGTTGAGTACGCCCGCGTCAATTTCGGCCCAATCCGACGAAAAACGGGCTCCTAGGGACGTGACTGGGCCATTTTTCCGGCGCCCGAAAAAGTGGCCTGAGGGCTGTTGGGGGCGCGGCTCGTGATGCTCTTACTCTTAATTTCCTACTCTTAACTCAGTGAAGATCGATTCCTTTACGCACGCAGATACACGCGGCGTAAACAGAGAAGAAGAAGCTTACTACGGTGGAGTTGGATCTGGTGGAGCCGCTGGAGCGCCAGCAGTCCCATGATTCGATACGTCGACGATGGGATGGCGAAATCCAGACAAGCGTTCTGCCTCTCGGTAAACTCGCTCTATGTACCGGCAGCAATTTGAACGAGGGGCGGGGGATGAAATCGCATCGGAGCCGCCGCCGACCGTGAGAGGAGGAGAAAGGCGGAAAATCCTATTGGCCGCTCATTGCGGCAAACTGTCGCCGCTTCGCACAGGGCGAGCGACCAAGCGATGCTTTTGGGCCGGCCCACTTACGAACATAGCTTATGAACAGCCCACCGGTTTTGTGAACCTTTTAGAAGGTTCCATGAACCGTTTTTTTTCTTTTATTGGTTTTCCACTTTTCTATTTCTTTTTCCTTACTTTTTTCTGTTTACTGTTTCTTTTTCATTTTTTCGTTTTTCGTCTTTTGTTTCCTCTTCTTTTTCAAGTTTATTTTTCTTTTTTCAGAACGTGTTCGCAGTTTTACAAAATGTTTAGGATTTTCTTTTTATTTTCTTCTCTTCTTCAAAAAAATAGGAAATTTTAAATTTTGTTCTTGTTTCCAAAAAATATTCAGTTTTTGAAAAAATGTTCTCAAAATTCAAAAAGTGTTCTCGTTACACAAAAAGTTCAAGACTTTCGAAATTCAGAAAGTGTACCGGATTTCAAGTTTTTGTTCATATACTTAAAAAATGTTCGCGCTTCCAAATTCTTTCGGGATTTTTTCAAAACTGTTCTCCGTTTCAAAATTTGTTCTCAAGATTCAAAAAATGTTTGTGCTTTAAAAAATTGTTCGCGCTTCCAATTTTGTCCGGAATTATTCAAAATTGTTCTCCGTTTCAAAATTTATTCTCAAGATTCAGAAAATGTTCGTCCTTTAAACATAGTTCGTGCTTCCAAATTTGTTATCAAGATTCAAAAATCGTATGTGCTTTAAAAAAGTGTTCACAAATTCCAAAAATGTTCACAAAATCCGAAAATTGTTAATATTAAAAAATGTTCACATTTTTACAAAATTGTTAGCGAATTTCAAGAAATGTTTCCTTTTAAAAAAATTGTTCAGAATATTTTTGTTCATGTTTCGAAATTTCAATTATTAACCAGGGTCTCAAAAAATGTACTTTTTCCGAAAATTGTTCACAAATTTCAAAAAATGTTCTATTTTTCTTATTTTTGTTCACGTATTAAAAAATTATTCGCATTTCTAATTTGTTTGTGATTTTAAGAATTGTCCTCCAGTTCGGAATTTGTTCAAAATATTCAAAATATGTTCATGATTTTAGAAATTTTTCGCGTTTCGAATATTGTTCAAAAAATTCGAAAAAAGCAAACAATTTTTGAAAAATATATGCAGCATTTTGAAAAATGTTCGTGGTTTTTCTAAATTCGGATTACAAAAATTGTTTACATTTTTTCTCGAAACAACACTTGTAATATCAAAAAATATATGCGGCATTTTGAATCGGTCGAAAATTTTAAGAAATATTTCTAAATTATTTTTTCCAAAACCCTGTTGTCTGTTCTTATAGAATTCTGGCGCCTTGATTTTCACAAGCAGCTTTATGGTGGAGTGGCAAGCTGGCGAGATGCAGAAAACAGAAATGGAATTCGCGTCGATGGGCCGGCCCAGTCGTGCGTCGGCTGTGTGCGGCGACCTCCTCTTTGACGCAGAATGCGTCATATAGGAGGTCTAGAGAAACGCACCCGTGATGCAAAAACTGTCTTTTGGGCCTTTTTTTTGACCAAAAAAAAAGGCTCCAACAAACAACAGCCCCTATGGGCGTGTTTGGTGGGAGCGCAGGGCTATACCTCGAAATGGGCCGGCCCATCTGCGCGGAACGCCACAGCCTCGTTTCTTTTTTCACAATTTTTTTTAATTTTGTTTGTACTTTCAAGTATTTTAAATAAATATATTACATAAAATACTTTACGTAAAATACATTTTAATAATTGTTAACAAATCATTAAAAAAAGGAAATACATATAGATAAAATAGTTCTCATGTATACAGAAAAATACAAATGTATATGAAAAAATTGATCATTTAAAAAATGTTAATCAAATGTGCAGGTCACAACATTAAATGCGCCTTTTGAGCAGATGATCATACTCGCTGCGTGGACAGCCCGGTACGAGCTAGGCAACTCACTGCTCGTACACCACGTAGCTAGGCAACTCGCCGCTCCAGGCCGTCAATACCATGGGTGAGGCTACATGCTAGCGCGCGGAGGAGCAAGTGGCCGCTCCAAGCCGACGCATGGTTCAATAACTCGTTGCTTCAAGCCAGCTCGCGAAGGAGTGGCGACTTGCTCTAGATCGATACGTGGGGGAGCACGACGGCACATGCATTGTGGCAGCCGTGGACAAGGCAGTGTTGTACCGCTCCTCCGGCGCCATCTATCGTCATCAACATGCGTGAAAACCGCGCGCTGCTGGCGGAAAAACAAGCCGGCTTCACTGAGATCAACAAGGTGGCCATCACGTTCGTGCCGCCGCCGACAGTGAGGAAAATAGATCATGGGAGGCCTCGCCACTTGGGTCCCAAGAAGGCCACCGCCGCCGCTTCGCCGGCGTGCACAACCGGTGTCTTACCCTCCGGCTGAAGCATATTGCTCCGGTGCCACTCCGATGAGCGGTGTAGCCGGACATAGGGTTGGAGGCTGCTCTTGCCCTTTGCACTGAAGCATATCCATTTGGAACTCACGACGGTCCGGTGGACGGGCTGTCGTGGGAGGTGAGATCCGCCGTGGCCGGATGTAGACTAGTTTTACCAGTACGTTATAGTTTTTAGTTAGTTTTTAGTTAAGATAAGTCTGAAATGTAAAAAAAATCGTATTGTTTGCATGAACATCATCTGATTTTCATGAATTTCGTCTCATCCAGTTTGTTGAAACAATGTTTGAGATGTATGCGATAGCGTTGAATGGTCAACTCTCGCATCTGTGTTTGTAGACTGATTCTCCGTCCACGTGTTTTGCGTTGGAGACTCCCTAAGCAGCACCAAATGCGCCATGTTAAAACGCATACACCACACGCCAAATGCGCATTTGAGCAGATGATCGGCCTCGCGCAGAAAAATTCGAGTTGCCTTTCCTTTTCCCCGGATTGTATGTCCTCCAAGTCGCTGCCCGTGACCAATCACCCATGGACCGAACCGAACACACATACGTACGTATACGCGCTAAAATACACTGGTGTCCATCAACCTACGACGATCACCGCACCGAACGGCATCTTCGTACGTGTCGTCGACCGAACACCCGAGCACCACCATGCACGTACGTCTAGCTACCAAGTACCTACGTTCCAGAGAGCTCCCATCGATTGTTAGGTTGCGCGTCACTGTTGACCCTTTCCCGCGCCCCCGCCCCGCTCGCCCGCCACGCCGTGCTCCGGAGGACGCTGCGCTCCTGCTCCGCCTTGAATGGCATGCACCATCCACGATCCAGAGCGCGCGACGCTACCTAACGGTGCACAACAGTACATGGATTTCGTCTTAACGAGGTTGGAACAGTACGCCGATTCTCTTCTTTTTAATAGCTTCTTCTACCCTTGTACGTATGCTTGAAGGAGAGGTCCAACAAAGCGTTAGATTGAACTGTCCACGCGCATGCATGCATGTAAGGGCCATGGAGGCGGAGTGGATCTCAGCCCTTGTCGGTGGGAGGGCTCCGTTTTCATAATTTTTTTCGAGCTTTGTTAGGTTTTGTGTACTGTTCAGGAAGACGAGACGGCGGCGACTCCCTGAAGATGGAATAAATGTCTCCCCGTCTAGTCCCCGTTCCGGTGATGCGTCTAATATGATCGGTGGGCGTGTGGAGGTGTGTCTCCGACGGATCGGCCTTTGGTGTATATGCTCGGATCTGATCGTCGTTCGTCTTCTTTCGAGTGTCTTTAGGTTGGATCCTTTTGATCTACCATCTTCATCCGCGGCGGTTAGTGCGTTGGTTCTATGAGGCCTTAGCACGACGACTTCCCGACCGTCTACTATAACAAGGTTTGTCCGGCTCCGGTGAGAGAGAGGCGATGACAGCGGCGCGCCTTCGTCTCGCTTCAGTGTTTGTAGTTGTCGCTAGGTGATCTACATATCTGAATGTAATTTTTATTAATTCTAGTATTCATTTTACTATTATGATTAAAAATGAATAGATTGGAAGTTTTTCCGAAAAAAAAGATGGGGTGTTTTTTGCTTTTTTGCATGGTTAGCAGATTGATTGTTGACCCGGGACAGTTAGCCTGTCCGCCCGAGGGGTGATTCAGGTTCAGCTACTACTGGCGAGGAAAGGTGGTGGGTGCTATAGGCTGTCTAATCACCTAACCAGAATCCCGTCGTCAATTTGCCAGCGCTTCGCCATCAGCGTGCGTGCCATTCCAATTCCATCTGCTCGGTGCTGCGCCTGGCTCGCTCGCGCAGGAGCGTAAATGCAGTCGCACCAGTGTCAGTGTACTGCTGCTGCTGGCACGGAGCCGGGGGCCACTCGCAGAGGTGAAGGACCTGACGCCGACGTGTCCCCCACCTGGGCGCGGCGGCCGTGGCGTGGCCCGCCTGCGCCTCCGCGCCGCACATGGGCTCGGTGCCGTGCTATCCCGGTCATCCCCTCGCATGGACAACGACGGGACCCGAACGCCCCCTCTCCCGCAGCGTCCGTGCCGCGGACCCACCACCAAGAGCGCACTGTGGGCTCATGGCCTCGCTCTTCCGTGCCTGCGTACCCTACGGTTGACTGCTGAGCATAGGCAGGATAATAGGGTGGGTTGGGTTTGGGGGCCAATTTCGTGTTTTGACCCTTTTTCTATATTATTTCGGGATCTGATCCTCGGTGTGAAATTTTTTGAAATCTGACCCTTTTCTTATCGTCAGACCCTTTGACGGTAGGGTATAATAGCCTACTGCCAAACCCCTTGGCGGTAGGGTTCCTGCCTACCGTCAAACAGGCTGGCGGTAGGGCCAAGGTGCTTGGCGGCAGGCCCTCGTACACACTATGTTGAAGACTTAGAATTTTTCTACGGTAGGGCGTTCAACCCTACCGCTAAGGGGTTTGGCGATAGGCTATTATACATTGCCGTCAAAGGGTCTGACGATAAAAAAAGGGTCAGATTCTCAAATTTTTCACACCGAGGGTCGATCCCGAAATAGTATAGAAAAAATTCAAAACACGAAATTCAGTCGGGTTTGGGATCAAAACACATGGAACATCATAGTTCCATTCCGGATGCATGGGTTGGTTTCATTCCCGAAAATACTAACGCTCACACGTGTGGCATCTGCACATCCCTCACACGTCTTAATCCACCATAATTCTGTTTTGCACGAATCCTAACCAAATCTGAGTGCCACGTAGGCATAGCGTGTTGTGTGGGCGTTAGAGCGCTCGCCCACATGACCCGCAGCGCGTGGTTTGCCACCTGTGCTGTGTGGGCGAACCGGTTCCCGCCCACACAGTCGCCAACCAGCCCACGTGCGTGTGGGTGAACTGCCCTTCGTCCACACGACGCGCGTACTGTGATAGATGACAATTGCAGTTGCGCGTATGCGGCAACTAGGGTAAACACACATGTCAACTGTAGTTGCGCGTATGTGGCAACCAGTGTAAACACACATGGCAACTATGATTAACCATACGTGACAACTATGGTTTGACCACATGTGGCAAGTAGTTGATCACACACGACAACTATGGTTTAATTGCACGCGGCAACTACCGTAAATTAGACATGGCAAGTATAATTAACCAAAACAGAGAGAGTTGCCATACTTTTACAACTACATTTGCCATCCTGGATGGCAACTAAAACGTCACCCCGTGAGTACCTAACGTAGCTGTGCCACGACGTGTGGGCATTTTTTGCTTCGTACCACACGCGCGGGCGGGATGCGTAGTATTTGTTGGGCGTGTGGCACGAAGTAGCTGCACCCACACGCGGGTGTGTGGGCGGTCTCCTACTCACATCACACATGGTGTGTGGGCGGATGGCTAGTATGCCGTACATATGGGCGTTAGCGGCGTCCTTCATTTTTGTGTTCAGTTGAAGATAGAACATGGCATGGGTTGGTTTCGTCTATGTGTTTGGTTTGAGAGGTGGAACGAGAAGAATCTAATTCCACTCACCTCTTTCATATGAATGGTGAGATTACCTCTCATGTGCTCGTATAAACATATATAGCTCTCTGCATTTGGACAACATATAATTCAAAATTTTGGCAGCATTTTCTTTGTATTTTCAAGAACAAGCAATTTAACGATATATGATCAGAAGTTAAAAAACATATAATATCACACATAACAGATTTTTAATACAAATACCATAAGATGCAACAACATCACAAGTTCATCATCAGAAAGAAACACTATCCATTACAATCCATACATATGGTTCACATACTAGCCCTCCAAAAGCTCTCCTAATTGAAGTCCAGTATAATTTCATAATGCAAAGTACATCATCTCCACAAGTCCATACGACAAGTGCATCACGCAAGTATCCTCATCCCATAGACCTCCACTTAAATTTCTTAGTGTTACAAGCCTGCCCCAAATCTTCCTCCACTTCTTAAGATAGTTGTAAACCCGGCCGCCGGTGATAGCTAGCTTGAAGTGCTCATTCAAAGATGCAGCACATTGGTTTTGATGCATCATCTTGAAACCAATTGAAGTCCTCTTGCCATCAGCCATGAAAATTTATCAAAAAATTGCATAGGTCGTCAAAAATATGAAGTTTCAACATATAGAAAGTAACATCCATGGTAACAAAAGGTAACATCCTATCCGTCCTTAAAAGAATAACAAAAAATGGACTAGATCATCACAAATATTAAGTTGCAACATATAGAAAGGGGCGCGACAGATTAGCGTGGAGAAGGAGCCGCTGCAGGTCAAGCCGGGAGGAGGAGGTGCTGCAGGCCGGCCGGGATTCCTCCGATTCCTTCCTCGCCAACGGTCGTCATCTCCCTTGCATCGCCGACAGAGCGGATGCTAGAGAGAGGGAGAGTAGAGAGTGGTGGCCGGGAGGGAAAGAAACGAGAGGGAGATGGCTAGGGTTCGGGCGCGCGCGTGCGCGCGCGCGCGCGTGTGTGTGTGTGTGTGTGTGAGGGGGAGAGCGGTGATGCTTTGGCTTATTTTCTTTTTCTTTTGTGTTCGATCGATGAACAATGAGGTCGTTCCTTCAAATCACATGCATCACTAGATGAAGCATCTAAGAGGAATATCCATTGCATGCAAATGATTCGCTTGTGGTTACACACCCAAGTGAACACGAGGACGGGATGTCAATGACAGAATCAATCCATCCGATGACACCTTATCTTCAAACCAAACACACCCCTAGAGAGAAGGTAAATGGTCAATCTCGCACCCCCTCCACTTGAAGTTTTTACTAGTTGTAAAGTACGTGCTTCGCTATGGAGTAAAAGTCATGTCGAGGATCAGAGTCACATGACAAGGGTCGGTGATGGAAAAATAATGATGGATTGATTTAGCGAAGAGTTCTTTGGCGGCGGTAGTTAGTGCTACCTCTTGAGCTTGCGTTGTATTCCCTCGAAGAGGAAAGGGAGATGCAGCACATTAGCGTAAGTATTTCCCTCAGTTTTTGAGAACCAAGGTATCAATCCAGTAGGAGACCACGCGCCAGTCCCTCGCACCTGCACAAACAAATAAGAACTTTGCAGCCAACACGATAAGGGGTTGTCAATCCCTTTACGGTCACTTACGAGAGTGAGATCTGATAGAGATGATAGTTATATTTTTGGTATTTTAGCTTTAATAAAACAGCAAAGAAAAGCGGTAAAAGTAAAGTAGATGTAGATTGATATGTTGAGAATAGACCCGGGGGCCATAGTTTTCTCTAGTGGCTTCTCTCATGATAGCGATATTCTACGGCGGGTAAACAAATTACTGTCGAGCAATTGATAGAAAAGCGAATAATTATGAGACTATCTAGGCATGATCATTGTATATAGGCATCACGTCCGAGACAAGTAGACCGACTCCTGCCTGCATCTACTACTATTACCCCACACATCGACCGCTATCCAGCATGCATCTAGTGTATTTAGTTCATACGAACAGAGTAACGCCTTAAGCAAGATGACGTGATGTAGAGGGATAAACTCAAGCAATATGATGAAAACTCCATCTTTTTATCTTCGATGACAACAATACAATACGTGCCTTGCTGCCCCTACTGTCACTAGGAAAGGACACCGCAAGATTGAACCCAAAGCCAATCGCTTCTCCCATTGCAAGAACTATAGATCTAGTAGGCCAAACCAAACCAATAATTTGAAGAGACTTGCAAGGATATTATGAGCACACATAAAAAGTTCAGAGAAGAACCAAATATCTTTCATAGATAACCATTATCATAAACTCACAATTCATCGGATCTCGACAAACACACCACAAAAAGAGATTACATCGAATAGATCTCCTCGAAGACCGAGGATAACTTTGTATTGAGATCCGGAGAGAGAAGAAGCCATCTAGATACTAGCTATGGACCCAAAGGTCTGTGGTAAACTACTCACAACTCATGGTGAGGGCGATGATGATGATGATGAAGGCCTCCGTGATGGATCCCCCTCCCGGGACAGGCTCCAAGATGGGATCTCCACGGGAACAGAAGCTACGGCGGTGTAATTAGGGTTTTCTCTCTGCAATTGGAGTTTCTGGGGTACGTAGGTATATATAGGAAGAAGGAGGGCACCGGGGGCCGTTTGGGCCAGCCTCGAGGCAGGGGGCGCGCCATGGGAAGGGGGGCACGCCCCCACCCTCGAGGGCTGGCCCCTTGCCCCCTGACTTGGTCCTGACATTTCCCGAGCGTGATTTCCTCCAAAAATATCTCTCGCGAAGGTTTCATTCTGTTTGGACTCCGTTTGATATTCCTTTTCTGCAAAACCCTGAAATAGGCAAAAACCAACAATCTGGACTGGGCCTTTGGGTTAGTAGGTTAGTCCCAAAAAATGGTATAAAAGTGAATGATAAAGCCCATTAAACATCCAAGACTTCATAAATAATAGCATGGAACAATAAAAAATTATAGATACGTTGGAGACATATCAAGCATCCCCAAGCTTAATTCCTGCTCGTCCTCAAGTAGGTAAATGATAAAGAAAGAATTTTTGATGTGGAATGCTAACCAATATAGTTTATCAATGTAATTCTCTTAATTATGGCATGAATGTTCAGATCTGAAAGATTCAAGATAAAAGTCTATATTGAGATAAGAAATAACAATACTTCAAGCAATACTAAGAAAGCAATCATGTCTTCTCAAAATACTATGGATAAAGGAAGTTATCCCTACAAAATCATATAGTGTTGGCTATGCTCCCTTGTCATCACACTAAATATTCATATTATGCACAACCCCGATTTCAGCCAAGCATTTGTTTTCATGCTCTATCTTTTCAAACCTTTCAACTTTCACGCAATACATGAGCGTGAGCCATGGACATAACACTTTGGGTGGAATAGAGGTGGTTGTGGAGAAGACAAAAAAGGGAGATAGTCTCACATCGACTAGGTGTATCAACGGGCTATGGAGATGCCCATCAATAGATATCAATGTGAGTGAGTAGGGATTGCCATGCAACGGATGCACTAGAGCTAAATATGAATGAAAGCTCAACAAAAGAAACTAGTGGGTGTGCATCCAACTTGCTTGCTCACGAAGACCTAGGGCATTTGAGGAAGCCCATCGTTGGAATATACAAGCCAAGTTCTATAACGAGAATTCCCACTAGTATATGAAAGTGACTAAACATGAGACTCTCTACAATGAAGAACATGGTGCTACTTTGAAGCACAAGTGTGGAAAAAGATAGTAGCAATTGTCCCTTTTTTCTTTTTTCTTTTTTTTGGGCCTTTCCTTTTTTTTTCTTTGGCCTTTCTTCTTTTTTTTTCTCCTTTTTTGTGTGGAGGGGCTTTATAGATTCAACCTTTCCTCCCATGGGACAATGCTCTAAAAATGATGATCATCACACTTTCATTACAACACAATACTACAACTCGATACAACAAAAAGTATGACTCTATATGAATGCCTCCGGCGGTGTACCGGTATGTGCAATGAAACAAGAGTGACATGTATGAGAAGATTATGCATGGTGGCCTTGCCACGAATACGATGTCAACTACATGATCATGCATGGCAATATGACAATATGATGCGTGTCATATAAACGGAACGGTGGAAAGTTGCATGTCAATATATCTCGGAATGGCTATGGAAATGCCATGATAGGTAGGTATAGTGGCTGTTTTGAGGAACAATATGGTGGCTGTTTTGAGGAAGGATATATAGTGGGTTTATGGCACCGGCGAAATTTATGCGGTACAAGAGAGGCTAGCAATGGTGGAAGGGTGAGAGTGCGTATAATCCATGGACTCAACATTAGCCATAAGAACTCATATACTTATTGCAAAAATCGACGAGTCATCAAAACAAAGCAATCAACGCATGCCCCTAGGGGGGAGGTTGGTAGGAGTTAACCATCGCGCGCCCCCGACCTCCACACAAAGTTTGACACTCTACAAATACCTCATGCTTTAACTTAGTCACACAACGGTTCACCATACGTGCATGCTACGGGAATCACTAACCTTAACACAAGTATTTCTCAATTTCACAATAACCCCACTAGCATGACTCTAATATCACTATCCTCATGTCTCAAAACAATTATCAAGCATCCAACATCTCTTTCTATTCAATGCACTTGATGTGAATTTTTTTAATACATTGACATTGGATGTTTATCATGTGAAGACTAGTTTATTTAGCCTAAACACATTACCATGATGTTTTAATAGAATCTAAAATAGATATAAGTGAAGCATGAGAGTTCTACAATTTCTACAAAATATTCCCACCACCATGCTCTAAAAGATATAAGTGAAGCACTAGAGCAAAAACTATTCAACTCAAAAGATATAAGCGAAGCACATAGAGTGTTCTAACAATTTCTAGGCCGTATTTAACTCTCTCAAATAGGTGTTTCCAGCAAGGATGATTGTGGCAAACTAACAAGCAAAGACTCAAATTATACAAGACGCTCCAAGCAAAACACATAACATGTTGCGAATAAAAATATAGCTTCAAGTATAGTTACCGATGGATGAAGATGAAAGAGGGGATGCCTTCCCGGGGCATCCCCAAGCTTAGGCTTTTTGATTATCTTGAATTTACTTGGGGTGCCATGGGCTTCCCCAAGCTTGGGCCTTTGCTACTCCTTGTTCCGTAGTCCATCAAAGCAATACTCAAAACTTGAAAACTTCACAACACAAAACTTAGACAAAAATCCTCGTGAGCTCCGTTAGTAAGAGAAAGCAAACCACCACTCAAAGGTACATCAAGGAATTCATTTTTTTATTGGTATTAAACCTACTGTACTTCAAGTTCTCTATGGTTCATATCCTCCAATATTACTCATAGATGCATCGGAATAAGCAAACAACACACGAAAAACAAAATCTGTCAAAGACAGAACAATCTTTAGTAATCTGCAGGGTTCGCCTACTTATGAAACTCCAAAAAAATCCAAAATAAATTTTTAAATTTGAGAAATTTGTCTACCAATCAGCAGCAAAAATAATCAACTAAAAAGCACGCTCCAATAAAATCTGAAGACTACTTTAGCGAGCGCTAACGATTCTGTTTTTCACAACAAGATCATATAAACTTCACACAAGTCTTACCAAAGGTTCTACTTGGCACAAACACTAAACAAAACATGAAAACACATCTAATAAGAGTCTAGATGCAATATTTATTCTCTAACAGCAACAAAAGCAAAAAACATAAAATTGGGTTGCCTCCCAACAAGCGCTATCGTTTTACGCCCCTAGCTAGGCACGATACAAGATAGATCTAGGTATTGCCATCTTTGGAAGGCAATCCATAAGTGGCTCTCATGATAGATTGATATGGTAATTTGATTTTCTTTCTAGGAAAGTGTTCCATGCCTTTCCTTAACGGAAATTGGAATCTAATATTTCCTTCCTTCATATCAATAATTGCACCAATCGTTCTAAGGAAAGGTCTACCAAGAATAATAGGACATGAAGGATTGCAATCTATATCAAGAACAATGAAATCTACGGGCACATAATTCCTATTGGCAACAATAAGAACATCATTAATTCTTCCCGTAGGCTTCTTAATAGTGGAATCCGCAAGATGCAAATTTAAAGAACAATCATCAAGCTCATGGAACCCTAGCAAATCACACAAAGTTTTTGGGATAGTGGAGACACTTGCACCCAAATCACACAAAGCATAGCATTCATGATCTTTTATTTTTATTTTGATAGTAGGTTCCCATTCATCATAAAGCTTTCTAGGTATAGAAACTTCCAACTCAAGTTTTTCTTCATAAGATTGCATCAAAGCATCAACTATATGTTTAGTGAAAACTTTATTTTGACTATAAGCATACGGAGAATTTAGCACGGATTGCAACAAGGAAATACAATCAATCAAAGAGCAATTATCATAATTGAATCCCTTGAAATTCAAAGTAGTGGGTTCATCACTATGCAAAGTTTTAATCTCTCCGTTCCCACTTTTAGCAATTTTAGCATTAAGATCCAAAAACTCTGAATCATTGGGACACCTTAAAACAGAATCATCTCCAATCCTATTTTCATCAAGATTAATACTATAAAACAAGGATCTAATAGGAGACACATCAATAACTTTCAGATCTTCATCTTTAGTTTCACGATAACTAGAAGAACACGATTTAATATAATATTCTCTTTTAGCATGCATTCTAGCGGTTCTTTCTTTGCATTCATCAATGGAAATTCCCATGGCTTTGAGAGACTTATTGATATCATGCTTAGGTGGGATAGATCCTAGTTTCAAAGAATCAACATCAAGAGTAATTCTATCCACACTTCTAGCCGATTCATCAACTTTAAGCAATTTCTCTTCAAGCATAGCATTGAAATTCTTTTGCGAGATCATAAACTCTTTAACACTAGTTTCAAATTCAGAAGGCATCTTTCCATAATATTTGTTATAAGAATTACCATAATTATTAGAGGAATTACTAGGAAAAGGCCTAGGATTAAAATTACCTCTATAAGCATTGTTACCAAAATTATTCCTACCAACAAAATTCACATCCAAAGATTCATTGTTATTCTCAATCAAAGTAGACAAAGGCATATCATTAGGATCAGAAGAAGCACTCTTAGTAGCAAACAATTTCATAAGTTCATCAATCTTTCCACTCAGAACACTAATTTCTTTGATAGCATGCACTTTTTTACTAGTAGATCTTTTGGTGTGCCATTGAGAATAATTAACCATAATATTATCTAGGAGTTTGGTAGCTTCTCCTTAGGTGGTTTCCATGAAAGTGCCTCCGGCGGCCGAATCTAAAAGATTTCTAGAAGCAAAATTCAAGCCAGCATAAAAATTCTGAATAATCATCCATAGATTCAAACCATGTGTAGGGCAATTACGTATCATCAATTTCATTCTCTCCCAAGCTTGTGCAACATGCTCATGATCTAGTTGCTTAAAATTCATAATATCGTTTCTAAGAGAGATGATTTTAGCAGGAGGGAAATACTTAGAGATAAAAGCATCTTTGCACTTATTCCACGAATCAATACTATTTCTAGGCAAAGAGGAGAACCAAGTTTTAGCACGATCTCTAAGTAAAAACGGAAATAACTTCAATTTAACAATATCGTTATCCGTTTCCCTTTTCTTTTGCATATCACACAAATCAACAAAGTTGTTTAGATGGGTAGCGGCATCTTCACTAGGAAGGCCGGATAATTGATCTTTCATGACAAGATTCAACAAAGCAGCATTGATCTCACAAGATTCAGCATCGGTAATAGGAGCAATCGGAGTGCTAATAAAATCATTGTTGTTGGCATTAGAAAAGTCACACAATTTGGTATTGTTCTGAGCCATAGTGACAAGCAAGCAATCCAACACACACAAGCGAACAAGAAGCAAGCGAACGAAAAACACACGGCGGAAGAAGGGCAAATAAAACGACAAGGGTGAAGTGGGGGAGAGAAAAACGAGAGGCAAATAAATGTAATGCGAAGGATAAGGGTTTGTGATAGGTACTTGGTATATGACTTTTGCGCAAGTCTCCCCGGCAACGGCGCTAGAAATTCTTCTTGCTACCTCTTGAGCTTGCGTTGTATTCCCTCGAAGAGGAAAGGGAGATGCAACACAGTAGTGTAAGTATTTCCCTCAGTTTTTGAGAACCAAGGTATCAATCCTGTAGGAGACCACGTGCTAGTCCCTCGCACCTGCACAAACAAATAAGAACTTCGCAACCAACGCGATAAGGGGTTGTCAATCCCTTTACGGTCACTTACGAGAGTGAGATCTGATAGAGATGATAGTTATATTTTTGGTATTTTAGGTTTGATAAAACAGCAAATAAAAGCGATATGTTGAGAATAGACCCAGGGGCCATAGTTTTCTCTAGTGGCTTCTCTCATGATAGCGATATTCTACGGCGGGTAAACAAATTACTGTCGAGCAATTGATAGAAAAGCGAATAATTATGAGACTATCTAGGCATGATCATTGTATATTGGCATCACGTCCGAGACAAGTAGACCGACTCCTGCCTACATCTACTACTATTACTCCACACATCGACCGCTATCCAGCATGCATCTAGTGTATTGAGTTCATACGAACAGAGTAACGCCTTAAGCAAGATGACATGATGTAGAGGGATAAACTCAAGCAATATGATGAAAACTCCATCTTTTTATCCTCGATGGCAACAATACAATACGTGCCTTGCTGCCCCTACTGTCACTGGGAAAGGACATCACAAGATTGAACCCAAAGCCAAGCACTTCTCCCATTGCAAGAACTATATATCTAGTAGGCCAAACCAAACCAATAATTCGAAGAGACTTGCAAGGATATTATGAGCACACATAAAAAGTTCAGAGAAGAACCAAATATCTTTCATAGATAACCTTGATCATAAACACACAATTCATTGGATCTCGAGAAACACACCACAAAAAGAGATTATATCGAATAGATCTCCTCGAAGACCGAGGAGAAATTTGTATTGAGATCCGGAGAGAGAGAAGAAGCCATCTAGATACTAGCTATGGACCCGAAGGTCTGTGGTAAACTACTCACAACTCATGGTGAGGGCGATGATGATGATGATGAAGGCCTCCGTGATGGATCCCCCTCCCAGAACAGGCTCCAAGATGGGATCTCCATGGGAACAGAAGCTACGGCGGTGGAATTAGGGTTTTCTCTCTGCAATTGGAGTTTCTGGGGTACGTAGGTATATATAGGAAGAAGGAGGGCACCGGGGGCCGTGTGGGCCAGCCTCGAGGCAGGGGGGCGCGCCCTCGGAAGGGGGGCGCGCCCCCCACCCTCGAGGGCTGGCCCCTTGCCCCCTGACTTGGTCCTGACGTTTCCCGAGCGTGATTTCCTCCAAAAATATCTCTCGCGAAGGTTTCATTCTGTTTGGACTCCGTTTGATATTCCTTTTCTGCAAAACCCTGAAATAGGCAAAAACAGCAATCTGGACTGGGCCTTTGGGTTAGTAGGCTAGTCCCAAAAATGATATAAAAGTGAATGATAAAGCCCATTAAACATCCAAGACTTCATAAATAATAATATGGAACAATAAAAAATTTATAGATACGTTGGAGACGTATGAGTTAGGGACATGGGATATATGATTCCTAGTCTCGCAGCTCCATCCATTTGCAGTGTTAACTAGCATAAAGTCGATGCTTAGCTACAGAGACTAGTTGTCATGAATTATGATTGGTCAGATCGAGGATCAGGATTACATAACAATATTCAGTGATGACAAAAGTGATGGATCGATTAACATTATAGTTCTTCAGGACGCTAGTTGGGGACATGGGATATGATTCCTAGTCAACTGATCCACGCGAACAAATGTAATTCCAGATTATTAATTCATACCGATATTTAAAGGTAGAGCATGATAAGTAGCATTATCAACAAATTTGGATTAACACGCGCAACAATCAGATCAACCTCAAGTAACAACATCATCAAGCAAAATCTGCTTGGTCGTTTTCAGTGAGATCATGATTCTTATCTGCTTAGATCGTTCATGTCCATTGAGATTAGGTGTGCTTGATTACAACCTTCAAAATATTAATGGTTTTCCTTGCATAAAGATCCTCCCCTCCTGCTAATCTAATAAGAAAAGCAAGGAGTTTGTGTAGGACATGCCAGGGAATTATTTGGTTCTAGCTACCATCTTCACTTTCCATTTGGTTCCATTTTCTAACTCGCCATGCCGAAGACACATGCCACGCGGCCACATCCGGGCAGTAACCTCCCAATGGTGAGGAGGACGTGTCTTCCTCGACTTTGATCACCATCTACTAGAATGTCGGCGTGAAACAATAACTATTGGGGAACGTTGCATGAAAAACAAAAAAATCTGCGCACACGCAAGATCTATCCATGGAGATGCATAGCTATGAGAGGGGGAGAGCATCTTCATACCCTTGAAGATCACTAAGAGGAAGCGTTTATCAACGCGGTTGATGTAGTCATACACCTTCACGATCCGTCCCGATCAAGTACCGAGTGTACGGCACCTTCGCGTTGAGCACACGTTCAGCTCGATGACATCCTCACTTTCTTGATCCAGCAAGAGGGGCGAAGTAGTAGATGAGTTTCGGCAGCACGACAGTGTGGTGACAGTGGCGGCGAAGATCAATCTCCGCAGGGCTTCGCCAAGCACAACGGAAACTAGATGGAGGATAAACTAGAGGGGACAGGGTTGCCGGCACATGGCTTGGTCAATCTTGATGTGTTCCGGGTGCTAGCTCCGTCCCTCTATTTATATTTTGAGCCCTTGGGTCGTTTCTTGGAGAAAGAGCCTCTTCAAATTTGGTTTGGCACACAAGGCAAGAGTCCTCCTCGAACTCCAGGACCAGATGCCAGGGTCCCTGGCATCTGGCCCCTGGCCTCCGCAAAACTTCCTTTTGTGCCTTCCTAAAGCCCATGTGAGCTTTACCCCTTGGTCCAAATAAAGTGTTCTCGTACCCAAACATTTAGGGAAACATCCGAAACCCCTTCCGGAGACCAAACACAATTATCCCATATATCAAACTTTACCTCCGGACTATTCCTAAGCTCATCGTCTTGTTCGTGGTCTCATCCAGGACTCTGAACAACATTCGGTCACCAACGTACATAAGTCATATAATACTATATCATCAATGAACGTTAAGCGTGCGGACCCTACGAGTTCGAGAATGATGTAGACATGACAGAGACGCTTCTTCGGTCAATAACCAATAGCGGGACCTGGATGCCCATATTGGTTCCTACATATTCCACGAAGATCTTTATCGGTCGAACCTTTGTGACAACATACGTAGTTCCCTTTGTCCTTCGGTATGTTACTTGCCCGAGATTCGATCGTTGGTATCTCCATACCTAGTTCAATCTCTTCACCGGCAAGTCTCTTTACTCATTCCGTAATACATCATCTTGCAACTAACTCTTTAGTCACTTTGCTTGCAAGCTTCTTGTGATGATGTATTAATGAGAGGGCCCATAGATACCTCTCCGTCACACGAAGTGACAAATCCCAGTCTCGATCCATGCCAACCCAACAGATCCCTTTGGAGATACTTGTAGAGCATATTTATGATCACCCAATTACGTTGTGACGTTTGATAGCACACAAGGTATTCCTTGAGGGAGTCCTGGATTACGGGGTCCTCGGACGTCCGGGCTAAGTGACGTGGGTCGGACTGATGGGCCGTGAAGAAACAAGACGGAAGACTTTCCCCCGTGTACGGATGGGACTCTCTTTGGCGTGGGAGGCAAGCTTAGCGTGTGGATATGAAGATTCCTTTCTCTGTAAACCGACTCTGTACAACCCTAGCCCCCTACGGTATCTATATAAACCGGAGGGTTTAGTCCGTAGAGGCAATCATAATCATTCAGGATAGACATCTAGGGTTTAGCCATTACGATCTCGAGGTAGATCAACTCTTGTAACCCCTATAGTCATCAAAGTCAATCAAGCATGAAGTAGGGTATTACCTCCATTAAAAGGGCCTGAACCTAGGTAAACATTGTGTCCCCTACCTCCTGTTACCTTCGATCCTTAGACGCACAGTTCGGGACCCCCTACCCGAGATCTGTCGGTTTTGACACCGACATTGGTGCTTTCATTGAGAGTTCCACTGTGCCATCGTCGAAAGGATCGATGGCTTAATCGATCATCTACAACAATGCTGTCGGGAAGAAGATTTTTCTCCCCGGCCAGATCTTCGTATTCGGCAGCTTTGCACTGCGTGCCAACTCGCTTGGCCACCTGGAGCAGATGACAGCTACGCCCCTGGTCACCAGATCAGTTTTGGAAATTTGAACTATGTCGCCGATATCCGAGGAGACTTGATCTTCCAAGGGTTCGCGACTCCAACCACCGCTCTGGCCTTAGATCTAGAGCGCGTCATCAGGTCCGAAGACGGGAGTCTAGAGCCTGTCGGACTATTAGTGGCTATAAAGCTCAACACTGGAGAACCGGAGAGGATGGCGCCACTGGCAGTTATCACGAAGCCGGACTACACTAGTTCCGAACCCTCGGAGTCTGTGTCTTGCGAGCTCGTCCAGGGAACTCCGGCGCCCATCCAAACCTCGCTCTTAAACGAGGCTCTGGACTTAATGCGATCCCTCGCCATCATAGTGGAACTGTTTCCGAATTACGCCCAACCCGAACTAGGGGATGAAAATAGGTAATTTTACCTCCCACGCACCACCCACTTTATAGACACTATCGAGGATCTAACTGACATGCTCGACTGCACCTCCTAAGACATCGACGGTATGGACGACGATGCCGGAGAGGAGCAGGCCCAAAACCCGCCGTTCACCGGACGCTGGACGGCCACTTCCTCATACGACGTGTACATGGTGGACACACCTAAACAAGGTGATAGCAATGATAAGAAGGATCCAGTCGAGGATGAACCTCCTGAGATACCACCGAAGCATCAACATCAGCGGCGCTGCTCTAAATCACGTCATGGAAAAGACAACAACACCGGCACTGGAGAAAATGATACTCCAGAGAACACCGAAGAACAAGAAGACCGCATCGAACCAACATCCGAACAAGATGATTGTGAGGAGGGGCAAGTCGACCCTGATGAGCAAGCATGGAATGAAGACTCGGAGGATAGCATCTATCTACCACTCTCCAAGGACGACGTGAGCCTCGGCCACGAAGATTTTATCGTGCCAAAGGAACCCCTTGAACAAGAACGCCTTAAGCGATGACTAATAGCCATGGCAAGAAGCCTAAAAAAGAAGCAGCAGCAGCTTCAAGCTGACCAAGATCTGCTCAACGATAAATGGACTAATGTCCTGGCAGCCGAACAATACAGCCTTGAACGCCCAACAAAGAGTTACCCGAAGCATAAGCTGCTACCCCAATTCGACGATGAAGCAATGGAGCCCATACCACCCGCGCGTAACGTGGCTGATGGATCTGACCGGCCACCACGTGGCCGGGACAAAACGGCAACTCAAGCCGAACACCAACCCGCACCACCTCGCCGTAAAAGCAGAGGAACAACAGCTCGGGGATACACATATGACCTACCACAAGACCTGGAAAGGAGAGAAGGCCAGACCAGATCAGTCTATGGATCGCGGGGGCGTGCCCCAACACGAGAGGACGGCTACCAATCCTGGCACGGCAAGCACAACCACGTCCGGGCCGAAAACCGCATACGGACTTCATCCACAATGCATCATGATGTGGCCCGATATAGAGGCACCGCACACCCCTATGCTTCACGGATGAGGTAATGGGGCACCAGTTCCCAGAAGGGTTTAAACCCGTGAACATTGAATCCTTCAACGGCACAACAGATCCCGCAGTATGGATTGAAGATTTTATTCTCCACATTCACATGGCTCGCGGTGACGATCTACATGCCATCAAATACCTTCCCCTCAAACTTACGGGACCAGCACGGCACTGGCTGAACAGCCTACCAGAAAAACTCTATTGGTACCTGGGAAGACTTGGAGGACGCATTCAGAGATAACTTCTAAGGTACTTACGTTCGGCCCCCAGATACCGATGACCTTAGTCGCATAATCCAGCAACCCGGGGAATCGGCCCGACAGCTCTGGACCAGGTTCCTAATAAAAAAGAACCAAATTGCGGATTGTCCGGACGCCGAAGCCACCGCGGCCTTCAAACATAGGGTCCGAGACGATTGGATCGCCTGGCACCTCGGCCAAGAAAAGCTGAAGTCCATGGCAGCCCTCACCGCACTTATGACCCGTTTTTGCGCGGGAGAGGATAGCTGGCTTGCTCGTAGAAGCAATAGCACCAGCGAACCAGGCACCTCCGAAACCAGGGACGGTAATGGCAAGCCATGACGCGAAAAGCACAAGCGCCAAAACAATAATGACGGAACCCAAGACACGGCGGTTAACACCGGATTCAGGGGCTCCAAACCCGGTCAACGGAAGAAGCCATTCAAGGAAAACATAGATGGCCCGTCTAGTTTAGACAGAATCGTTGATCGGCCTTGCCAGATTCATGGCACCCCCGATAAACCTGCCCATCATACCAACAGAAATTGTTGGGTCTTTAAACAGGCCGGCAAACTCAACGCCGAACACAAGGGGAAAAATCGCCCAACGACGATGATGACCAAGAGCCTCGTCAATCGAACACACGGGGACATAAGCAATTCCCCCCAAGGTAAAAACAGTGAATATGATATATGTCACACATATCCCTAAGAGGGAACGCAAGCGCACACTACAGAACGTCTACGCCATAGAGCCGGTCGCCCCAAAATTCAACCCATGGTCGGCTTGTCCGATCACCTTCGATCGAAAGGACCACCCAACCAGTATCCATCATGGAGGTTCGACAGCTCTGGTCCTCGATCCGATCATTGATGGATTCCACCTCACGCGAGTCCTCATGGACAGTGGAAGAAGTCTCAATCTACTTTATCAAGACACTGCCCGCAAAATGGGCATCGATCCGTTAAGAGTCAAGCCCACTAAAACTACCTTCAAGGGAGTAATACCTGGTGTAGAATCCCGCTGTAGGGGCTCAATCACACTGTAACTCGTCTTCGGTTCGCCGGATAACTTCCAAAGCAAAGGCTTGACCTTCGATATCGTCCCCTTCCACAGCGGCTATCACGTACTGCTCGGACGAGCTGCTTTCGCTCGCTTTAATGCGGTTCCGCACTACGCCTACCTAAAGCTCAAGATGCCCGGTCCATGTGGCGTCATTACAATCAACGGAAACATGGAGCGCTCCCTCCGTACCGAGGAGCATACCGTGGCCATCGCGGCCGAAGTATAAAGCGGCCCTGTCAAGCCGCACACCTCATCAGCTACCAAGCCGCCGGACTCCATTGCGCAAAGCCGGTGGGTTCTGCATGCCGGCAGCCTGAGAATCCTAGGGCTAGATTAGCAGTTTCGCCTCCGTCGGTTGCCACGTACATTAGCGAAATTCATACTGCGCATGCACAACTATGCACTCAAAATACCTTGGGCATCGGCGGAGGCAATACACGGACAAGCCTATAGCACGGTTCGACCTTATACAACCCTCCCCTTTCTCTAATAGTCTTTTGATTTTTTACCACAGGTGAAATCAAAACCTACTTATCCTACGGACTCACAAAAGACTCTCTCCGAGCCCGGTTCCGTATAAATAGCCGAAGACCATTCCCCTCAAGGAATCTTTCTTACTTAGGCGAAAGCGGCGCAGACGTGCGGTAGGAAGGTGCAAGGGATTTTGTAGACCACAACTTCCCTCAAGAACTTGTATAGAGCTTTTCCCTTAGCCCTAGACCCCCGGCATGTAAAATGACCTTGGTGATTATGGTACCCTCTATAAGACTACGCTTTGACGTATCAATCAGATTCTAGTGAACCAAATTCTTATTCGGCGTTGTCTTTACTTATGGACTTTATGCCGTCTCTTCAACGGTCTCATGAACACACCTCAGCACAAATTGCCAGGGGCTCTATATGGCAGCATATGTGTTTCCAAGCAAGAAGTTCGAACAGCTTCACAGCACAGTTCGGCGTCTCGAGCTCGGCAGTATATGCATCAGTTCCGAATCATGTCTTTGGTCAATAGTTGGGTTGCCCGGCTCCTGTGTCTGCTACCTTATGTTCCGTCTGATCGGCTAGGGTAGTAAAGGGAGAACTACTGCGATTGTGTTTCTGGTTCGTCCGGTTAAGCACCTCAATAGAGAAGGCCGAAAACTGACTATCATGATGTGGCGAGAGCTGGTCAGCCACTCGGCGACTTACTATAATCTTTAGTGATTTTTTCCGTATTACACGAAGGACTGTTTCCCGGTCACACATGTAACACATCTACATTGGGGGCAGCCGTGTACATACAAGGGGCTAGTTTGTAGACCCATCATTAAAACTCATATGGCTAAGTGAGAGCAATAAAACTGAATAGTCTGATTGCCTGGTTCGCCGCACTGATACCTCCTTCATGGACCAAGACGTTGGGTTAAGTGTATTCATGTGCAATTCCGAACACCCTGGTAGTATCTACACGGGGGTTGAAGCCGACGGCTGGGAACTCTCAGATATAAAAACGGCCACACAGGAGGATAAAACTCTTCATAAATGAAGGAATATATTACAAAAGACTTAGTTCACAATACAAACTCCCGAACAGTTCGGGTTCGTTCATTCAAACAGTACATCCTTAGAGCATTGGCCTTCTATAAGGCGAGCACCTTTTAGTATGTCCTCAAAATAGCGCTATGGTGTGCGGTGGTCCTTGCTTTAGGGCGGACCCTCAACTGCCACCTTTTCAGCCTTCATCTTCTCCCAGTGCATCTTGACACGGGCGAAGGCCATTCGCGCCCCTTCTACACAAGGCCACCTCTTGACATTGTCGATTCGGGGCAGCGCATCGACGAGATGCCGCACGAGGCCGAAGTATCTGTCCGGAATATCTTCGTGTCACACCTTGATTTTCATGCCACAACACTTAAGCTAATAATCATGCTAAAATATGGTTTGGCAAAAACTTTTGAGTGTTTTTGACCTTGCTTGATTGGTTTTCTGTTTGCTGTTTGCAAGTGCTCTAAAAATCAAATAAATCATCCAACTCTTATACTTCATATCCTTGATCCAAAACCTTTTCCTAATGATCATGCCATGTGTATAGAACAGTACAATATTTTCTTATAAAAATAATTTGGCCAAAAAGTATTTTCTAAAATTAGTTTTCCAAAAACCCCTGAATTGAGGTTTGTACTGCAAGTACCTTATTTAGGGTGTGAAAAATCTTTCAAAAAGTATATTTGAATCCTATTAGGTATAGGACTCCCATAAACCACAAAATTATAATTTTAAAAGTTATTTTTATATTTTATTTAAAGGCTTTTTCTTTAGTCCAGAAATGGTCTTTAATAGGTTAAAATTATTTAACTGTTTCAAAAATATTTTTCGAAATTCAAGGAAACTCATAGGACATATATTGTCCATATATAAGAGTTTCAACACATGGTCATGTTCAAAATATTGGGCAAATCCTTCAAAAACCCTTTCTGGATATTTCAAGCTTTTGAAATATTTACAAAGGAAATATTCTCCAAAAATTCCGACGAAATTATATCATGTCAAATATGACATATTTGATGATCTTCAAAAGCCTCATGCCTAGAAGATCAAGGAAACATCATCAAATCTCCTCAAAACCATTTCTGTCCATTTTGAAGTTCGAGCAACTTTACATTGCCAAACTTGTCCAAATGCTCTCAAACTTGGTGCACATGCTAAAATGGTCTAATTATGCATCTAGACCAAATGGTACAAGTATTGGAGAAGCATAACTTGATCTAAGAGCCCCAAAACCCTCTCCGACCAGAATCAAATTTGAACAAGTTTGTACTACCAACTTTCTCTCCTTGACCCCAACTTTTGTGAGCATGTTCATATGACCAAATGAGGACACTACACCAATTGGTTCATCAAAGGGAAGTGATTTGCTCAACTAGATCTACACAAGTTCATTCCTACTAATTTCTAGGGTTTACAAAAGTTGCATTGGCAACTTTGCCCAGATAAGCTCCAAATTGGTGGAAGGCCCTAATTATACGTGTAATTTCACCCTCTGTAGTCTCATGGCAAATTGAAATCATCTACTTGCCCAAACCATTATCAAACACCTTTTGACACTTTTCCAAAATGCCATTTTTTGACCTCTTCCACTAATCTCCATGGGCTCAACTTTGTACCACAGCTTCTCCTGACCCTCTACTACCTCCAGTAACTCTCCCCTGGCCATTTCTCAATGATTAAGGGGTGAAACACCCCCATTTACCTCCCTGGACAGCAACTTCTCTCTCTCCCTCAACCTCCCTCCTCACTCCAGTGGCTCCCAAGGGCATCCAAGGCCATAGCCCACTTCTTTACTTCCCCCTAGAGCTACCAGACACCTTTGGCCGCGACCACATTGCATAGAAAATAGCCATGCCGGCCATTTGGGCGCTCTGGAGCGCGCTGCAGTGCTCTCCCGCACTGTAGCCGCCCCCTTCCAACCGCCTCCGGCCACCTCGGGCCTCCCCAGCACGCCAAACGACGCCCCTCGACGTCCGCGTCACGACAAGGTGCTGTCCCCCTCCTCCCCCCCTTTCTCGCCCTGTTCGCACGCGCGCTGGCCGCCCGAGCGCGCCAATGGCGCGGCTCACATGCGCGATGCTCTCTGGCCTTTCCCCGCTCTCTCCCTTAGCTCCCCTCGGCGTAGTCCACGCCTAGCAACACCCCAGACACGGTGCCAGCTCCTCCCGAGCCCTGTGGCAACGAGCAGGAGCTCACCGGCGCACGGGTCCACGGCACCCCGCCGTTCGCCTATAAAAAGGACACCCCGCGCCTTCCTCTCCACTCCACTCGCTTCCACACACACCTAATCACCCCCTGCACCACATCCCCCTCTCCAGAACCGCCCAAGCTCGAGATCGAGCTCGAGCTCCACCGCCTCGGGTTGCCGTTGATCCAGGGGTATAGGCCTCCTCCGCCTCCCCTTTTCTCTCGATCTGGAGCCAGAAGACTCCACTGACGCGTTCCCCTTCTTGCACCGCTTCGACTTCAGCCCGGAGTGAGCTATCCATCCACCTCCCGAAGCCTCGCCGCCGGCCTCTTGGTCACCGGCGAACCACTGCTTCCCGGCGACCGTCACCACCTCCACCCGAAGTGCGCTTCGACGCTGAACACGTCGGTGCCACCTGCTCGCCTCGCCGTGCCCGGAATCACCGCCGGTGAGCTCGCCGTCCTCTCTGGACGGAGGTTGATGACGACGGCCGTGGGGCCTGTCGGTCAGCCTCACATCCTGACAGGGGGCCCCGCCTGTCAGGTTTGAAACTCCACAGCGCGCCAGCTCGCTTGCGTAAGTGGAGGCGGGCCGCGCTACTCCTGCGTCTCCATGGCGGAAGCGCCTTCCGGCGAAGCCGTCTTCGACGTCGCCCTGTCGCCCGCGTGGCCGAGCCGCTGGGCCGGCCTAGTGCAGTGCAACGCTATGTTGCACCCGGTGCGCAGTATAAGGGTATAAACCCTTTCCCTTTTCTTTTTCTAGTAAACTTAAAAAATCCATAAATAAATCAAATGGACTCCAAATTTGATAATTCAAATTTCTAGAGACTCCATAAATCATGATCTATTACATGGTGCTATTTGCACATTTATCCAGAAAAACTTTCTTCACAAATAATTAGCAACTCCTATTTTTCCATTTCTGTGATAAACTTTAGAAAATCACAGAGAGCTCAAAGTTGATCCAAATGCCATGATTCAAATTCCTGTATACTTATATGCTCATAACTTAGTTTTGAACATTTTTCCCAATGCTTTCTGTGCCACATCAAATATTATTCTATTTATCCATGTATAGCCAACTTTGCAAATTCATAGGAAAATCATTTGAACTCCAAATCTAGTGAAACCAACTCCTAGATGCTTCTAAAATCATTCCTTGTTAAATGGGTGGCTTTACCCATTTTTCAAAATAATTCCTCTGTACACTTCTTACAGATCCATTAAACCCCTGATTCCATCATATTGAAATATTCCAAACTATCCATCGATCCAATGCCTATGAAACCACCTTGGTCATTTTTCGTATGACCAGAGGTATCCTAGAGAAGTCCAACTCCTATTTTTAGAGCACTTTTATTTTTGGCTTGTTGTGTTGCTTATTATGATTGTTTCCGTCATTAGTTGACGAAATAGACAGAGTACTTGGAGATTGTCGGGGATATACCCCGCGGTATGAACCGGCCGGAAACATGACCCGGCCGGACTTGACGGTTTACACTTGGCGATTCGCTGGCTTCCCGCTCTCACCAGACGGTTTACAAGCAACCTTCCTAAATAATACCCCTCACTGGTAACCCGGCTGGCGGATCACGGAGGACAAGGCCCAAGGCCCAGAAGGTCGGTTCGCGTTATGGTGGGCCGGTTTATGAAGAAAGCACAAGGAATATTCTCTTACAAAGGAAGCAAGACTAGGACTCCTTGTAATAAAGCAATCCTAATCCTACTAGGACTAGTCATGTAACCCACCCCTTCAACATATATAAGGAGGGGCAGGGCTCCCCAAAGAGGGACAAGTTTTCTCAAATTAGAAGCGCCATATTCTTTAAGGCTAGACACAAAGAGACGGTTTACCGGCGACACCACGAGGATCATAATGAGACCTAGCCTCAAACAGCACGTAGGGTTATTACCGGATGATGTTTCCCGGGGCCCGAAGCTGTCTAAATCCTTGTCTTGCGTTGCGTCTCTCGATTCCGATCAACCCCTCTCAAGCTACTACATAGATGCGCGGCCTCACGACTAAGTCCGCTAAACCGGACATCTGCCGTGACAATTCCACGACAGAGATGAACCAGAAGGTTTGAAGACTCTGAAGGACAAGGCAAGCAACCCTTTGACCATATTGAACCCTTTTATGTCATGAAAGCATTTTCATCGTTTCATCGAGTGCATGATATATCTTGAGTGGCAACCTTGCTAGGCTTGCCTTCGTTGCATACCCCGTTGATACTTGCATTGTACATAGCTCTATTATGTTTAGAGTTGTGTTGGTTGGTTGAAGATATATGCTTTAGTAGTTGGCTACGCAAAATGGGTCAGGGTTATGCATGGAAAGAGACACGTGTGGTTTGACATACTTGCAAATAACCCAGTGGGTGCCACTAATGCCCCTGGGAGATGATGAGGAACTAGGGAACTACTTGGTGGAGAAGTAGTGTACCGAGGCTTGATGGAGGTGTTGTTTACAAAGACGGATTAGATTTAAGATTTGTCGACCGTCCCAACCAAACATGCGCAACCACTCCACCCTCATATGGGAAAGGGCATTATTGATTACCTAGGTCGATACTAGCATGGTGCCCGCATTACTAGTGACGGGGGTGACATGAGGTCACTCTCGGGACGGGGTCGTGCTTGGATAGGTGGCCATGACTGATTTCACAGGGCACCGAACACACCGTTGGTACCCCGTGCCAGTGGTATGTGATGAATACGGGAGCGAGGCTCCACAGTTTCTAAGATGTGAAATGTTGGGCACAGGGGTTACTACCAATCGAGTGGACTCTATGTTAGTGTCGTCTAGGGAAAGATAGTGATCGGGTGCTTAGCCCGGGTACTTGAGGTACCGCGGGTCGTGAAGTTCCCCAGATCTTGTGGGTAAAGTGTGCAACCTCTGCAGAGTGTCAATCTATTCGAATAGCCGTGTCCACGGTCAAGGATAGTTGGG
Source organism: Secale cereale (assembly GCA_902687465.1). NCBI lineage: Eukaryota > Viridiplantae > Streptophyta > Magnoliopsida > Poales > Poaceae > Secale > Secale cereale. Next base: position 142,542,074 of record LR738711.1, read on the forward strand.
TGCTGCTGCTTAGACTATGTCCTTAAGTTTTTGGAAAACAACACGCTTTGGGTAAATCTGTTGACGCGATTTGTGAGAAAGTGACGATGAGCTTGAGCAAGAGTTGTTCGGAACTCTTTCTCGATGTTGATGTCTGTAACCTCCTGATACCTGTTGCAGACGCATTCATATCTTTGATAAATGTTGATCATACTTGCACGAGAAAAACTAGCTTTCCGCAAAACTGCCAATTTATCAGTAGAGCCTTGCATAATTATTCTGTGATCACACTTGGGTTGCTTGCGAGTACATTCAAAGTACTCATTGGCTTGCCACTGGTTATTTTATTGGCCATGCATGAAAGAACAGGATATGATGAAGATTTCTTGGTGACGAACATGCGAGCTAGGATGCTTCCCAGTCAGAATGCCTGTAGGGTTAAGGCAGATGGCATGGGTCCAAGTTGTTATTGAAGATTTCCGTTGTAATGATTTACTCAAGACTTGACCATAAAGGTCACAATTTGTGTAACACGGTATGTATGGATGTAAGACTCTTGTTATTCAGCTTATGTGTGTTCAGTGAGCATTGATCTCTGGGATCACTGTACACGTGTATTCGATGATTTCGACTTATGAGTCGGGGTCCCCACAGAGCTGGTATCAGAGCGATCCTGACTGTAGGAAGACTTAGTTAGCATGGTTCTTAGTTAAGGTAAAACTATTTCCAAAACTATTTCTAGTTTTCAAAACTATCTATACTTCTCTTCCCTTCTCAGTTTTTCGAAAACTAGGCTATACTTTCCTTATTGATCTCTTCCCCTTCAAAACTTTTGGTCGCTAGAACCCTTGTGCCCCTGACCAGGGGATTCCTTGTAACCATCGTGGATAATCTAGAAGGAGTACACCTTGCCAAACACTCACCCACCTCTTCGGAACACAAGATCGGCGACACCACGACAAGACGATACCAACAGAAAATACATCCTCGAGGAATGAGGACATGAAGACCTAGAAGATGGTGACACCCTTGACACTGCCCCAAGATGGTGCAACCTTAGCCTACGATGACCAGGGCACAAGGTGTGCAAGATCATGATATACATCGCTAATGGAGTAATCCTGTCACTACCGTTGTTGTATCGGCAACCACCGGTGGATGAGAACCTCACCATTTGGTCCGCCTCACTATAGTGAGTAGGAAAACGGTTCTCTTTCTCCCCCGCTCTTGGTGTCGATGTTGTCATCAATGTAACCGACATGTTGGACCTCTATTATGCCTTGTTATTGTCATTGCATAAGGATTACCTAACCAGTATCGTCGACGCCTTAGAAGACGAAAGAGATCATCATGAATAAGAAGACAACAGAAGACCGAGCCAATGCTAGCTACGAGGAGACACCTTCACCACATCACCTCGTCAGGCGAGAAGTTGTTGAAGATTCTTCAGGATCAACCCGGATCGTTCCATCGAACAACTGCAAGGGACATAGCAACCCCTGAGGAAAACTCAGAAGACTGCACGAGGCACAAGGCATGACTGCTGAGTCCGAGAACCCCTAGGGTAGGATGAGTCGTGTACCCCCTATGCGCAGTCGAGTCCGTATGATGGTTCGAATAGAACCATGATTGTGTGTTGCTTGCTTTTATTGTTTGTGTTTTGCACTATTGCCCTAGGCAACAAGTACACGACTATATCACCTTCCTTGCCTTGTTTCTTTTGTTTCGCCCTTTTTGCACCTGTTTGTTTGCACTTGCACTATAGAACCCCCTTTAGGCATTCCCCTCCTCTATGCTACTTCTTCCCTCTCTTCTCTCTCCTCAACTGAAGACCAGAAAGACAAGATACACGAAGGATTCCAACTCGGCAACCAACTAACAATGAAGATTTCTGCTACAACCTCCACAACCAAGTGCAACCCTGTGAAGTTATGTTTACCCCTCAAGATTAGAAACCCATCCCCAGACCCTTCGAGACTTCACAGATACCTGATAACCCTCAACCGTAAGGGATCGAGATAGTCTTCGCGGGTAAGAATAACCCAATTTATTGATTCGACACACGGGAAGCCAAAGAGTATTTATAAGCTTTGACAGTTGAGTTGTCAATTCAACCGCACCTGAAATATACTTACTTGCAACAAAAGATAAGTGGTAACAGTGATATGATAGTGATAATAGTGATAGTAAAAGTAAACAGCAAAAAGTAAATAGTGAAGGTAAATGGCAAAAGTAGCAACTAGTGACAAGCAGGGTTTAAAACACTGTAGGCTAGGGAGATGGATGGTTGGGCGCTGCATGGATGAGATAGATTCTAACTTGGGGCACGGCACACGGAAAAGTAATGATCATCTAGGCAAATATCAAACATTAGGCATGTATCCCGTAGGTAGTTGTACGTGCTTGCAATAAGAACTTGCACAACATCTTTTGTCCTACCATCCCGCTACGAACGGGGCCAAAAGGAACTTATGGATATTAAGGTGCTCCTGTCAAAGAGCACCGGAACAAAGCAATGAACTCAATGGATACATGTAATCCTCAAACTACGGACCATCCCCTTTGGTGTCCCAAGCTGTCACTTTTGGGATCGCCGGTTCCGAACCGTAGCAGGTGAAAACAACTCATAGATAGGATCACGAACACAAATATATTCATGCAAACACATATGGTTCAGATCTGAAATCATGGCACTCGGGCCCTAAGTGTCAAGCATTAAGAATAACAAGTTGAAGCAAAGATGATAAACACCATAGTAGATGATAGGCAACATGCCCCCAACGATCTGACAAACTATTACATGATCTAACTCATCCAATCCCTACCATCCCCTTCGCCTACAGCAGGGGAATTACTCACACATGGAGGGAGAAGTCATGGAGGGATGATGGAGTGGTGATGATGATGACGATGGCGACGATCTCCCCTCTCCGGAGGCCAATTCAGCCTCCAGATTAGCCCTCCCGAGGAAGAACAGAGGGTGGCGGCGGCTCCGCGACGGAAAACTGCGAAAGAACTTCTGATCTGAGGTTTTCGTGTCGTGAGTAAAAATACGAGGTAAAGTAGGGCACCAGGGGTTGTGGGCCCCACCCAGGCGACCCCCCGGCGCGGCCCCGG
>LR738711.1:142545179-142559423 GCA_902687465.1 Secale cereale
GGGGGGGGGGCGCCCACAGTGCGCCTGGGCACCCCCTGGCCCCCTCTGGCCCCACTTTTGGCTCCTGGTTCCTTCGGGTGCGTGGATTTTCTGAGATTTTTCGTGGATTTTTCTGAGATGCTTAAAAATCCGTTTTCCTGCACACAATAAAACCATACAGGCAGCTCTGCTGAAAACAGCGTCAGTCCGGGTTAGTTTAGTTCAAATCATGCAAGAATGAGGTCAAAACAATATCAAAAGTGTTTGGAAAAGTAGATACGTTTGAGACGTATCAACTCCCCCAAGCTTAGCATATTGCTTGTCCTCAAGCAATTCAGTTCAACGAACTGGACGCGACAAAGAAAACTTTGACAAACTCTCTTGCTTCATTAGATGTATATAAGCATGTACTACGAAAAGGGTTTAGCAAGTATTGAAACAATACTTATGAGGACAATGCAAGGAGCAATCCTTCTTTCAAGTAACCAGTCACAAATACTTAAAAGTAAATAATATATTACTGAAAAGCAAGATAAGATTACATTGCACATAGCTTGAGCATATTAGGGCGGTATCTCGCTAGTCTCCATGAGTGAAGCAAAACATAAATGCAGAAACTCCTCCAAAGTTTTAAAGGAGACTAGAACTAAGAATTTCAGAATAAATCATATCACAAGTATGCAGAAGACAATGTAATACTTTGGGACAATGCACATTACACTCAGAATGACAATTATGCTCTCCTAGTTAGTGCTTTGAAGAAAGAAGGTGAGACTCTCGAACCGTGGCTTTTATTGGCAAGGTTGAAAACCCGTGGTCGGAAACAAAAACTAAACATGTACCAGAGCTCTTGGTTTTAAAAACAGAGATAAAAACGTTTTGAGAGGTGCATATTTCGTCAACGAATGCTAGCAGATAACTCAATCACTTCTTGAGCTGCACAAGTTTCGAGGAACGGCTCCCGCATGAGGACGATCACATCCTCTTAATCTCCTTTGTTTATCACTGCCAAAGTTTTCTGATTTCTCATGAACAAAGCGTGAAGGAGGGTTTGTTTGTTATATTATCTTTTTGAGCCGAACACACTCAATGCCAGTTCCTTTTCGTATTAGGGGTTTGCACATTATACATGCAATCCAGGGGTGAAACTTGTCCAACTTAAAAAGATTATGAATTAACTACTACTTCCTCATGAGCTAAAACATAGGCACAAAAAGAGAAATGCTTTTGATTAATTCCGAGATGGTACACGAAAGTCTTCGTTAGGAATGGCAGGTAAATACCATGTATAGGAAGGTATAGTGGACTCATATGGCATAACTGGTTTTAAGGATTTTGGATGCACAAGCAGTCAGTCCACTTAGTACAGGTGGAAGTTTAGCAAAAGACTGGGAAGCGACCAACTAGAGAGCAATAACGGTCATAATTATGCAGAGCGACAAAGCAACATTGAATCGGGCATGAAAGTGATATAACTATTCTGAAACTCAAAGATCATCAAGGCAGAGTAGACTTTTTAGTCTTAAACATGTGTAAGCATGTGCCAAGTCAATCCGAAAATTCTCTAAAGGGAAATACCACCTTAGTATACCAGACTATGAACAGTGCAATGCATGTAGATCATTTCAATAACACATTATATACTCTAGTTATTCGAGACTAGCCACAAGGAAAGCATGAACCACTGAAAGAGCATTGTAAACATAGCACTATGTCGCTACAAGCTGGTCTCTAGATCATAAGTACAAGCATATGTACAAAAGTAGAAACAAAAAGAGTTCATACCGGTCTTCCTTGTTGCTTCCCTTCAGTCGATCTTCGTCATTACTGCTTGTCACTTACACGAACGAACATAGGAAATATAATTAAATGCCATCACGGACTCGAGCTGAACTCTGAAAACAAAGCAAACTAAAGAGAGAAAGGAAATCTTTTTGGATTTTTCAAAAGTTGAATAAAAGCAAAAGAAAGAGAAAATCTTTTTGTTGTTTTTGCAAAGAGAGAAATAAAGAAGAACGGGCAAAAACTTCGAAAAGATCAAAGCGAATAAAACGGATAATACAATGGAAAAGTGAGAAGGGCACGTACTCCCCCAAGCTTAGGCTTTTGGCCTAAGTTGGTAGCAGCTACTGCCCCCAGGAGCCTCCTGCTCCAGGGGTATGGTGGTGAGTCCAAGGGTCGTAGAAGGATGCTGGCGCGTATACCGAACTCCTCGGAGTCTCCCACGAGGAAGGTTCCGAGCGCCAAACAGAGGAAGAACCTTCACCAAACTCGGTGGCGGTCTCTTCCTGAAAATGTGGTAACTCACCGTGCTTCTCCTCGTCGGGCACAACCCCCTCCATAGGGTTATGAAACTGATACTGGACCATGAACTCATCGAACTGGACAACATCAAAGGACCATCCGTTCATGCGAGAAAAATCAAACAAAAGAGGTGCAGGTAGACGGATCTCGCGTTCCGCGGTAATTCCGAAATGCAAGATATAAACAAGATTATCAAGCTCAGAACCCATGGTGACAAACTTATGCCTTTTCATAGCAGCAAGATCAAAGCTTAAATAAGTAAAAGGATTATCATCAGGGTGTGGGGTGCCTCCAAGATGTTCTAAGATAAGTGTGGCATAAACACCACCATATAAGTCCCCCTTGTTACCGTTCATAGCAAGGCGTCGAGCAATTAAGGCACCCAGATTATAATCAGACCTCCCTGAGAGGGCTGCTGCCAGGATAGCAATATCCGGAGCAGAAATGCTGCTCGTGTTGTCACGAGCTAACACCCCTCTGGCAATATAATATGCAAAATACTTGAGGTGAGGAAATAAGATGCTGGAGATCTTCGACCGATGAATATCCCTCGTACCCATGCTGCAGAGAGAGTTGATGACGGTTTTCAGCTCGGAGGGCTGAGTGGCCATCCTAGCCGTCCTCCCAACGTTCGGCACACCTATTATTTCACAAAATTTTCCCAAAGTCATGGTGATAAGGTCATTGTAAATTTTAAACTCAATAGCACCTGAATCAGGATTATATCTAAAACTGTTAATGAAACTGGAGGTGAGTTTTTGATACTGGGTAACACGGCTCGTGACGAGTCATGTCAAACCTGCATTAGCACAAAGATTATAAAACTCATCCTTGCTTCCCGCAGCTTCCATGAATTCATCACATGGAAATGTCATCGCACGTGCTGGACTTGTGTCTTCCAACAACTCCAGGGGCACATGATCTTCATTATAGCTCACCCTAGCAGTCGATGGTGAAGCTGCGGCTCTAGTAACTCGATCGGAGTGTGCGGGCCTCCTCTTCTCAAGCCACCCTTTTGCCCTTCCTAACAAACTCATTTCTGATTTTTTTTTACAATTTACAAAAACGAGGATTAAAACAAAGTGAGCTAAGGCAAACTACTCAACTCACTTGCCCAAGGCATAAACTTGCATTAAAACTTGAAAAACAACTTTCTACATATGCATGCAAGCTCATCTATACAGCACCAAGAACTACTAAATACTCACAAATGAGGCCACCAATCAAAAATCTAATTGGAGGGGTGGAGGAGTCACATACCAGGGAGTATTTGCTCAAAATTTCAGCTCAAATGATGGGCTGTAGATAGAGATCGAAGAATCGCCTCCAAGAACAGCAAGAACACAAGAACAAGTGCAGAACTCGGGTTTTTGGAGAAAAAGAGAGAGGGAGGAAGAAGACATACCTGGAGGGGGGCCCTGTGGGCGCGGCCAGGGGCTGGGCCGCGCCAGCTGGCCGCCTGGGCCACTGGTGGGTCCCCCTGGCTGGCCCCAGGACTTTCCGGGTCTCTCCCGACGTGGAAATTTTTATTTAAATTTTTCTGGAATTTTTCTGAAAACTTCACTGTTGAAATTTTTTCGAAGTTCAAAAAGCTGCAGAACTCTCTGAAAACTTGAAGTAGTGAGTAGTATTGTGAAGCTTCAAAACATAAATACTTGGTACTGCAAGTAGGACAAAAACTAAAAACAAATGAAAACATAACAAGCTCAACTTTTTATCCATATAAAACATATTTGCTAATAAGGTTGATCAAGCCTTACCAACAAACAGGCGATATATAGAGCAAAAAGTCTCACCTCTCACGAAGTAATCACTGAACCTTTACCTTGATGGACATTGTCCCTACCATGATAGTTTTGTATTTGTGAGGCACATGTAGTGGACAATCCCATTCTCCAATTTTCACGGTCTCGATATTCTCTATAGAGTTGAGGCCATGCCTCCTGTCGATCTTCTTTGGAAAATATACCGTGTGTTCTTTATCATTCACATGGAAGGTAACCTTCCCTTTATTGCAATCAATAATAGCACCTGCGGTGTTAAGGAAAGGTCTACCAAGAATAATGGACATGCTCCCATCCTCGGGCATGTCAAGCACAACAAAATCAGTAAGAATTAAACAATTAGAAACTTCTACGGGAACATCCTCACAAATACCTATCGAAACAGCGGTTGACTTGTCAGCCATCTGAAGGGAGATATCTGTAGGGATTAGTTTCTCTAAACAAAGCCTCTCGTAAAGAGAGAGAGGCATAACACTCACTCCTGCTCCAAGATCACATAAAGCAGTTTTGACATAATTATTCATTATGGAGCAAGGAATGGTGGGTATACCTGGATCACCGAGCTTCTCAGGAATCTTGCCACTGAAAGAGTAGTTAGCAAGCATAGTAGATATTGCATCATTAGGAACTTTTCTTTTATTAGTGACAATATCTTTCATATATTTTGAATAAGGAAGTAACTTAATAGCATCAGTCAAAGGGATTTGAAGAAAAAGAGGTTTAATCCACTCACAAAACTTATTATAATGCTCTTCTTCTTTAGATTTGATGGACTTACCTGGAAAGGGCATGGGTTTCTGTACCCATGGTTCTCTTTCCTTCCCATGTTTTCTTGCGATGAAGTCTTCTTTAGTGTACCTCTTACGTTTGTCAGGTGCTTCTTCTTCTCGAACTTCAGGCGGATCATTCTTCTCATTATTATTACCTTCAGGTTCAGCACCGTCTTCAGTCTCAGCATCGGAGATAGATACGCTGTTAGGATCAATAGTTGGCTCTTCATCTGCAATAGGATCATTAGAATTGTCAGTCTCCTTATGTTTCTTCTTTTTCTTTGGAGAGCCAACAATTTCTTCTTCCTGCATTTGAGAATCCTGCTCGACTCTCTTCGGATGTCCCTCTGGATAGAGAGGATCTTGAGTACTAGTTCCTCCTTGGGTCTTAATCCCGAAAGCCTGCAAATTATCTTGTTTGGCATTGTTAGCAAGCAAATCTCTTTGCACTTTAGAAATTTGGTCAAGCTGAGTTTGAACCATTTGAAAATGCTTCACAAGACATTGAACATCATTAACTGTTCTATCTAAAACATCAAGCAGTCTTTTGATAGCAAGGGAATTATCATGCAATTGACTTTCTATCCTCTCATTAAAATGATTTTGTTTCATAATAAAATTATCAAACTCATCTAAACATTGATCAGGAGGCTTACCATGAGGGATGTCACTTGCGTTGAAATCTAAAAGAGAGTGTACCTCTACCATAGGAGGGTGAGTGGTAGGCTCACACAGCTTCTCAATAGGGGGTAGATTCTTCACGTCTTCAGATTTAATACCTTTCTCTTTAATAAACTTCTTTGCTTCTCGCATATCTTCGGGGCTTAGAACAAATATGCCCCTCTTCTTTGGTGGTGGAGGTGGTTCAGGGACGGACCAATCTTCATGGTTTTTGGCAATCCTGCCCATCAAATCTTCCGCATCGTCCGGTGTTCTTTTCCTGAAAACACAACCAGCACAACTGTCCAAATAGGACCTGGATTCATCAGTTAGACCAACATAGAATATATCGATTAATTCATTCTTAGGGATTTCATGTCCTAGTCTAGCCCGAATCAGATCGCAGTACCTCCCCCAAGCTTTAGGGAGGGACTCATCCTGCAACTGTTTAAAGTTATAAATTTTTTGTAAAGCAGCATGTTGCATGTGAGCAGGAAAGTACTTATCAACAAAAGAGTGAGCTAAGTCTTGAGGTCTCTTAATGGAACCGCATGGGAGTGAATCATACCATGCTTTAGCATCTTCCTTCAAGGAGAAAGGAAGAAGCTTGGTGATATAAAAGTATCGTATCTTCTCATCTGTGGTAAACAGGCCACCTAACTCACCGAGTTTAGTCAGGTGTGCAATAGCATCATCATTTTCTCTGCCATAAAAGGGGTCAGCTTCAACCATAGGTATAAGTGAAAGATCAACAGAGAAATCATAATCAGGATCATCAATGCATATAGGAGATGTAGCAAATTCAGGATCAGGAACGGTTTTGTTCTTCAAAGAGTGTTTTTTAAATAGTTTCTTAATAACTTCAGGGCCAGAGCCGGAAAAATCTGTCAGTTCCCTGCATAAATCTTCATCAAGCATATAGTAATCATCATCAAGGAGCCTCTCTTTGAGTTTACTCAAATCAGGATAATCATAAGTTTCACCAATAGGGTAGCGAGTAACAGGAAGTTCAATTCCAGACTTTTTAGCAGCAGCAGCAATTTGTTTCTCAAGAGCATAACCAAGCGAACTAATATCATCAAAAGTAGTAGAGGCATCATCAAGAGTATCGGACATAGTAACAGATTCAGTAGGAGCATCATGTGGTGGTGGTGAGGCAAACTTACTCATAACGGAAGGTGAATCAAGTGTAGCACTAGTGCTCAGAGCAGTACCTCTTCTTGTAGTAGATAGTAAGATCGGAACCTTGGGGTCTCCTTTCTTACCCATAGTGGATGAAGTGCAGCAGGTAGGATACCTCAAGTAGACTTGTAAATATTGCTATGCTCCCCGGCAACGGCGCCAGAAAACGGTACTTGATAACCCTCAACCGTAAGGGATCGAGATAATCTTCGCGGTTAAGAATAACCCAATTTATTGATTCGACACACGGGGAGCCAAAGAGTATTTATAAGCTTTGACAGTTGAGTTGTCAATTCAACCGCACCTGAAATATACTTACTTGCAACAAAAGATAAGTGGTAACAGTGATATGATAGTGATAATAGTGATAGTAAAAGTAAACAGCAAAAAGTAAATAGTGAAGGTAAATGGCAAAAGTAGCAACTAGTGACAACCAGGGTTTAAAACACTGTAGGCTAGGGAGATGGATGGTTGGGCGCTGCATGGATGAGATAGATTCTAACTTGGGGCACGACACACGGAAAAGTAATGATCATCTAGGCAAATATCAAACATTAGGCATGTATCCCGTAGGTAGTTGTACGTGCTTGCAATAAGAACTTGCACAACATCTTTTGTCCTACCATCCCGCTACGAACGGGGCCAAAAGGAACTTATGGATATTAAGGTGCTCCTGTCAAAGAGCACCGGAACAAAGAAATGAACTCAATGGATAAATGTAATCCTCAAACTACGAACCATCCTCTTTGGTGTCCCAAGCTGTCACTTTTGGGATCGCCGGTTCCGAACCGTAGCAGGTGCAAACAACTCATAGATAGGATCACGAACACAAATATATTCATGCAAACACATATGGTTCAGATCTGAAATCATGGCACACGGGCCCTAAGTGTCAAGCATTAAGAATAACAAGTTGAAGCAAAGATGATAAACACCATAGTAGATGATAGGCAACATGCCCCCAACAATCTGACAAACTATTACATGATCTAACTCATCCAATCCCTACCATCCCCTTCGCCTACAGCAGGGGAATTACTCACACATGGAGGGAGAAGTCATGGAGGGATGATGGAGTGGTGATGATGATGACGATGGCGACAATCTCCCCTCTCCGGAGGCCAATTCAGCCTCCAGATTAGCCCTCCCGAGGAAGAACAGAGGGTGGCGGCGGCTCCGCGACGGAAAACTACGAAAGAACTTCTGATCTGGGGTTTTCGTGTCGTGAGTAAAAATACGAGGTAAAGTAGGGCACCAGGGGTTGTGGGCCCCACCCAGGCGACCCCTCGGCACGGCCCAGGGGGGGGGGGGGGGCGCCCACAGGGCGCCTGGGCACCCCCTGGCCCCCCTCTGGCCCCACTTCTGGCTCCTGGTTCCTTCGGGTGCGTGGATTTTCTGTGATTTTTCGTGGATTTTTCTGAGATGCTTAAAAATCCGTTTTCCTGCACACAATAAAACCATACAGGCAGCTCTGCTGAAAACAGCGTCAGTCCGGGTTAGTTTAGTTCAAATCATGCTAGAATGAGGTCAAAACAATATCAAAAGTGTTTGGAAAAGTAGATACGTTTGAGACGTATCAATACCCCAGAACGAATCCTTAACCATGTGCTTAACCCATAGAATTACAAGAGAACCAGTCAAGCCTCTATAACCTTGCACAACACTGGGTTCATAATGGAACTATTGGACACAGTGAACGAGCACATTGTCATCCTAACATAGCACAAGAACTGACGATGCCATAGGAAGACCAAATTGAGGATACAGGAATAGAGGACAGATGACTTGATGAGTTAATATCAATGACTTTGAGGAATTATATGAGGATATTTAGTGGATTATGAGGCTTTCATGTTGACAGATGAATTTGGTGGAATCCCGTCAATAGAGTAGCATAGCCTTCATTACCCTGAGAAAGTTGGATTTAGTGGGACAAATTGTGATCGCAAATTGAAATTCTTGGAGGTATAAGGATTTGACCTAGCCAGGGGATATTGATAGAAGATAGTTGACATTTTGAGAATGACTTGGGGGAAATGTACGAATTCTCGTTGTACATGGGATTTGGATTTGAGTAAGTGATTCTAGTCGAGTATAGATGTTGAGTATGTCTACATGATTCGGAGTAAATTGGATTTCGACTAATGATCTCGATCATGATACCATGTTTCTCGATGTATGGCAAACTAGGAGAGTGGATTAATTGTCGGAGATGATTCAGGGATCTATATAATCATGACCTTGGAGTTTACTTCACCATGATGGTGGGAATTTGGTGGACTTACTATAGTAATGGATAGCCCTTCCAAGTATTTGGGTATTACAGGGACTCGAGATCTTGTGGTACACCGTAGACATCAGATTTGTAGAATTGTTGGATTATGTGGTGATTGATGGAAGTTAACGGGCTGTCGGAGTTGATCCATAGGAAGGAAACAAGAACTTGGAGTGGCATATGACGTGTTTCCATAGAATAGAGATGCATTATCTTGAACCTTGCAAGAATAGGCTGAGCGCTTGGATTGTGGTGTTTAATTCAAGCTTAGTAGCATGTATGCTCTACTCGTGGATTTTAGGGGTAGACATACATATGAGTTTGGGGATCATAGACATGTATAATTTTGTTAGATCTCCTCTAAAGGAGCCATGAGGATATCTATAACATGAGAGATGATTGGAGTTGACCTATGCGAGATGATGCTTTCGGTGGTAAGGTTATTTGTTTAAGGACTGGGTGAAACTATTGATCTCAGGAACTATGCTTAAGGATAAGATAATAAAAGTTCACTCACACACTAGAATCCCTGAAACCCTTAAGCCCCACCAAGCCACAACATGGTCAGGTCCTGACCACAGCCTTGACTCTAAGTCAAGAAGACCGTTGCCAATACTCAACCAGACCACCACCAATACCCCAGCCTACCATGCGTACCCCATGGACTTCATGGAGTACTTGGATTGGTTGTCATCATTATTTGGCAACATACTCGACTACCCGAAGAAGGAAAAGAGCCGTTCAGCTGGTTAGAAGACATTTGAAGACCGTCATGTCAAGAAGGAAGAACTACACCAACTGCCATCATCAAGAAGTAAACTTCCGCGTCGAAGACCAGGCGTATCTGCAAACCACTCCTCTCGAAGGGACCAAGCATTCCATGTCGAAGGGACGCTCACACCAAGATTTATCGACCTTCTTCAAGATCACTGCAAGATGAATACTAGATGGCTACCGGCTAGATTTACCACCTGAGTTACCCACCGTGCACCAAATTTTCCACGAGTCACCACTCTGGAAGTACTTTTTACTTGCTAACTAGCCCGGTCCCTGCGAGGACACCGATCACCGAGCCATTAACATCTAGCCCAACCTAACCTATGCAAGAGACCCCTCAGCAACCTGCATCAAAAAGGGCAACATGCGAGAAGCCACACCACCAAGTACTTCAAGGTTCCATGGAGCACCACACGGAAGCAGAACCAACAAGAAGAAGTGAAGACTACCCCATATCCAAGTTTTCGTATTCCTTTCCACGCCTAGTCTGGGAATCTCGGGGACGAGATTCTTGTAAGGGGGGTAGGTCAGTCACACCCTGATTTTCATGCCACAACACTTAAGCTAATAATCATGCTAAAATATGGTTTGGCAAAAACTTTTGAGTGTTTTTGACCTTGCTTGATTGGTTTTCTGTTTGCTGTTTGCAAGTGCTCTAAAAATCAAATAAATCATCCAACTCTTATACTTCATCTCCTTGATCCAAAATCTTTTCCTAATGATCATGCCATGTATATAGAACAATATAGTATTTTCTTATAAAAATAATTTGGCCAAAAAGTATTTTCTAAAATTAGTTTTCCAAAACCCCCTGAATTGAGGTTTGTACTGCAAGTACCTTATTTAGGGTGCGAAAAATCTTTCAAAAAGTATATTTGAATCCTATTAGGTATAGGACTCCCATAAACCACAAAATTATAATTTTAAAAGTTATTTTTATATTTTATCTAAAGGATTTTTCTTTAGGCCAGAAATGGTCTTTAATAGGTTAAAATTATTTAACTGTTTCAAAAATATTTTTCAAAATTCAGGGAAACTCATAGGACATATATTGTCCATATATAAGAGTTTCAACACATGATCATGTTCAAAATATTGGGCAAATCCTTCAAAAACCCTTTCTGGATATTTCAAGCTTTTGAAATATTTACAAAGGAAATATTCTCCAAAAAATCCAGGGAAATTCTATCATGTCAAATATGACATATTTGATGATATTCAAAAGCCTCATGCCTTGAAGAGCAAGGAAACATCATCAAATCCCCTCAAAACCATTTCTGTCCATTTTGAAGTTCGAGCAACTTTACATTGCCAAACTTGTCCAAATGCTCTCAAACTTAGTGCACATGCTAAAATGGTCTAATTATGCCTCTAGACCAAATGGTACAAGTATTGGAGAAGCATAACTTGATCTAAGAGCCCCAAAACCCTCTCTGACCAGAATCAAATTTGAACAAGTTTGTACTACCAACTTTCTCTCCTTGACCCCAACTTTTGTGAGCATGTTCATATGACCAAATGAGGACACTACACCAAGTGGTTCATCAAAGGGAAGTGATTTGCTCAACTAGATCTACACAAGTTCATTTCTACTAATTTCTAGGGTTTACAAAAGTTGCATTGGCAACTTTGCCCAGATAAGCTCCAAATTGGTGGAAGGCCCTAATTATACGTGTAATTTCACCCTGTGTAGTCTCATGGCAAATTGAAATCATCTACTTTCCCAAACCATTATCAAACACCTTCTGACACTTTTCCGAAATGCCATTTTGACCTCTTCCACTAATCTCCATGGGCTCAACTTTGTACCACAGCTTCTCCTGACCCTCTACTACCTCCAGTAACTCTCCCCTGGCCATTTGTCAATGATTAAGGGGTGAAACACCCCCATTTACCTCCCTGGAAAACAACTTCTCTCTCTCCCTCAACCTCCCTCCTCACTCCAGTGGCTCCCCAGGGCATCCAAGGCCATAGCCCAGTTCTTTACTTCCCCCTAGAGCTATCAGACACCTTTGGCCATGACCATATTGCATAGAAAATGGCCATGCCGGCCATTTGGGCGCTCTGGAGCGCGCTACAGTGCTCTCCCGCACTGTAGCCGCCCCCTTCCAACCGCCTCCGGCCACCTCGGGCCTCCCCAGCACGCCAAACAACGCCCCTCGACGTCCGTGTCACGACAAGGTGATGTCCACCTCCTCTCTCCCCCTCTCTCGCCCCTGCTCGCACGCGCGCTGGCCGCCCGAGCGCGCCAATGGCGTGGCTCACACGCGCGATGCTCTCTGGCGTTTCCCCGCTCTCTCCCTTAGCTCCCCTTGGCGTAGTCCATGCCTAGCAACACCCCAGACACGGCGCCAGCTCCTCCCGAGCGCAACGAGCAGGAGCTCGCCGGCGCACGGGTCCACGGCACCCCGCCATTCGCCTATAAAAGGCACACCCCACGCCTTCCTCTCCACCCCACTCGTTTCCACACACACCTAATCACCCCCTGCACCACATCCCCCTCTCCAGAACCGCCCAAGCTCGAGATCGAGCTCAAGCTCCGTCGCCTCGGGTCGCCGTTGATCCAGGGGTATAGGCCTCCTCCGCCTCCCCTTTTATCTCGATCTGGAGCCAGAAGACTCCACTGACGCGTTCCCCTTCTTGCACCGCTTCGACTTCAGCCCAGAGTGAGCTATGCATCCACCTCCCGAAGCCTCGCCGCCGGCCTCTTGGTCACCGGCTAACCACTGCTTCTCGGCGACCTTCACCACCTCCACCCGAAGTGTGCTTCGACGCTAAACACGTCGGTGCCACCTGCTCGCCTCGCCGTGCCCGGAATCACCACCGGTGAGCTCGCTGTCCTCTCTGGATGGAGGTTGTCGACGACGGCCGTGGGGCCTGTCGGTCAGCCTCACATCCTGACAGGGGCCCCTGCCTGTCAGGTTTGAAACTCCACCGCGCGCCAGCTCACTTGCGTAAGTGGAGACGGGCCGCGCTACTCCCACATCTCCATGGCGGAAGCGCCTTCCGGCGAAGCCGTCTTCGACGTTGCCCTGTCACCCGCGTGGCCGAGCCGCTGGGCCGGCCTAGTGCAGTGCAGCGCTATGTTGCACCCGGTGCGCAGTATAAGGGTATAAACCCTTTCCCTTTTCTTTTTCTAGTAAACTTAAAAAATCCATAAATAAATCAAATGGACTCCAAATTTGATAATTCAAATTTCCAGAGACTCCATAAATCATGATCTATTACATGGTGCTATTTGCACATTTATCCATAAAAAACTTTCTTCACAAATAATTAGCAAATCCAATTTTTCCATTTCTGTGATAAACTTTAGAAAATCATAGAGAGCTCAAAGTTGATCCAAATGCCATGGTTCAAATTCCTGTATACTTATATGCTCATAACTTAGTTTTTGAACATTTTTCCCAACGCTTTCTATGCCACATCAAATATTATTCTATTTATCCATGTATAGCCAACTTTGAAAATTCATAGGAAAATCATTCGAACTCCAAATCCAGTGAAACCAACTCCTAGATGCTTCTAAAATCATTCCTTGTTAAATGGGTGGCTTTGCCCATTTTTCAAAATAATTCTTCTATACACTTCTTATAGATCCATTAAACCCCTGATTCCATCATATTGAAATATTCCAAACTATTCATCGATCCAATGCCTATGAAACCACCTTGGTCATTTTTCATATGACCAGAGGTATCCTAGTAAAGTCCAACTCCTATTTTTAGAGCACTTTTATTTTTGCCTTGTTGTGTTGCTTATTATGGTTGTTTCCTTCGTTAGTTGACGAAATAGTGTAACATCCCAAATTTCCAATTTGGAATGTTATACATTAGATCAGCATGCATATCATATTTTCTGGCGTTTGGTGGATCCAAGAAAATCCTAAGCGACTCAAGGACTCTCGGAGAGAGTTGGGGATTTCAATATTTGCATATTTGAGGTTTCTCAAATTTTGAAAGTAGGATTATTTGATTTTATTTATTTTATCTTCAAGTATTTCTATCATGAAAATATGAGAGAGGGAGTAAAATGACTCTCCCAAAAAAAATAAAGAGATGCTGAGGATTTAATAAAAAAATCAAATAAGTTTTCTTTGGAGTTTTATTTGAATTAGGAAAAATTGCATGTTTTCAAAAATGCATTTTAGTGCCAAGAAAATGTTCACCTTGTTCTAAATATTCTATTTAGACAATGAAAATTTGTTTTGGCAATTTTTAGATTTTTTTTATTTTCTAGATTTCTTTTTCGTAGCGCCGGCGTTAATTAGAAAAAAAATAGGGGGACCCGACCCGACTGGGCCGAAGCCCAGCCGAGCCAGGCCCAGCCGCCCCGCGCCGTCTTCCCCGCCCGTGCGCCGCCGTGGCCGGATCGGACTCCGCCGCCGCCGCCTATTCTTGCCCCCTCCCCCAAGTTTCTAGCCCCCCCTATATAAGCCGCCGCCCCCGTGCCCCTTGCCGCACACCGCCCCGCCGCCGCATAGCTGCCGCCGCCGCCGCATAGCCACCGCCGC
>LR738711.1:142561077-142581382 GCA_902687465.1 Secale cereale
CCGCCGCATAGCCACCGCCGCCGCAGCGCATCACCGCCGCCGCCGCCACGCAACACGCCACCGCCGCCGCCGCTGCACCACCACCACCGCAGCCCCGCCGCAGCACCGCCGCCCACCGCCGACGCCGCCCGCTGGTCGAAACGACGAGGTAGCCGCCGCCGCCGGTTTTCGGTAGAAAACCATCGGTTTTTTAAGAACCCTAGTTCGTGTTTTTTTAGCTAGATCGGTTTTTCTTTTTCTTTTTCTGGTTTAGTTAATTAGTGAGTGTTCACCCGTAAGTTTGTTTTAACGAATGAGTTCGTCGTTTAGTCTCAGCTGACGAATGTCCGTTCGTTAAGCTGTTTTTAGTTTTCTTTTTCGTAGTTATTTTCTGATCGTGATCTCTGATCCGATCTTCGTTCTAGTTTATCTTTTCGCTCGTTTATTGGAATCAGGCGATTCAAGCGCCTGGAGTTTCATCTCGAAATTCTCTTTCCGTTTAACCTAGTCGCCCAAGTGTTTGCCTCTACTAAATTTGGACTTAGGTCCAGATTGGTGCGGTAGTTGTTTCTCTGTCGCCGTTTGTCTTTCGTTGCTTTCTTTTGTTGTTTCTTTTGCAAACCGAAGTTCTTAAGTTGAACTTTCTGGTTAGATCTCTTATTTGAGTTTTACCCCTGCATTAGTAAGTACTTATTGTGTGCTTGTTTGTTTGCGATAGTGTACCCGGAGTGCGCCGCTTGCTACTTTGAATCTCTATGTTTTGCGGATCATCAGCAAGGCAAGTAACACTTTAATCATACTTTCCAATTACCCAGTTTTCATTGCATTAGTCAAACCCTCACACATTGCATGAGTAGGAGCTATAACTTGTGGGACTGGGAAGTAGATTGAGGTAGTACCTATTACCTGCATTATTTTCAAACCCTTGGGAGTTACTTCTACGTTTGCTGTTAGGTCATGCTATGCTCGTAGACGTGGATTGGGTGAGTGTATCCATGACATATGTGAGATTGTTAAATTAATGGTTCAACTTAAGGTGGCAACTTTAACACACATCTGGGTGATTGAGGCACCTGGGTATTCCAGCGATTGCCTGTTTTCTTTATGGACCGCCACCCAGGCTGAAAGGGATCATGAGATTATTCATACTAGAAACTTCCGTGTGCAGCCACAAGCTATTATGGGCTCTAGCATAGTTGACTAAGTTGTGCGAACTCTTACCGTGGTGGACTAGCAGATGTAGGGGATGTTGGTTGGTACGGTCCACCCGGATGTAAGGTGCTAGTGCTTCTGAAAGACTGTGTCTCGGTCATCTGTTTCTGTGGGGACCCCGACTCATAAGTCGTGATCACCGAATGCACGTGTACAGTGATCCCAGAGATCAATGCTCACTGAACACACAGAAGCTGAATAACAAGAGTCTTACATCCATACATACCGTATTACATAAATAGGACCATTATGGTCAAGCCTTGAGTATATCATCGCAGCGGAAATCTTCAAAGACAAGTGGGACCCATGCCATCTGCCTTAACCCTACAGGCATTCTGACTGGGAAGCGTCCTAGCTCGCATGCTCGTCACCAAGAAATCTTCATCATAACCTGTTCTCTCACGCCTGACCAATAAAATAACCAGTGGCAAGCCAATGAGTACTTTGAATGTACTCGCAAGCAACCCAAGTGTGATAACAGAATAATTTATGCAAGGCTCTACTGCTAAATTGGTAGTTTTGCGGAAAGCTAGTTTTCCATATGCAAGTATGATCAATATATAACATGGATGCATGTGTCTGTAACAAGTATCAGGAGGTCACAGACATCATTATCGAGAAAGAGTTGTAATCAACTCATGCTCAAGTTCATTGTGACTTTCTCACAATCACATCAACAATATCACTGAACCAGGTTGTTTCCGCACACACACACACACACCAGGTTTCACAAACATTGGACGTAGCCCAAGAGCGGTTACCCAACTGTCCATGACCGTGGACATGGCTATTCGAATAGTTTTACAATCTGCAGAGGTTGCGCACTTTACCCACAAGATCCGGGGAACTTCCGTGTCATCCACGACCCGCGGTACCTCAAGTAACCGGGGTAAGCACCCGATCACTATCTTTCCCTAGGCGACACTAATATGGAGTCCACTCGATTGGTAACAGCCCCGTGCCCCACATTTCACATCTCAAGATTTTTGGAGCCTCGCTCCGTATTCATCACATACCACAAGCATGGGGTACCAACGGTGTGTCCGGTGCCCTGTGAAAACAGTCATGGCCGCCTATCCAAGCACGACCCCGTCCCGAGAGTGACCTCATGTCACCCCCGTCACTAGTAATGCGGGCACCATGCTAGTATCGACCTAGGTAATCAATAATGCCCTTTCCCATATAAGGGTAGAGTGGTTGCGCATGTAAGGTTGGAATAACGGTTGCAACTTAAACCAATCCATTTTTCAAAACAACACACACACTTTCCTCGGTACACCACTTCGTCATCAAGTGGTTACCCATCTCACCATCTCCCTCGGGCATTAGTGGCACCCGACGGGGTTTTCGAAAAGTCTTTTGAAAGTATCCTGCCTCCGCCACCATGCATATACCCGTCCCTTTTGCGTAGCCACTACTAAAGCAACCTAACTACTCCCACCCACATAACCCTCATAGGAAGGTAGGGTCATGTTTGATGCAAGTTTCAATAGTAAAGTAACAGAGGTAGCAACCAAAGTGGTTTCCACCTCAACATGATTCCAATGCATTGATAATAAGGTGCTATGAGACATGCATAAAAAGGTTTCTCGAACATGGTCAAAGGGCTGCTTGCCTTATTCTCCCGAGTCTTCAAACCTTCTGGTCCATCTCCGAGTATTCCGTTTATTTCGTCAACTAACGATGGAAACAATCATAATAAGCAACACAACAAGGCAAAAATAAAAGTGCTCTAAAAATAAGAGTTGGACTTTTCTAGGATACCTCTGGTCATATGAAAAATAACCAAGGTGGTTTCATAGGTGTTGGATCAATAGGTAGTTTGGAACATTTCAATGTGATGGAACCAAGGGGTTTATGGATTTGGAAGAAGTATACATAAATATTTTCTTGAATGATGAGCAAAGGCACCCATCAACAAGTCATGATTTTAGAAGCATCTAGGAGTTGGTTTCACTGGATTTGGATTTGAAATGAATTTCCTAGGATTTTGCAAAGCTGATAAATATGAAGAAATGGCTCAATATTTGGTGGGGTACAGAAAGTATTAATAAAAATGTTCCAAAACTAAGTTTGGATGTGACAAGCACCTAGGAATTTGAATCACTGCATTTGGATCAAAAATGAGCTCTCTGTGATTTTCTAAAGTTCATCACAGAAAATGGTATATGGACATTTGATAAATATTTTTTTGAGGAAAAGTCTTTGGAATACTGTGCATGCTGCATCATGTGATAGATCATGATTTTAGAAGCTACCAGAAATTTGAATCATGCAATTTGGAGTTCATTTGAATATTTGGGATATTTTTGAAGTTGACAGAATAAAGAAAAGGAAAATGGAATAAGGGTTTACCCCTATACTGCATGCAGGGCGAGGGATAGCTCGCGGGCCGGCCCAGCGGCTCAGCCGCACGCGTGCAGGGGGGCCTCGCCGGAGGCGGTTTTCGGGGACGCGCTTTCGCGCGAGGGAGGCGGGCTATGCCGAAGCCGCCTCCACTGAAACTGCTGGGCCCTGCTGGCCGGGTCGCTGCCAGGTGGCCCCCCCGCAGGGTCTTCTTCCTCCTCCCACTCCCGCAACAGAGGGGAGGGGAGGCTCGGGCCGCGCGACGCCGGCGCCCGTCCCTGTCGGCACAGGCCACCTCTGGCCAGGCCGAGGCCACCGGAGGGATCCTCGGGGAGCGGCGAATCCAGGAGGTGGGCTGAGGCCAACGGACGGCGGCCGAGGCGGGCCCAGCACGAGCCATGGCGGATGACCACTCGGGCGTCTGCGGGAAAGGGAGGCACGGTGCCCCGAAGCATTGGGAGAAGAGGGGGATAGAGCCACCGGACCCTGGCGCATCCACTGGTGGGGAGAGGAGGAGCGGGGGAGTCCCCCATTGCCTGAATCAGAACGGAGCCGGTGGCGGCACTCTGGTCGTGGAGAGGGTTTGAGGCCACGGGAGAGAGGTTGAGGATGTCTGGGAGGCGCACAGGAGAGAGGAGGGTCCAGAAGAGGCAAGGGGCGCTCGGGGGGAGGCTTTATATAGGCGCTGCCACGGTGCATCGTGAGCGACGTCCATGGACGCGCTCGGGCGTGCTCGTGGAGAGAGGAGGAGGGCAGGAGAGGATAAGGCCGACAGCGGGGCGTGTCGTGGACGTCGAGGCGACCTCGATGGACACGCCCGCTCTGCCCAAGGTCGCCTGGAAGCCTCGGGAGGGCCGAGCTACAGTGCCTCGGTGCACTGTAGCGTGCTCCAGAGCGTGCCTTTGGCCGGCATGCTTATGTCTTTGCTTCCTGGCCGTGTCCCCCAGTGTCCAGTAGTGCTAGGGAGTAGTAAACAATGGGGAGGTAGTCTTGGATGCTCTGGTGAGCCTCTGAAATGAGGAGGGAGGTGAGGAAGAAGGTGAAAACTGCTGTCCAGCAGTAGGAATTGGGGTTTTACCCCCTTCCAATAATTGAGCTAAGGCAAGGGAGAGTTACTGGAGGTAAAATAGGACTAGGGGAAGCTGTGGTAAGAATTTGAGGTAAAGGGAAATAGTAAAAGAGGTCCAAACACTTGTTTTGGTAATTGGACAGAAGGTGTTTGATCAGGTTTTGGGGAGGCAAATGACTTCCAATTGGCATGGGACTTAACATGATCAAATGTCACATATAATTAGGCCCCTACACCAAATTTGAGCTCATTTGGGCAAAGTGGCCAATGTAACTTTGGTGAACCCTAAATATCAACAGAAATGGCTTCACCATGTTTGAGTCAAGCAAATCATCTCCCCTTGATGCACCACTTGGTGTAGCATCATCATTTGGGGTTATGATCATGCCCACAAAGTTTGAGGCTCCAGGTAAAAAGTTGACAATGTAAAGTTGTTCAAATTTGAATTTGAACAGAAGTGGTTTTGGGGCACTTAGACCAAGTTATGCTTCTCCAAAACTTGTGCCATTTGGCATAGATGCATGATTACATCATTTTAGCATGTACACCAAGTTTGAGAGCATTTGGACAAGTTTGGCAATGTAAAGTTGCTCAAACTTCAAATATGGACATAATGGTTTTGAGGGGATTAGAGGATGTTTCCTAGATCTTCAAGGCATGAGGCTTTGCAAGATCATCAAATATGTCATACATGACATGATAGAATTTCCCTGGAATTTTTGGAGAAAATTTCCTGTGTAAATATTTCAAAAGCTTGAAATATCCAGAAAGGGTTTTGGAAGGATTTGCCCAATATTTTGAACATGACCATGTGCTGAAACTCTTATATATGGACAATATATGTCCTATGAGTCTCCCTGAATTTTGGCAAATATTTTTGAAATGATTAAATAATTTTTCCCTATTAAAGACCATTTCTGGCCTTCAGAAAAAGCTTTTAAATAAAATATAAAAATAACTTTTAAAATTATACTTTTGTGGTTTCTGGGAGTCCTATACCTAATAGGATTCAAATAAACTTTTTGAAAGATTTTTCACACCCTAAATAAGGTACTTGCAGTGCAAACCTCAATTCAGGGGTTTTTGGAAAACTAATTTTAGAAAATACCATTTGGCCAAAATATTTTATAAGAAAATTCTATACTGGTCTATACACATGGAATGATCATTGGGAAAAGGTTTTGGGTCAAGGAGATGAAGTATAAGAGTTGGAGGATTTATTTGATTTTTAGAGCACTAGCAAACAGCAAACAAAAGTCAAATCAAGCAAAGTCAAAAACACTCAAAAGTTTTTTGCAAATCCACATTTTTAACATAAAAATTAGCTTAAGCAAAGTGACATGAAAATCAGGGTGTGACAGTTTCTCAAACAACCTGTAGTGTGAGAATTCCAGCGGAGGCGATTGAGTCTTGTGGGGAAAAGTGCACAAACCTCTACAGAGTGTACAAACTGATCATGATTAGCCGTGTCCCCGGTTACGGACGTCTTGAGTACTAGTACTTGGATTATCATGTGAATCTCATCATGTTACTTTAATTAATATTGTTGGGTTTTAATGATGATTATTAATTGGGGTTGAGAGGATGTCTATCTTCTCAACGATGTTTCAACTACCATGATAGTTAATTAAAATCTATTCCTTTGTAGTAGGGAAAAATTGGCTTTACGCAAAACTGTAACCATAGAGCTTTCCACCAGCCATATTGCATATAGTATAGCTTTACTTTTTTTACTCTCTATGTGTTACTTTGCCAGCATATTCCATGTGCTGACCCGTTTTCGGGCTGCAACGTTCATGTTGCAGACTTTTCAGACGACGAGTAAGGTGCCTTTTAGGTCGTGGTTCTATACTCAGTGATGCCGTTGGAGTTGATGGACTCACTTATCTTCCAAGCCTTCCGCTGTTATCGTCATTAGATGAGCTTAAGCCATTTTTATTGTAATAAGTTCATCGTTGGAACTATCGATGTAATAAGTGTGTGATTGCCACTCTGTTATGTACTGTGCGTGTCATCATTACTGATCCAGGGATGACACTGATGCACAGAGATCGGACTGTTTGAGGTCTGGTCGCTACAAGATGGTATCAGAGCACACGCTGACTGTAGGACACGACCACTAAGCTAAAACCCTAGAGCACTATTCACTCTTCTCATTTCTGACTCCTCATGTTTTCTACTCTTTTAGGATGGTGGATGCAAGGAACAAGTTCACACAACCTGATGAAGATACACCGTTTGGACGACACCTGAAGCAAGTCACCAGATATCTAAACATCGGATTACCAAGTTTCACCGGAACCTACAACACCACTTTACCTGAAGAGGAGCGCTGGTTGATTCAAGCTCAAGTTCCAGGAAGGACGTTCAAGCCCGTCACCGCACCCATAGAATTTTCCTTTAATGCGCCTACTTGGAGCCTAGGTAGAAGCATGGCAGCCCACATCGCTATGGGAAGGATTGGAGAAATCTACAAGCAGGAGCTAAAGGACACCATCTACCAGATTTGTGGACGTAGAGATGAGCGGTGGGACATGGTCAACACTCGGAAGGATAGGTCCATTGCCTCGTTCATTCAAGAGTTAAACCAGCACATTCATCGCCAGGAGCACCAGATGTGTGCAGGCATGATAGACTTGAAGAAAGCCCTAACCAGAAACTTGGAGTTAGAGGAGGAACTCAAGTCTACACGCGACGGATACGAGGAGGAGATGTTAATACTTGTGGAGAAGAATGATGATTTGACAAGAAAGCTAGGAGTATTCATGGGAGAAGAGGAAGAAGAACCCAAGGAGATTCCACCTGAAGACTACATCATCATTGACTACACGGACTCGGACCCCGATGATAGCGATGATGAGGACTATGAAGATGAAGCTGGAGCGGACATCATGGAATCCTCTGCCGATCAATATTTCTGGGGGACCTTCCTATGACTAGTAGTTTTTCCCATTTAGTAGACTTAGAGCACTTTTGTAACGATTAGATCCATGTAAGCCCTTGCTTGAAATTGACATTGGTGTGATATGATTGTGTTTGCCTCATGTGCATTTGGGTAGTGAATTTCCCTTAGGCCTCTTTTCTATTCTAATCTCTTCCCTCTACACCAATCAGATGCCTCCAAGACGTGAGCCCGGATTTGAGTTTCCCCCTGAGCTTACTCAGTGGATCCAGCAGCAGAACACTTTGATGCAACTTCTTGTCCAGAACACCCAAAATAACCAGAACAACAACAACAACCCTCCACCACCACCACCCGTGGATAACCTGACCCGTTTCCTAAGGTTACAACCACCGGTGTTTGCTAGTAGCATTGAACCAATAGTCGCTGATGACTGGCTACGCAAGATTGGAAGGGATTTGACCACTGCTAACTGCTCAGATGCTGAGAAGGTGCGTTTTGCCGCACATCAGTTGTCTGGACCAGCCGCAGCATGGTGGGAGAATTACACAGCCACTTTTCCCATAGCCAATGTTACTTGGGAACAGTTTCAGCAAGCTTTTCGTACCGCCCATGTCTCAACTGGAGCTATGAGCATGAAGAAGTGGGAGTTTCGCAATTTGCACCAAGGCAATCGTACTGTGGCTCAGTACGTGGATGAGTTTAGTATCCTATCTCGTTATGCCCCAGATGATGTGGCCACAGATGTCGCTAAGCATGAGAGATTTATGGAAGGGCTGAATGATGAGATGAGCATACAGTTGATGGTGGCAACTTTCAACAACTACCAGGAACTGGTTGATCGAGCTCTAATGATTGAAGGGAAGCACCAACAGATTGAAAGTCGCAAGAGGAAGTATGGACAAGGAAAGTACAATTCCGGAGCTCAGCATAAGCCTCGTTTTACCCCTAAAACGGTAGGACAATTTCAACATACCCATGGGGGAGGTAGCTCGCACAATCATAATGGCCCCAAGAATGGGAATGGGAATGGAGGAAGCAACGGATAGAACCGCACCAACCCAACAACTCCAGCGAAGCGAGACCTGAGTCAAGTCACTTGCTTTAAGTGCCAGAAGACGAGACATTACGCCAATGAATGTCCAGAAGCCCAGAATGGAAATGACAATGCAAGCTCTGGAAAGAAGCCGAACCCTTTTAATAGGGGACAAGTGAACCACGTTAGCGTGGAGGAGGTTGAAGCTCAGCCAGATGCAGTAATAGGTAAGTTTTTAGTTAAGTCCTTTACTACACTCGTTCTTTTTGATACTGGTGCAACGCATTCATACATTTCAAGGGGATTTGTGGATAAGTATAAGCTGCCAACCCAAGCCCTTAGGTCACCCATGTTAGTAACCTCACCCGAAGCAGAGTATATGGCTAAGTTATGGTGTGATCAGTTGCCATTAAGGATTGGTAACTACACTTTCCCTTCGGACCTAATAGTATTGGAATCTCAAGGATTGGATGTGATATTAGGCATGGATTGGTTATCTAAGTATGAAGGGAATATTGAATGCGCCAGTAAGTCCATTTTGCTTACTACGCCAGAAGGAAGAAGGATCAAGTATGTATCCCGACATGTGCCGAAAAGGAACAGAGTAAAATCTTTATCAGGAGTTGTTCAGGAGGAAGTACCAGTAGTGAAAGATTTCCCTGACATATTTCCAGAGGAACTGCCAGGCATGCCACCAGATAGAGATATTGAGTTTTTGATTGAGCTTTTGCCAGGCACAGGGCCAATTTCTAAGAGACCATACAGGATGCCCGCAAAGGATTTGGAGGAGATTAAGAAACATATTAAGGAGTTACTGGATAAAGGTTACATTCACCCAAGTTCTCCGCCTTGGGGTTCGCTAGTACTTCTAGTGGAGAAGAAGGATGGATCATTAAGAATGGTTGTTGATTATCGAGGATTGAATGAAGTAACGATCAAGAACAAGTACCCACTACCGATGATCAATGATCTGTTCAATAGATTGCAAGGAGATAAGGTATTTTCCAAGATCAATCTGTGATCAGGGTACCATCAATTGAAGATTCGAGAGCAGGATATACCTAAGACGACCTTTACCACTAGGTATGGGTTGTACGAGTATACCGTAATGTCTTTTGGTCTGACTAACGCACCGACATACTTTATGAACCTGATGAACAAAGTGTTTATGGAGTTTTTGGATAAGTTCGTCGTGATGTTCATAGATGATATATTGATCTTCTCAAAGGATGAAGAGGAACATGCAGATCATTTGCGGTTGGTATTGGAGAAGCTCAGAGAACATCAGTTGTATGCCAAGTTTAGCAAATGCGAGTTTTGGTTGAAGGAAGTTGGATTCCTCGGACATGTTATATCCGGAGAAGGAATAGCAGTAGATCCCGCCAAGGTGGACACTGTGGCAAATTGGGAAGCACCGACAACAGTTGGAGAGATCCGGAGTTTTCTTGGACTTGCAGGATACTACCGGAGATTTATTGAGAATTTCTCGAGGATTGCCAAACCAATGACGGAGTTGTTAAAGAAGGATACCAAGTTCAATTCGACAGAAGAATGTGAGGCCAGTTTCCAGGAATTAAAGAAACATTTGGTCTCATCACCTGTGTTGATTCTGCCAGATCAACATAAGGACTATGAGGTGTACTACGACGCTTCACGTCGAGGACTAGGAGCAGTTCTTGTGCAGGAAGGAAGAGTTGTTTCGTACGCTTCACGACAACTGAAACCTCATGATTTGAACTATGCCACCCATGATTTGGAATTAGCAGCCGTAGTTCATGCATTGAAGACTTGGAGACATTTTCTCATCGGAAATCATTGTGAAGTATATACGGATCACAAGAGTTTGAAGTATATATTCACTCAGAGGGAGCTGAATCTCAGGCAAAGGAGATGGCTGGAACTCATTAAGGATTACGACACGAGATTGCATTATCATCCCGGAAAGGCTAATATAGTAGCCGATGCGCTAAGCCGTAAGAGCCATGTCAATACCATAATGACGGAGGATTTACCAAAGGAGTTAGCCGAGGACTTACGAGAACTATGTTTGGAGATAGTTTCGAGAGGCTATGTAGCAACACTGGAGATCCAGTCTACCTTGATGGATAAAATCAGAGAAGCTCAGAAAACTGACGAGGAGGTAGCCTCTATAAAGGAGAGGATGAGCGAAGGAAAGGCTAAAGGATTTCGTGAGGATGAGCACGACACCCTATGGTTTGAGGACCGCGTTTATGTGCCTAACGACCCAGGGATCAGGAAGTTGATTCTGCAGGAGGCCCATGATTCACCATACTCGATTCACCCAGGAAATACTAAGATGTATTTAGATTTGAAGGATATTTTCTGGTGGACCGGTATGAAGAAGGATATTGCGGAGTATGTAGCAGTTTGTGATGTATGTCAGAGAGTGAAGGCAGAACATCAGAAGCCAGCAGGATTGTTACAACCATTGCCAATACCCGAATGGAAATGGGATAACCTAGGCATGGATTTTATTACGGGATTACCTAGAACTCGTTCTGTCTATGACTCGATTTGGGTTGTAGTCGATCGATTGACAAAGGTAGCTCATTTCATCCCAGTAAAGACTACTTATACCAGTGCGAAGTTGTTAAAGATATACATGACCAGAATTGTATGCCTGCATGGAGTTCCGAGGAGCATCGTATCAGACAAAGGAACGCAGTTTACCTCAAAGTTCTGGAATCAGTTACACGAAACTTTGGGTACCACGCTAGAGTTTAGCACAGCTTTTCATCCGCAGACAGATGGACAGACTGAGAGAGTCAATCAGATTTTGGAGGATATGCTGAGAGCTTGTGCGCTAGATTATGGATCTAGTTGGGACGACAATTTACGTTATGCCGAGTTCTCTTACAACAACAATTATCAATCCAGTTTTAAGATGGCCCCTTTCGAAGCGTTATATGGATGGAGGTGTAGGACTCCGTTGTCTTGGGACGAAGTTGGAGACCACAAGTTGTTCGGGCCAGATCTGATCAAGGAATCGGAACAGAAGGTGAAGTTGATTCGCGATCGACTCAAGATAGCTCATTCCAGGCAGAAGAGCTACGCGGATTCAAAATGCAAAGAGATCGTTTACGAAGTCGGAGACCGAGTTTATCTTCGAGTATCTCCACTTCGAGGAGTTAAGCGCTTTGGAGTTAAGGGAAAGCTAGCGCCCCGTTTTGTAGGACCATATAAGATTATGGAACGTATGGGAGAAGTAGCCTACAAGTTGGAACTGCCCGAAGGATTGTCAGGAGTTCACGATGTATTCCACGTTTCCCAGTTGAAGAAATGCCACGCAGAGATGGCTGAGATACCGCTGAGGGATACGGTGCCATTGGAAGCTATTCAGCTGGACCGCGACTTGACCTATGAAGAGAGACCAGTCAAGATTCTTGAGTATGCCAGCCAAGTCACCCGCAACAAGGTTATCAAGTTTTGCAAAGTTCAATGGAGTCACCACACCGAGGATGAAGCCACCTGGGAACGAGAGGAAGACCTGCGGAAGGACCACACTCACCTATTTTCTAGCCAACCCGAATCTCGAGGGCGAGATTCATCTTAAGGGGGGGGGGGGGTAGGTTTGTAACATCCCAAATTTCCAATTTGGAATGTTATACATTAGATCATCATGCATATCATATTTTCTTGCTTTTGGTGGATCCAAGAAAATCCTAAGCGACTCAAGGACTCTCGGAGAGAGTTGGGGATTTCAATATTTTCATATTTGAGGTTTCTCAAATTTTGAAAGTAGGATCATTTGATTTTATTTATTTTATCTTCAAGTATTTCTATCATGAAAATATGAGAGAGGGAGTAAAATGACTCTCCCAAAAAAATAAAGAGATGCTGAGGATTTAATAAAAAAATCAAATAAGTTTTCTTTGGAGTTTTATTTGAATTAGGAAAAATTGCATGTTTTCAAAAATGCATTTTAGTGCCAAGAAAATGTTGACCTTTTTCTAAATATTCTATTTAGACGGTGAAAATTTGTTTTGGCAATTTTAGATTTTCTTTTATTTTCTAGACTTCTTTTTCGTAGCGCCGGCGTTAATTAGAAAAATAAATAGGGGGACCTGACCTGACTGGGCCGAAGCCCAGCCGAGCCAGGCCCAGCCACCCCGCGCCGCCTTCCCCGCCCTCGCGCCGCCGTGGCCGGATCGGACTCCGCCGCCGCCGCCTATTCTTGCCCCCTCCCCCAAGTTTCTACCCCCCTATATAAGCCGCCGCCCCCCTGCCCCTTGCCCCACACCGCCCCGCCGCCGCATAGCCGCCGCCGCCGCATAGCCGCCGCCTCCGCATAGCCACCGCCGCAGCACGCCATTACCGCCACCGCAACACGCCATCGCCGCCGCCGCCGCCGCTGCACCACCACCACCGCAGCCCCACCGCAGCACTGCCGCCCGCCGCCGACGCCGCCCGCTGGCCGAAACGACGAGGTAGCCGCTGCCGCCGGTTTTCGGTAGAAAACCATCGGTTTTTTAGAACCCTAGTTCGTGTTTTATTAGCTAGATCGGTTTTTTTTCTTTTTCTGGTTTAGTTAATTAGTGAGCGTTCACCCGTTCGTTTGTTTTAACGAACGAGTTCGTCGTTTAGTCTCAGCTGACGAACGTCCGTTCGTTAAGCTGTTTTTAGTTTCCTTTTTCATAGTTATTTTCTGATCGCGATCTCTGATCCGATCTTCGTTCTAGTTTATCTTTTCGCTCGTTTATCGGAATCAGGCGATTCAAGCGCCTGGAGTTTCATCTCAAAATTCTCTTTCCGTTTAACCTAGTCGCCCAAGCGTTTGCCTCTGCTAAATTTGGACTTAGGTCCAGATTGATGTGCTAGTTGTTTCCCTTTTGCCGTTTGTCTTTCGTTGCTTTCTTTTGTTGTTCCTTTTGCAAACCGGAGTTCTTAGGTTGAACTTTCTGGTTAGATCTCTTATTTGACTTTTACCCGTGCATTAGTAAGTACTTATTGTGTGCTTGTTTGTTAGCGATAGAGTACCCGGAGTGCGCCGCTTGCTACTTTGAATCTCTAGGTTTTGCGGATCATCAGCAAGGCAAGTAACACTTTGATCATACTTTTTAATTACCCAGTTTTCATTGCATTAGTCAAACCCTCACACATTGCATGAGTAGGAGCTATAACTTGCGGGACTGGGAAGTAGATTGAGGTAGTACCTATTACCTGCATTATTTTCAAACCCTTGGGAGTTACTTCTACGTTTGCTGTTAGGTCATGCTATGCTCGTAGACGTGGATTGAGTGAGTGTATCCATGACAGATGTGAGATTGTTAAATTAATGGTTCAACTTAAGGTGGCAACTTTAACACACATCTGGGTGGATTGAGGCACCTGGGTATTCCAGCGATTGCCTGTTTTCTTTATGGACCGCCACCTAGGCTCGAAGGGATCATGAGACTATTCATAGTAGAAACTTCCATGTGCGGCCACAAGCTATTATGGGCTCTAGCATAGTTTACTAAGTTGTGCGAACTCTTACAGTGGTGGACTAGCAGATGTAGGGGATGTAGGTTGGTACGGTCCACCCGGACGTATGGTGCTAGTGCTTCTGAAAGACTGTGTCTCGGTTATCCGTTTCTCAAACAACCTGTAGTGTGAGAATTCCAGCGGAGGCGATTGAGTCTTGTGGGGAAAAGTGCACAAACCTCTACAGAGTGTACAAACTGATCATGATTAGCCGTGTCCCCGGTTACGGACGTCTTGAGTATCTAGTACTTGGATTATCATGTGAATCTCATCATGTTACTTTAATTAATATTGTTGGGTTTTAATGATGATTATTAATTGGGGTTGAGAGGATGTCTATCTTCTCAACGATGTTTCAACTACCATGATAGTTAATTAAAATCTATTCCTTTGTAGTAGGGAAAAATTGGCTTTACGCAAAACTGTAACCATAGAGCTTTCCACCAGCCATATTGCATATAGTATAGCTTTACTTTTTTTACTCTCTATGTGTTACTTTGCCAGCATATTCCATGTGCTGACCCATTTTCGGGCTGCAACGTTCATGTTGCAGACTTTTAAGATGACGAGTAAGGTGCCTTTTAGGTCGTGGTTCTATACTTAGTGATGCCGTTGGAGTTGATGGACTCACTTATCTTCCAAGCCTTCCGCTGTTATCGTCATTAGATGGCCTTAAGCAATTTTTATTGTAATAAGTCATCATTGGAACTATCGATGTAATAAGTGTGTGATTGCCACTCTGTTATGTATTGTGCGTGTCATCATTACTAATCCAGGGATGACATTGATGCACATAGATCGGATTGTTTGAGGTCTGGTCGCTACAAGATGGTATTAGAGCACACGCTGACTGTAGGACACGACCACTAAGCTAAAACCCTAGAGCACTATTCACTCTTCTCATTTCTGACTCCTCATGTTTTCTACTCTTTTAGGATGGTGGATGCAAGGAACAAGTTCACACAATCTGATGAAGATACACCGTTTGGACGACACCTGAAGGAAGTCACCAGATATCTAAACATCGGATTACCAAGTTTCACCGGAACCTACAACACCACTTTACCTGAAGAGGAGCGCTGGTTGATTCAAGCTCAAGTTCCAGGAAGGACGTTCAAGCCCGTCACCGCACCCATAGAATTTTTCTTTAATGCGCCTACTTGGAGCCTAGGTAGAAGCATGGCATCCCACATCACTATGGGAAGGATTGGCGAAATCTACAAGCAGGAGCTAAAGGACACCATCTACCAGATTTGTGGACGTAGAGATGAGCGGTGGGACATGGTCAACACTCGGAAGGATAGGTCCATTGCCTCGTTCATTCAAGAGTTAAACCATCACATTCGTCGCCAGGAGCACCAGATGTGTGCAGGCATGATAGACTTGAAGAAAGCACTAACCAGAAACTTGGAGTTAGAGGAGGAACTCAAGTCTACACGCGACGGATACGAGGAGGAGATGTTAATACTTGTGGAGAAGAATGATGATTTGACAAGAAAGCTAGGAGTATTCATGGGAGAAGAGGAAGAAGAACCCAAGGAGATTCCACCTGAAGACTACATCATCATTGACGACACGGACTCGGACCCCGATGATAGCGATGATGTGGACTATGAAGATGAAACTGGAGCGGACATCATGGAATCCTCTGCCGATCAAAATTTCTGGAGGACCTTCCTATGACTAGTAGTTTTTCCCATTTATTAGACTTAGAGCACTTTTGTAACGATTAGATCCGTGTAAGCCCTTGCTTGAAATTGATATTGGTGTGATATGTTTGTGTTTGCCTCATGTGCATTTGGGTAGTGAATTTCCCTTAGGCATCTTTTCTATTCTAATCTCTTCCCTCTACACCCATCAGATGCCTCCAAGACGTGAGCCCGGATTTGAGTTTCCACCTGAGCTCACTCAGTTGATCCAGCAGCAGAACACTTTGATGCAACTTCTTGTCCAGAACACCCAGAATAACCAGAACAACAACAACAACCCTCCACCACCACCACCCGTGGATAACCTGACCCGTTTCCTAAGGTTACAACCACCGGTGTTTGCTAGTAGCATTGAACCAATAGTCGCTGATGACTGGCTGCGCAAGATTGGAAGGGATTTGACCACTGCTAACTGCTCAGATGCTGAGAAGGTGCGTTTTGCCGCACATCAGTTGTCTGGACCAGCCGCAGCATGGTGGGAGAATTACACAGCCACTTTTCCCATAGCCAATGTTACTTGGGAACAGTTTCAGCAAGCTTTTCGTACCGCCCATGTCTCAACTGGAGCTATGAGCATGAAGAAGTGGGAGTTTTGCAATTTGCGCCAAGGCAATCGTACTGTGGCTCAGTACGTGGATGAGTTTAGTATCCTATCTCGTTATGCCCCAGATGATGTGGCCACAGATGCCGCTAAGCATGAGAGATTTATGGAAGGGCTGAATGATGAGATGAGCATACAGTTGATGGTGGCAACTTTCAACAACTACCAGGTACTGGTTGATCGAGCTCTAATGATTGAAGGGAAGCACCAACAGATTGAAAGTCGCAAGAGGAAGTATGGACAAGGAAAGTACAATTCTGGAGCTCAGCAAAAGCCTCGTTTTACCCCTAAAACGGTAGGGTAATTTCAACATACCCATGGGGGAGGTAGCTCGCACAATCATAATGGCCCCAAGAATGGGAATGGGAATGGAGGAAGCAACGGACAGAACCGCACCAACCCAACAACTCCAGCGAAGCGAGACCTCAGTCAAGTCACTTGATTTAAGTGCCAGAAGACGGGACATTATGCCAATGAATGTCCAGAAGCCCAGAATGGAAATGACAATGCAAGCTCTGGAAAGAAGCCGAACCCTTTTAATAGGGGACAAGTGAACCACGTTAGCGTGGACGAGGTTGAAGCTCAGCCAGATGCAGTAATAGGTAAGTTTTTAGTTAAGTCCTTTACTACACTCGTTCTTTTTGATACTGGTGCAACGCATTCATACATTTCAAGGGGATTTGTGGATAAGTATAAGCTGCCAACCCAAGCCCTTAGGTCACCCATGTTAGTAACCTCACCCGGAGCAGAGTATATGGCTAAGTTATGGTGTGATCAGTTGCCATTAAGGATTGGTAACTACACTTTCCCTTCGGACCTAATAGTATTGGAATCTCAAGGATTGGATGTGATATTAGGCATGGATTGGTTATCTAAGTATGAAGGGAATATTGAATGCGCCAGTAAGTCCATTTTGCTTACTACGCCAGAAGGAAGAAGGATCAAGTATGTATCCCGGCATGTGCCGAAAAGGAACAGAGTAAATTCTTTATCAGGAGTTGTTCAGGAGGAAGTACCAGTAGTGAAAGATTTCCCTGACGTATTTCCAGAGGAACTGCCAGGCATGCCACCAGATAGAGATATTGAGTTTTTGATTGAGCTTTTGCCAGGCACAGGGCCAATTTCTAAGAGACCATACAGGATGCCCGCAAAGGATTTGGAGGAGATTAAGAAACATATTAAGGAGTTACTGGATAAAGGTTACATTCGCCCAAGTTCTCCGCCTTGGGGTTCGCCAGTACTTCTAGTGGAGAAGAAGGATGGATCATTAAGAATGGTTGTTGATTATCGAGGATTGAATGAAGTAACGATCAAGAACAAGTACCCACTACCGATGATCAATGATCTGTTCGATAGATTGCAAGGAGCTAAGGTATTTTCCAAGATCGATCTGTGATCAGGGTACCATCAATTGAAGATTCGAGAGCAGGATATACCTAAGACGACCTTTACCACTAGGTATGGGTTGTACGAGTATACCGTTATGTCTTTTGGTCTGACTAACACACCGGCATACTTTATGAACCTGATGAACAAAGTGTTTATGGAGTTTTTGGATAAGTTCGTCGTGATGTTCATAGATGATATATTGATCTTCTCAAAGGATGAAGAGGAACATGCAGAGCATTTGCGTTTGGTATTGGAGAAGCTCAGAGAACATCAGTTGTATGCCAAGTTTAGCAAATGCGAGTTTTGGTTGAAGGAAGTTGGATTCCTCGGACATGTTATATCCGGAGAAGGAATAGCAGTAGATCCCGCCAAGGTGGACACTGTGGCAAATTGGGAAGCACCGACAACAGTTGGAGAGATTCGGAGTTTTCTTGGACTTGCAGGATACTACCGGAGATTTATTGAGAATTTCTCCAGGATTGCCAAACCAATGACGGAGTTGTTAAAGAAGGATACCAAGTTCAATTGGACAGAAGACTGTGAGGCCAGTTTCCAGGAATTAAAGAAACGTTTGGTCTCATCACCTGTGTTGATTCCGCCAGATCAACATAAGGACTATGAGGTGTACTGCGACGCTTCACGTCGAGGACTTGGAGCAGTTCTTGTGCAGGAAGGAAGAGTTGTTTCGTACGCTTCACGACAACTGAAACCTCATGATTTGAACTATGCCACCCATGATTTGGAATTAGCAGCCATAGTTCATGCATTGAAGACTTGGAGACATTTTCTCATCGGAAATCATTGTGAAGTATATACGGATCACAAGAGTTTGAAGTATATATTCACTCAGAAGGAGCTGAATCTCACGCAAAGGAGATGGCTGGAACTCATTAAGGATTACGACACGAGATTGCATTATCATCCCGGAAAGGCTAACATAGTAGCCGATGCGTTAAGCCGTAAGAGCCATGTCAATACCATAATGACGGAGGATTTACCAAAGGAGTTAGCCGAGGACTTACAAGAACTATGTTTGGAGATAGTTCCGAGAGGCTATGTAGCAACACTGGAGATCCAGTCTACCTTGATGGATAAAATCAGAGAAGCTCAGAAAACTGACGAGGAGGTAGCCTCTATAAAGGAGAGGATGAGCGAAGGAAAGGCTAAAGGATTTCGTGAGGATGAGCACGACACCCTATGGTTTGAGGACCGCGTTTATGTGCCTAACGACCCAGGGATCAGGAAGTTGATTCTGCAGGAGGCCCCTGATTCACCATACTCGATTCACCCAGGAAATACTAAGATGTATTTAGATTTGAAGGATATTTTCTGGTGGACCGGTATGAAGAAGGATATTGCGGAGTATCTAGCAGTTTGTGATGTATGTCAGAGAGTGAAGGCAGAACATCAGAAGCCGGCAGGATTGTTACAACCATTGCCAATACCCGAATGGAAGTGGGATAAGCTAGGCATGGAATTTATTACGGGATTACCCAGAACTCGTTTTGTCTATGACTCGATTTGGGTTGTAGTCGATCGATTGACAAAGGTAGCTCATTTCATCCCAGTAAAGACTACTTATACCAGTGCGAAGTTGGCAAAGATATACATGACCAGAATCGTATGCCTGCATGGAGTTCCGAGGAGCATCGTATCAGACAAAGGAACCCAGTTTACCTCAAAGTTCTAGAATTAGTTACACGAAACTTTGGGTACCACGCTAGAGTTTAGCACAGGTTTTCATCCGCAGACAGATGGACAAACTGAGAGAGTCAATCAGATTTTGGAGGATATGCTGAGAGCTTGTGCGCTAGATTATGGATCTAGTTGGGACAACAATTTACCTTATGCCGAGTTCTCTTACAACAACAGTTATCAATCCAGTTTGAAGATGGCCCCCTTTTGAAGCGTTATACGGAAGGAGGTGTAGGACTCCGTTGTCTTGGGACGAAGTTGGAGACCACAAGTTGTTCGGGCCAGATCTGATCAAGGAATCGGAACAGAAGGTGAAGTTGATTCGCGATCGACTCAAGATAGCTCATTCCAGGCAGAAGAGCTACGCGGATTCAAAATGCAAAGAGATCGTTTACGAAGTCGGAGACCGAGTTTATCTTCGAGTATCTCCACTTCGAGGAGTTAAGCGCTTTGGAGTTAAGGGAAAGCTAGCGCCCCGTTTTGTAGGACCATATAAGATTATGGAACGTATGGGAGAAGTAGCCTACAAGTTGGAACTGCCCGAAGGATTGTCAGGAGTTCACGATGTATTCCATGTTTCCCAGTTGAAGAAATGCCACGCAGAGATGGCTGAGATACCACTGAGGGATACTGTGCCATTGGAAGCTATTCAGCTGGACCGCGACTTGACCTATGAAGAGAGACCAGTCAAGATTCTTGAGTATGCTAGCCGAGTCACCCATAGCAAGGTTATCAAGTTTTGCAAAGTTCAGTAGAGTCACCACACCGAGAATGAAGCCACCTGGAAACGAGAGGAAGACCCGCGGAAGGACCACCCTCACCTATTTTCTAGCCAACCCGAATCTCGAGGGCGAGATTCATCTTAAGGGGGGGGGGGGGGGGG
>LR738711.1:142581392-142603923 GCA_902687465.1 Secale cereale
GTAGGTTTGTAACATCCCAAATTTCCAATTTGGAATGTTATACATTAGATCATCATGCATATCATATTTTCTTGCTTTTGGTGGATCCAAGAAAATCCTAACCGACTCAAGGACTCTCGGAGAGAGTTGGGGATTTCAATATTTTCATATTTGAGGTTTCTCAAATTTTGAAAGTAGGATCATTTGTTTTTATTTATTTTATCTTCAAGTATTTCTATCATGAAAATATGAGAGAGGGAGTAAAATGACTCTCCCAAAAAAATAAAGAGATGCTGAGGATTTAATAAAAAATCTAATAAGTTTTCTTTGGAGTTTTATTTGTATTAGGAAAAATTGCAAGTTTTCAAAAATGCATTTTAGTGCCAAGAAAATGTTGACCTTGTTCTTAATATTCTATTTAGACGGTGAAAATTTGTTTTGGCAATTTTAGATTTTTTTTTATTTTCTAGATTTCTTTTTCGTAGCGCCGGCGTTAATTAGAAAAAAAAATAGGGGGACCCGACCTGACTGGGCCGAAGCCCAGCCGGCCCGCGCCGCCTTCCCCGCCCGCGCGCCGCCGTGGCCAGATCGGACTCCGCCGCCGCCGCCTATTCTTGCCCCCTCCCCCAAGTTTCTACTCCCCCCTATATAAGCCGCCGCCCCCTGCCCCTTGTCGCACACCGCCCCGCCGCCGCATAGCCGCCGCCTCCGCATAGCCACCGCCGCCGCCGCCGCAGCACGCCATCGCCGCCGCCGCCGCTGCACCACCACCACCGCAGCCCCACCGCAGCACTGCCGCCCGCCGCCGACGCCGCGCGCTGGCCGAAACGACGAGGTAGCCGCTGCCACCGGTTTTCGGTAGAAAACCATCGGTTTTTTTAGAACCCTAGTTCGTGTTTTTTTAGCTAGATCGTTTTTTTCTTTTTCGGGTTTAGTTAATTAGTGAGCGTTCACCTGTTCGTTTGTTTTAACGAACGAGTTCGTCGTTTAGTCTCAGCTGACGAACGTCCGTTCGTTAAGCTGTTTTTAGTTTTCTTTTTCGTAGTTATTTTCTGATCGCGATCTCTGATCCGATCTTCGTTCTAGTTTATCTTTTCGCTCGTTTATCGGAATCAGGCGATTCAAGCGCCTGGAGTTTCATCTCGAAATTTTCTTTCCGTTTAACCTAGTCGCCCAAGCGTTTGCCTATGCTAAATTTGGACTTAGGTCCAGATTGATGCGGTAGTTGTTTCCCTTTCGCCGTTTGTCTTTCGTTGCTTTCTTTTGTTGTTCCTTTTGCAAACCGGAGTTCTTAAGTTGAACTTTCTGGTTAGATCTCTTATTTGACTTTTACCCGTGCATTAGTAAGTACTTATTGTGTGCTTGTTTGTTTGCGATAGAGTACCCGGAGTGCGCCGCTTGCTACTTTGAATCTCTAGGTTTTGCAGATCATCAGCAAGGCAAGTAACACTTTGATCATACTTTTTAATTACCCAGTTTTCATTGCATTAGTCAAACCCTCACACATTGCATGAGTAGGAGCTATAACTTGCGGGACTGGGAAGTAGATTGAGGTAGTACCTATTACCTGCATTATTTTCAAACCCTTGGGAGTTACTTCTAAGTTTGCTGTTAGGTCATGCTATGCTCGTAGACGTGGATTGGGTGAGTGTATCCATGACAGATGTGAGATTGTTAAATTAATGGTTCAACTTAAGGTGGCAACTTTAACACACATCTGGGTGGATTGAGGCACCTGGGTATTCCAGCGATTGCCTGTTTTCTTTATGGACCGCCACCCAGGCTCAAAGGGATCATGAGATTATTCATAGTAAAAACTTCCATGTGCGGCCACAAGCTATTATGGGCTCTCGCATAGTTGACTAAGTTGTGCGAACTCTTACAGTGGTGGACTAGTAGATGTAGGGGATGTAGTTTGGTACGGCCCACCCAGACGTAAGGTGCTAGTGCTTCTGAAAGACTGTGTCTCGGTCATCCGTTTCTCAAACAACCTGTAGTGCGAGAATTCCAGCGGAGGCGATCGAGTCTTGTGGGGAAAAGTGCACAAACCTCTACAGAGTGTACAAACTGATCATGATTAGCCGTGTCCCCGGTTACGGACGTCTTGAGTATCTAGTACTTGGATTATCATGTGAATCTCATCATGTTACTTTAATTAATATTGTTGGGTTTTAATGATGATTATTAATTGGGGTTGAGAGGATGTCTATCTTCTCAACGATGTTTCAACTACCATGATAGTTAATTAAAATCTATTCCTTTGTAGTAGGGAAAAATTGGCTTTATGCAAAACTGTAACCATAGAGCTTTCCACCAGCCATATTGCATATAGTATAGCTTTACTTTTGTTACTCTCTATGTGTTACTTTGCCAGCATATTCCATGTCCTGACCCATTTTCGGGCTGCAACGTCCATGTTGCAGACTTTTCAGACGACGAGTAAGGTGCCTTTTAGGTCGCGGTTCTATACTTAGTGATGCCGTTGGAGTTGATGGACTCACTTATCTTCCAAGCCTTCCGCTGTTATCATCATTAGATGGCCTTAAGCCATTTTTATTGTAATAAGTTCATCGTTGGAACTATCGATGTAATAAGTGTGTGATTGCCACTCTGTTATAAATCCTTCAAGTACTGTGCGTGTCAGCATTACTGATCCAGGGATGACACTGATGCACAGAGATCAGACTGTTTGAGGTCTGGTCGCTACAAATAGACAGAGTACTTGGAGATGGACCAGAAGGTTTGAAGACTCTGAAGGATAAGGCAAGCAGCCCTTTGACCATATTGAACTCCTTTATGTCATGAAAGCATTTTCATCGTTTCATCGAGTGCATGATATATCTTGAGTGGCAACCTTGCTAGGCTTGCCTCCGTTGCATACCCCGTTGATACTTGCTTTGTACATAGCTCTGTTATGTTTAGAGTTGTGTTGGTTGGTTGAAGATATATGCTTTAGTAGTTGGCTACGCAAAATGGGTCAGGGTTATGCATGGAAAGAGACATGTGTGGTTTGACATACTTGCAAATAACCCAGTGGGTGCCACTAATGCCCCTGGGAGATGATGAGGAACTAGGTCACTACTTGGTGGAGAAGTAGTGTATCGAGGCTTGATGCAGGTGTTGTTTACAAAGACGGATTAGATTTAAGATTTGTCAACCGTCCCAACCAAACATGCGCAACCACTCTACCCTCATATGGGAAAGGGCATTATTGATTACCTAGGTTGATACTAGCATGGTGCCCGCATTACTAGTGACGGGGGTGACATGAGGTCACTCTCGGGACGGGGTCGTGCTTGGATAGGCGGCCATGACTGTTTTCACAGGGCACCGAACACACCGTTGGTACCCCATGCCAGTGGTATGTGATGAATACAGGAGCGAGGCTCCACAATTTTTAAGATGTGAAATGTTGGGCATGGGGGTTACTACCAATCGAGTGGAATCTATGTTAGTGTCGTCTAGGGAAAGATAGTGATCGGGTGCTTACCCTGGGTACTTGAGGTACCGGGGATTTTGAAGTTCCCCAGATCTTGTGGGTAAAGTGTGCAACCTCCGCAGAGCGTCAAACTATTCGAATAGCCGTGTCCACGGTCAAGGACAGTTGGGTGCTGCTGCTTAGACTATGTCCTTAAGTTTCTGGAAAACAACACGGTTTGGGTAAATCTGTTGACGTGATTTGTGAGAATGTCACGATGAGCTTGAGCAAGAGTTGTTCGGAACTCTTTCTCGATGTTGATGTCTGTAACCTCCTGATACCTGTTGCAAACACATTCATATCTTTGATAAATGTTGATCATACTTGCACGAGAAAAAGTAGATTTCCGCAAAACTTCCAATTTAGCAGTAGAGCCTTGCATAATTATTCTGTCATCACACTTGGGTTGCTTGCGAGTACATTCAAAGTACTCACTGGCTTGCCACTGGTTATTTTATTGGCCAGGCATGAAAGAACAGGATATGATGAAGATTTCTTGGTGACGAACATGCGAGCTAGGACGCTTCCCAGTCAGAATGCCTGTAGGGTTAAGGCAGATGGCATGGGTCCAAGTTGTTATTGAAGATTTCCGCTGCAATGATTTACTCAAGACTTGACCGTAAAGGTCACAATTTGTGTAACACGGTATGTATGGATGTAAGACTCTTATTATTC
The DNA here is from genome assembly GCA_902687465.1 of Secale cereale. Classification (NCBI taxonomy): domain Eukaryota; kingdom Viridiplantae; phylum Streptophyta; class Magnoliopsida; order Poales; family Poaceae; genus Secale; species Secale cereale. Next base: position 142,585,525 of record LR738711.1, read on the forward strand.
AGCTTCTGTGTGTTCAGTGGCATTGATATCTGGGATCACTATACACGTGTATTCGGTGATCTCGACTAATGAGTCGGGGTCCCCACACCTTCGGCCGGCCACAACCGGACTATGACGTACTTCATGGCCGCACTGGACATCTTATGCAGCTCCGCCCATTGTGCCATCTGGTCATTTAGCAGTCCGGGACGCGTCTGCCCCGCAAACTACGACTAAAAGAGCTTCTCCATCGCGTACCCCTCCTGGGCCTGGAAGAATTGGGCGGCGTCCGCAGCACTCTTCGGCAGATCCGCATATGCGTTTAGAGAACTCCACAGTCGATTAAGTAAGGCATACTTCCGGTCCCCAAATTTAGCCTGTAAAAGAAAGGGCTTACCAGCCGCTATCTGTCCGGCTTGATGGATTTCTTCGCGCATTGCGCGGGATTCGGACCGCGCCTCCGGAGCGTCTTAAAGGGCCTTGGCGAGTTCGGTCCCCTTCACCTTATTTTCTTTTTCTAAGGACTCGCACTTGGCGGCAGTGTCCTTGAGCTTTTGCTCAATCTCGGTAACCCGTTCCTCAAAACGGCGCCGAGCGGCCTGTTCGGCCGTTAAATCTGCAGCCGCTTCGCTTACCTTTGCTCGCTCCTTGGCTTGGGCAAGCTCACTCCTAAGGGTCTCCACCGCGGCGGCACCATCTTTACAAACATGCACATTGCAGCTCTTGAATTTCCACAAAGCACATACATAAATAGGCACACAGTAAGATGTATCTTATACCTTGCGCCTGGTCAAGCCGTGTTAACAAGGACTAGGTCCTCATCGGCTCGCTCTAGTTTCCGTTTGAGTTCGGAAACTTCCGCTGACTGGGCAGTCGCCTCTAACAGCGAAGCCTGTTTTAATCCAGATAAAAAGTATGTTAACACCCGACAACTGATTATTGATCCTCTGATCACTTTTGTTTCAAAAAATCGAACATAGTCTCAGGGGCTACTATCTATATATAGGCATATTTCTCATAAAAACGATTAAAACATTACATTGCGTACCTTGAAGCCTGCTAGCAGGCTGGAGAAGGCTTCGTTCAGCCCGCTCTTGGCGGACTGAATCTCCTCAGACACCATAGCCATCAGGATGCGGTGCTCGTCTAGGATGGATGCACTTTGGAGTGCGTCCGCCGCGATATTTGACGCCTCCTAATTAGCAGAGGTCGCCGCTCCTCCTGTAGGGGGTCGCTCATTAGACTCTCGAGCCTTGTGGGTCTCCGAAGTAGTATGCGGCTGGGGGCCGGATTGACCGGGGCCCTCGTCGATGGTCTTCATGGGGGCTGTACCCCCCAGTCCTCCGATAACCGAGGCATTACCCTCTAGAGCCGTTAAATCGCCCCCCGCGTCTCTTAAAGGCTTGGGGAGGGCCTATGAGATAACACCTCGGCGTCATCCACCCTATGCAGCGGGGAGGCTAATGGAGGCGACTCACTCTCCATCATCTTCGGAGGCAGATCCCCCGAGGATGAGGATAGCTGGGGAAGATCGCGGGCCGGACTAAAAGATAGAACTTAAAGTTATCATCACAGTTCATAGAGATCGGGTAAGTGCGAAGAATTCCGGCGATGATGCTTCGGGACGACCTCGGTGTCTGACTCCGAGTCATTGGGGAGGGTAATTTTGTCCCTCTTGGAGGCTTCGGCCTCCAGGTCTTCGGAGGCAGCCCTCTTCTTGCCCTTGCGGGGAGGATCTTCTTCTTCCTCCTCCTCCTCCTCGTCGTCGCCACCCTCGTGAGAGGACTGGGCATCAGCTTCTCTAGACATTGTGTCCGAAGTGCCCTCCTCTTTCTTCTTCTTCTTCTTCTTGTCCTTCTTAACCGGCGCCTGGTATGGCACCGGGACTAGCATCCTCATTAGTAGAGGATTGGCTGGGTCCTCGGGGAGCGGAGTCGGACACCGGATCTGCTCCGCCTTCTTGATCCAAACCTGTTTGGGGACGCACTACTCAATACTTCTCCTTCGGAGTGGCGAGCCTATTGGTGTTCGGAGGTATAAGAATTTACCTTGGTGGCCGGATGGTTGCAGTCGAGGCCGGTGCCGTCTGATGACTTCGGCCACATTTTTTGCTTCTTAAAAAGCAACTTCCAGATCCCCTTATGCGTCGTGCCGTAGAACCGTTGTTGGGTATGCGACCCTTCCGGATTGAACTCCCACATCTTGAGGGGCCGTCGCTAGCAGGGAAGTGCGCGGTGGATCAGCATCACTTGGATTACATCAGCGAGGGTAGTGTCCTTCGCTATCATGCTCTAGACGCGTTTTTGCAGCAGCAGCACTTCAGGGGCCAACCCTCAGTCCGGACCCTTGTCGGTCTAGGATGTGAGCCTCAGTGGGGGTCCGGATCTAAAGGCTGGAGCGGCTGCCCACTTAGAGTCGCGGGGTTCTGTGATATAGAACCATTCCGGTTGCCATATTTTGACAGTGTCCACAAAGACCCCCTTTGACCAATTGACTTTGGGGAGCTTGCTCACCATGGCGCCATGCTACCTCTTGAGCTTGCGTTGTATTCCCTCGAAGAGGAAAGGGAGATGCAACACAGTAGCGTAAGTATTTCCCTCAGTTTTTGAGAACCAAGGTATCAATCCAGTAGGAGACCACGCGGGAGTCCCTCGCACCTGCACAAACAAATAAGAACTTCGCAGCCAACGCGATAAGGGGTTGTCAATCCCTTTACGGTCACTTACGAGAGTGAGATTTGATAGAGATGATAATTATATTTTTGGTATTTTTAGTTTAATAAAACAGCAAATAAAAGCAAGAAAAGTAAAGTAGATGTAGATTGATATGTTGAGAATAGACCCGGGGGCCATAGTTTTCTCTAGTGGCTTCTCTCATGATAGCGGTATTCTACGGCGGGTAAACAAATTACTGTCGAGCAATTGATAGAAAAGCGAATAATTATGAGACTATCTAGGCATGATCATTGTATATAGGCATCACGTCCGAGACAAGTAGACCGAAATGATTCTGCATCTACTACTATTACTCCACACATCGACCGCTATCCAACATGCATCTAGTTGCTACCTCTTGAGCTTGTGTTGTATTCCCTCGATGAGGAAAGAGAGATGCAACACAGTAGCGTAAGTATTTCCCTCAGTTTTTGAGAACCAAGGTATCAATCCAGTAGGAGACCACGCGCCAGCCCCTCGCACCTGCACAAAAAAATAAGAACTTCGCAGCCAACGCGATAAGGGGTTGTAAATCCCTTTACGGTCACTTACGATAGTGAGATCTGATAGAGATGACAATTATATTTTTGGTATTTTTGGAATAGAAACAAAAAGTACAGAAAGCAAATAAACAACGATGGCAAAAATTGGCTAGTTGACGTGAAAGTAATATGATAGAGATAGACCCGGGGGCCATAGTTTTCTCTAGTGGCTTCTCTCATGACACCGATATTCTACGGCGGGTAAACAAATTACTGTCGAGCAATTGATAGAAAAGCGAATAATTATGAGATTATCTACGCATGATCATTATATATATGCATCACGTCCGAGACAAGTAGACCGACTCCTGCCTGCATCTACTACTATTACTCCACACATCGACCGCTATCCAGCATGCATCTAGTGTATTGAGGTCATACGAACAGAGTAACGCCTTAAGCAATATGACATGATGTAGAGGGATAAACTCAACCAATATGATGAAAACCCCATCTTTTTATCCTCGATGGCAACATTCCAATACGTGCCTTGCTGCCCCTACTGTCACTGGGAAAGGACACCGCAAGATTGAACCCAAAGCCAAGCACTTCTCCCATTGCAAGAACTATAGATCTAGTAGGCCAAACCAAACCAATAATTCGAGGAGACTTGCAAGGATATTATGAGCACACATAAAAAGTTTAGAGAAGAACCAAATATCTTTCATAGATAACCTTGATCATAAACTCACAAAAAAAATTCATCGGATCTCGACAAACACACCGCAAAAAGAGATTACATCGAATAGATCTCCTCGAAGACCGAGGAGAACTTTGTATTGAGATCCGGCGAGAGAGAAGAAGCCATCTAGATACTAGCTATGGACCCAAAGGTCTGTGGTAAACTACTCACAACTCATGGTGAGGGTGATGATGATGATGATGATGAAGGCCTCCGTGATGGACCCCCCTCCCGGAACAGGCTCCAAGATGGGATCTCCACGGGAACAGCAGCTACGGCGGTGGAATTAGGGTTTTCTCTCTGCGTATGGAGTTTCTGGGGTACGTAGGCATATTTAGGAGGAAGAGGGGCACCAGGGGCCATCGGGCCTGCCCTCGAGGTAAGGGGCGCGCCCTGGGAAGGGGGGTGCGCCCCCCACCCTCGAGGGTGGGTCCCCTGTCCTCTGGCTTGCCCCAAAGTTTATCTCGCGTGATTTTCTCCAAAAATATCTCCTGCGAAGGTTTCATTCCGTTTGGACTCCGTTTGATATTCCTTTTCTGCAAAACCCTGAAATAGGCAAAAAAAACAGCAATCTGGACTGGGCCTTTGGGTTAGTAGGTTAGTCCCAAAAATGATATAAAAGTGAATGATAAAGCCCATTAAACATCTAAGACTTCATAAACAATAGCATGTAACAATAAAAAATTATAGATACGTTGGAGACGTATCAAGCATCCCCAAGTTTAAGTCCTGCTCGTCCTCGAGTAGGTAAATGATAAAGAACGAATTTTTGATGTGGAATGCTAACCAATATAAATTTTCAATGTAATTCTCTTAAGTGTTGCATGAATGTTCTGATCTGAAGGATTCAAGATAAAAGTCTATATTGACATAAGAAATAACAATACTTCAAGCAATACTAACAAAGAAATCACGTCTTCTCAAAATACTATGGCTAAAGAAAGTTATCCCTACAAAATCATATAGTGTTGGCTATGCTCCCTTGCTATCACACAAAATATTCATATCATGCACAACCCCGATTTCAGCCAAGCATTTGTTTTCATGCTCTATCTTTTCAAACCTTTCAACTTTCACGCAATACATGAGCGTGAGCCATGGACATAGCACTATGGGTGGAATAGAGATGGTTGTGGAGAAGACAAAAAGAGGGAGATAGTCTCACGTCGACTAGGCGTATCAATGGGCTAAGGAGATGCCCATCAATAGATATCAATGTGAGTGAGTAGGGATTGCCATGCAATGAATGCACTAGAGCTAAATATGAGTGAAAGCTCAACAAAAGAAACTAGTGGGTGTGCATCAAACTTGCTTGCTCACGAAGACCTAGGGCATTTGAGGAAGCCCATCATTGGAATATACAAGCCAAGTTCTATAACAAAAATTCCCACTAGTATATGAAAGTGATTAAGCATGAGACTCTCTACAATGAAGAACATGGTGCTACTTTGAAGCACAAGTGTGGAAAAAGATAGTAGCTATTGTCCCTTTTTATTTTCTTTTTTCTTTTTTTGGGCCTTTCGTTTTTTCTTTGGCATTTCTCTTTTTTTCTTCTTTTTTTTGCGGAGGGGCTTTATAAATTCAGCCTTTCCTCCCATGGGACAATGCTCTATAAATGATGATCATCACACTTTCATTACAACACAAGATTACAACTCGATCCTACAACAACAAAGTATGACTCTATATGTATGCCTCCGGCGGTGTACCGGTATGTGCAATGAAACAAGAGTGACATGTATAAAAATTATGCATGGTGGCCTTGCCAGAAATACTATGTCAACTACATGATCTTGCAATGGTAATATGACAATATGATGCGTGTCATATAAACGGAACGGTGGAATGTTGCATGGCAATATATTTCGGAATGGCTATGGAAATGCCATGATTGGTAGGTATGGTGGCTGTTTTGAGGAAGGATATATACTAGGTTTATGGCACCGGCGAAAGTTGCGCGGTAGAATAGAGGCTAGCAATGGTGGAAGGGTGAGAGTGCGTATAATCCATGGACTCAACATTAGTCATAAGAACTCATATAATTATTGCAAAAATCAACGAGTCATCAAAAAAAAGCAATCAACGCATGCCCCTAGGGGGGAGGTTGGCAGGAGTTAACCATCGCGCGCCCCCGACCTCCACACAAAGGTTGACTCTCTACAAATACCTCATGCTTTAACTTAGTCACACATCGGTTCACCATACGTGCATGCTACGTGAATCACCAACCTTAACACAAATAATTCTCAATTTCATAATTACTCCACTAGCATGACTCTAATATCACTATCCTCATGTCACAAAACATCTATCAAGCATCCAACATCTCCTTCTACTCAATACACTTCATGTGAATTTTTTTACTACATTGACATTGGATGTTTATCATATGAAGACTAGTTCCTTTATCCTAAACACTTTACCATGCTGTTTTAATAGACTCTCAAATAGATCTAAGTGAAGCATGAGAGTTCAACAATTTCTACAAAATATTACCACCACCGTGCTCTAAAATATATAAGTGAAGCACTAGAGCAAAAACTATTCAACTCAAAAGATATAAGTGAAGCATATAGAGTGTTCTAACAATTTATAAGGCATATTTAACTCTCTCAAATAGGTGTGTCCAGCAAGGATGATTGTGGTAGACTAACAAGCAAAGACTCAAATTATACAAGACGCTCCAAGCAAAACACATAGCATGTTGCGAATAAAAATATAGCTCCAAGTATAGTTACCGATGGACGAAGACGAAAGAGGGGATGCCTTACCGGGGCATCCCCAAGATTAGGTTTTTCTATTATCTTGAATTACTTGGGGTGCCATGGGCATCCCCAAGCTTAGGCATTTGCTACTCCTTGTTCCATAGTCCATCAAAGCAATACTCAAAACTTGAAAACTTCACAACACAAAACTTAGACAAAAATTCTCGTGAGCTCCGTTAGTAAGAGAAATCAAACCACCACTCAAAGGTACAACAAGGAATTCATTAATTGTTTATATTGGTGTTAAACCTATTTTACTCCAAGTTTTCTATGATTCATATCCTCCAATATTACTCATAGATGCATCGGAATAAGCAAACAACACACGAAAAACAGAATCTGTCAAAAACAGAAGAGTCTGTAGTAATATGCTGGGTTCGCCTAGTTCTGGAACTCCAAAAAATTCAAACTAAATTGGTAAATTTGCTAAATTTGTCTACCAATCAGCAGAAAAAGAATTAACTAAAAAGCATGCTCCAGTAAAATCTGAAGACTACTTTAGCGAGCGCTAACGATTCTATTTTTCACAGCAAGATCAAATAAACTTCACACAAGTCTTACCAAAGGTTCTACTTGGCACAAACATTAAACAAAACATGAAAACACATCTAATCATAGACTAGGTGCAATATTTATTCCCTAACAGCAAGAAAAACAAAAAACGTAAAATTGGGTTGCCTCCCAACAAGTGCTAGCGTTTTACGCCCCTAGCTAGACGATAATTAAATGATGCTCACATAAAGGACAAGGATTGAAGCACAAGGAGAGCATCATAAGACATGTGACAAACACATCTAAGTATAACATACTTACTATGCATAGGCATATTATAGACAAAAAAATTAGCAAGGCAAGCAAGATCTGTCATATGCAAGGAAGAAGAAAGAAACAAGATCAATCTCAACATGAAGAGAGGTAATTTAGTAACATGAAGATTTCTACAACCATATTTTCTCTCTCATAATAATTGCATGTAGGATCATAAGCAAATTCAACAATATAGCTATCACATAACATATTCTCAACACGATCCACATGCATGCAAAGTTGACACTCTTCCAAAATAGTGGGAGCAACATTAGCTAAAGACATGACCTCTCCAAACCCAGTTTTATCAAAAATTTCATAAGATTGAACATTCTCCAAATATGTGGGATCTAAAGTTGACACTCTTCCAAACACACTTCCAATATTATTGCAAACATTATTATCAATCTCATATTCATCATGGGGATTAAATAAATTTTCAAGATCATAAGAAGAAGCACCCCAATCATGATCATTGCACCAAGTAGTGGACATAGCAATACTAGCATCCCCAAGCTTAGGGTTTTGCATATCATTAGCACAATTGACATCAATAGAATTTATAGTAACATCATTGCAATCATGCTTTTTATTTAACAAGCTATCATGAATCAGTTTTGCTTTTAACAATTCCTCACAATTTTCAGATTCATAAATTTCAAGCAAAACCCATAAAGATAATCTAGTGCACGCATCTCACTAGCAATAGGTTCAACATAATTGGATCTCTTAAAGAGATTGGCAAGTGGATGAGGATCCATACTTAAGAAAGCGAAGATGCAAGATAATTGAGGGCACATAGCACACAAGCAAACAAGAAGCAAGCGAACGATAAACACACGGCGGAAGAAGGGCGAATAAAACGACAAAGGTGAAGTGGGGGAGAGGAAAACGAGAGGCAAATAAATGTAATGCAAAGGATAAGGGTTTGTGATAGGTACTTGGTATATGACTTTTGCGTAAGCCTCCCCGGCAACGGCGCCAAAAATTCTTCTTGCTACCTCTTGAGCTTGTGTTGTATTCCCTCGAAGTGGAAAGGGAGATTTAGCACAGTAGCGTAAGTATTTCCCTCAGTTTTTGAGAACCAAGGTATCAATCCAGTAGGAGACCACACGCCAGTCCCTCGCACCTGCACAAACAAATAAGAACTTCGCAGCTAACGTGATAAGGGGTTGTCAATCCCTTTACGGTCACTTACGATAGTGAGATCTGATAGAGATGATAATTATATTTTTGGTATTTTTGGTATAGAAACAAAAAGTAAAGAAAGCAAATAAACAACGGCGGCAGAAATTGGCTAGTTGACGGGAAACTAATATGATAGAGATAAACCCGGGGGCCATAGTTTTCTCTAGTGGCTTCTCTCATGATAGCGATATCCTACGGCGGGTAAACAAATTACTGTCGAGCAATTGATAGAAAAGCGAATAATTATGAGATTATCTAGGCATGATCATTATATATAGGCATCACGTCCGAGACAAGTAGACCGACTCATGCCTACATCTACTACTATTACTCCACACATCGACCGCTATCCAGCATGCATCTAGTGTATTGAGGTCATACGAACAGAGTAACGCCTTAAGCAATATGACATGATGTAGAGGGATAAACTCAAGCAATATGATGAAAACCCCATCTTTTTATCCTCGATGGCAACAATACAATACATGCCTTGCTGCCCCTACTATCACTGGGAAAAGACACCGCAAGATTGAACCCAAAGCCAAACACTTCTCCCATTGCAAGAACTATAGATCTAGTAGGACAAACCAAACGAATAATTCAAAGAGACATGCAAGGATATTATGAGCACACATAAAAAGTTCAGAGAAGAACCAAATATCTTTCATAGATAACCTTGATCATAAACTCACAATTCATCGGATCTCGACAAACACACCGCAAAAAGAGATTACATCGAATAGATATCCTCGAAGACCGAGGAGAACTTTGTATTGAGATCCGGAGAGAGAGAAGAAGCCATCTTGATACTAGCTATGGACCCGAAGGTCTGTGGTAAACTACTAACAACTCATGGTGAGGGCGATGATGATGATGATGAAGGCCTCCGTGATGGATCCCCCTCCCGGAACATGCTCCAAGGTTGGATCTCCACGGGAACAGCAGCTACGGCGGTGGAATTAGGGTTTTCTCTCTGCGTATGGAGTTTCTGGGGTACGTAGGCACATATAGGAGGAAGAGGGGCACCAGGGGCCACCGGACCTGCCCTCGAGGCAGGGGGCGCGCCCCCGACCCTCGAGGGTGGGTCCCCTGTCCTGTGGCTTGGCCCGAAGTTTATCTCGCGTGATTTTCTCCAAAAATATCTTCTGCGAAGGTTTCATTCAGTTTGGACTCCATTTGACATTCCTTCTCTGAAAACCCTGAAATAGGCAAAAAAAACAACAATCTGGACTGGGACTTTGGATTAGTAGGTTAGTCCCAAAAATAATATAAAAGTGAATGATAAAGCCCATTAAACATCTAAGACTTCATAAATAATAGCATGGAACAATCAAAAATTATAGATACGTTGGAGACGTATCACTAGTGTATTGAGTTCATACGAACAGAGTAACGCCTTAAGCAAGATGACATGATGTAGAGGGATAAACTCAAGCAATATGATGAAAACCCCATCTTTTTATCCTCAATGGCAACAATACAATACGTGCCTTGCTGCCCCTACTGTCACTGGGAAAGGACACCGCAAGATTGAACCCAAAGCCAAGCACTTCTCCCATTGCAAGAACTATAGATCTAGTAGGCCAAACCAAACCAATAATTCGAAGAGACTTGCAAGGATATTTTGAGCACACATAAAAAGTTCAGATAAGAACCAAATATCTTTCATAGATAACCATGATCATAAACTCACAATTCATCGGATCTCGACAAACACACCGCAAAAAGAGATTACATCGAATAGATCTCCTTGAAGACTGAGGAGAACTTTGTATTGAGATCCAGAGAGAGAGAGAGAGAGACAAAGCCATCTAGATACTAGCTATGGACCTGAAGGTCTGTGGTAAATTACTCACAACTCATGGTGAGGGCGATGATGATGATGATGAAGGCCTCCGTGATGGATCCCCCTACCGGAACAGGCTCCAAGATGGGATCTCCACGGGAACAGAAGCTACGGCGGTGGAATTAGGGTTTTGTCTCCGCGTATGGATTTTCTGGAGTACGTAGGTATATATAGGAAGAAGGAGGGCACCGGGGGCCGTATGGGCTAGCCTCGAGGTAGGTGGGCGCGCCCTGGGAAGGGGGGGTGCGCCCCCACCCTCGAGGGCAGGCCTCTTGCCCCCTGACTTGGTCCTGACGTTTCCCGAGCGTGATTTCCTCCAAAAATATCTCTCGCGATGGTTTCATTCCGTTTGGACTCCGTTTGATATTCCTTTTCTGCAAAACCCTGAAATAAGCAAAAAACAGCTAACTGGATTGGGCCTTTGGGTTAGTAGGTTAGTCACAAAAATGATATAAAGTGAATGATAAAGCCCATTAAACATCCAAGACTTCATAAATAATAGCATGGAACAATAAAAAAATTATAGATACGTTGGAGACGTATGAAGCATCCCCAAGCTTAATTCCTGCTCGTCCTCGAGTAGGTAAATGATAAAGAAAGAATTTTTGATGTGGAATGCTAACCAATATAGTTTTTCAATGTAATTCTCTTAGTTGTGGCATGAATGTTCAGATCTGAAAGAATCAAGACAGAAGTCTATATTGACATAAGAAATAACAATACTTCAAGCAATACTAACAAAGCAATCATGTCTTCTCAAAATACTATGGCTAGAGAAAGTTATCCCTAAAAATCATATAGTGTTGGCTATGCTCCCTTGCTATCACACGAAATATTCATATCATGCACAACCCCGATTTCAGCCAAGCATTTGTTTTCATGCTCTATCTTTTCAAACCTTTCAACTTTCACGCAATACATGAGCGTGAGCCATGGATATAGCACTATGGGTGGAATAGAGGCGGTTGTGGAGAAGACAAAAAGAGGGAGATAGTCTCACATTGACTAGGCGTATCAACGGGCTATGGAGATGCCTATCAATAGATATCAATGTGCGTGAGTAGTGATTGCCATGCAACGGATGCACTAGAGCTAAGTATGAATGAAAGCTCAACAAAAGAAACTAGTGGGTGTGCATCCAACTTGCTTGCTCACGAAGACCTAGGGCATTTGAGGAAGCCCATCGTTGGAATATACAATCCAAGTTCTATAATGAAAATTTCCACTAGTATATGAAAGTGACTAAGCATGAGACTCTCTACAATGAAGAACATGGTGCTACTTTGAAGCACAAGTGTGGAAAAAGATAGTAGCAATTGTCCCTTTTTTCTTTTCTTTTTTTTCATTTTTTTCTTTATTTGGGCATATTTCTTTTCTTTGGCCTTTTTTTCTTTTCTTTTTTTGCAGAGGGGCTTTATAGATTCAGCCTTTCCTCCCATGGGATAATGCTCTAATAATGATGATCATCACACTTTATTACAACACGAAATTACTACTCGATACTACAACAACAAAGTATGACTCTATGTGAATGCCTCCGGCGGTGTACCAGTATGTGCAATGAAACAAGAGTGACATGTATGTAAAGATTATGCATGGTGGCCTTGCCATGAATATGATGTCAACTACATGATCATGCATGGCAATATGACAATATGATGCGTGTCATATAAACGGAACGGTGGCAAGTTGCATGGCAATATATCTCGGAATGGCTATGAAAATGCCATGATAAGTAGGTATGGTGGATGTTTTGAGGAACAATATGGTGGCTGTTTTGAGGAAGGATATATAGTGGGTTTATGGCACCGGCGAAAGTTGCGCGGTACAAGAGAGGCTAGCAATGGTGGAAGGGTGAGAGTGCGTATAATCCATGGTCTCAACATTAGTCATAAGAACTCATATACTTATTGCAAAAATTTACGAGTCATCAAAACAAAGCAATCAACGCATGGCCCTAGGGGGAGGTTTGTAGGAGTCAACCATCGCGCGCCCCCGACCTCCACACGAAGGTTGACACTCTACAAATACCTCATGCTTTAACTTAGTCACACAACGGTTCACCATACGTGCATGCTATGGGAATCACTAACCTTAACACAAGTATTTCTCAATTTCATAATAACTCCACTATCATGACTCTAATATCACTATCCTCATGTCTCAAAACAATTATCAAGCATCCAACGTCTCTTTCTATTCAATGCACTTGGTGTGATTTTTTTACTACATTGACATTGGATGTTTATCATGTGAAGACTAGTTTCTTTAGCCTAAACACTTTACCATGCTGTTTTAATAGACTCTCAAATAGATATAAGTGAAGCATGAGAGTTCAACAATTTCTACAAAATATTACCACCACCATGCTCTAAAAGATATAAGTGAAGCACTAGAGCAAAAACTATTCAACTCAAAAGATATAAGTGAAGCACATAGAGTGTTCTAAAAATTTCTAGGCCATATTTAACTCTCTCAAATAGGTGTGTCCAGCAAGGATGATTGTGGCAAACTAACAAGCAAAAACTCAAATTATACAATATGCTCCAAGCAAAACACATAACATGTTGAGAATAAAAATATACCTCCAAGTATAGTTACCGATGGATGAAGACGAAAGAGGGGATGCCTTCCCGGGGCATCCCCAAGCTTAGGCTTTTGATTATCTTGAATTTACTTGGGGTTCCATGGGCATCCCCAAGCTTAGGCCTTTGCTACTCCTTGTTCCATAGTCCATCAAAGCAATACTCAAAACTTGAAAACTTCACAACAAAAAACTTAGACAAAAATTCTCGTGAGCTCCGTTAGTAAGAGAAAACAAACCACTACTCAAAGGTACAACAAGGAATTCATTATTTGTTTTTATTGGTGTTAAACCTACTGTACTCCAAGTTCTCTATGGTTGATATCCTCCAATATTACTCATAGATGCATCGGAATAAGCAAACAGCACACGAAAAACAGAATCTATCAAAGACAGAACAGTCTGTAGTAATCTGCAGGGTTCGCCTACTTCTGGACATCCAAAGAATTCAAACTAAACTGGTACATTTACGCAATTTGTCTACCAATCATCATAAAAAAGAATCAACTAAAAAGCACGCTCCAGTAAAATCCCACGACTACTTTAGCGAGCGCTAACGATTCTGTTTTCACAGTAAGATCAAATAAACTTCACACAAGTCTTACCAAAGGTTCTACTTGGCACAAACACTAAACAAAACATTAAAACACATCTAATCAGAGGCTAGATGCAATATTTATTCCCTAACAGAAACAAAAGCAAAAAACATAAAATTGGGTTGCCTCCCAACAAGCGCTATCATTTTACGCCCCTAGCTAGGCACGATACAAGATAGATCTAGGTATTGCCATCTTTGGGAGGCAATTCTTTGATTAAGCACTTAAGATTTTTGGGAACTTCTTTGTCCCTATGAATAATCAAACTCTTGGGCAAGAAATCAATAAATTCTAAAGTGTCAAAAGGGTCTCTTGCAAAAGTAAGAAAATTAGGGTGAACACTTCTGGATTTGAGATCCGCGAGTCTAGATGTTTCACCCTTGTCTTTAGGGACATACATGAACTTAGATAATTTAGTGGAGGTATTTGGAGTAGTTTTTATAGCGGAAAGAGAAGAACCCACATTAGTGATAACATCCTCAAGCTTATTGATTCTAGTAGAATACTGATCTAGCTTTTCTTTAACTATGGGCTCTTTTTCATTAAGATTTTTCAGAACAACTCCCACCTTGGATCCATATTGGGTGATTTCATTATGAATTTTTCTATCCAAGTTCTCCACCAGTTCTACCATAGCAACTTTGTTTTCATTGATTTCTAACCTTTGCATAACATTCTCCAAAGTTAAAACGGTCCCATTAACCATAAGAGGTGATGAGCCAAATAATTCAGTCATAGCTTTGTAAGAATCAACGGTGTGGCTACCCAAGAAATTCCCTCCGGTAATGGTATCTAAGATAAATCTATTCCACGGAGTTATGCAATTGTGAAGAAGCACGGAAGTGGAAAGCTTCCTATTAGACCTATCTTGAGCATTGCAAATTCTATACCATGCATCTTTTAAATTTTCTCCCTCCCTTTGTTTAAAGTTGAGGACCTCACTCTCGGGATTGGTGATAATGATAGGTGTGCTAGACATGATGACAAGCAAGCAAGCAACACACAAGCAAACAAAAGGCAAGCGAAAAACACACGGCGGAAGAAGGGCAAATAAAACGGCAAGGGTGAAGTGGGGGAGTGGAAAACGAGAGGCAAATAAATGTAATGCAAAGGATAAGGGTTTGTGAGAGGTGCTTGGTATATGAGTTTTGCGTAAGCCTCCCCGGCAACGGTGCCAGAAATTGGCTAGTTGACGGGGTGGCAAATCTTGACTTGACTTGGCGTGAGTCTCCCCGGCAACGGCGCCAAAAATTCTTCTTGCTACCTCTTGAGTTTGCATTGTATTCCCTCGAAGAGGAAAGGGTGATGCAACACAGTAGCGTAACTATTTCCCTTAGTTTTTGAGAACCAAGGTGTCAATCCAGTAGGAGACCATGCGCGAGTCCCTCGCACCTGCACAAACAAATAAGAACTTCGCAGCCAACGCGATATGGTTGTCAATCCTTTTACGGTCACTTACGAGAGTGAGATCTGATAGAGATGATAATTATATTTTTGGTATTTTTAGTTTAATAAAACAGCAGATAAAAGCAAGAAAAGTAAAGTAGATGTAGATATATATGTTGAGAATAGACCCCGGGGCCATAGTTTTCTCTAGTGGCTTCTCTCATGATACCGGTATTCTACGGCGGGTAAACAAATTACTGTCGAGCAATTGATAGAAAAGCGAATAATTATGAGACTATCTAGGCATGATCATTGTATATAGACATCACGTCCGAGACAAGTAGACCGAAACGATTCCGCATCTACTACTATTACTCCACACATCGACCGCTATCCAGCATGCATCTAGTGTATTGAGTTCATGCGAACAGAGTAACGCCTTAAGCAAGATGACATGATGTAGAGGGATAAACTCAAGCAATATGATGAAAACCCCATATATTTATCCTCGATGGCAACAATACAATACGTGCCTTGCTGCCCCTACTGTCACTGGGAAAGGACACCGCAAAATTGAACCCAAAGTCAAGCACTTCTCCCATTGCAAGAACTATAGATCTAGTAGGCCAAACCAAACGAATAATTCGAAGAGACTTGCAAGGATATTATGAGCACACATAAAAAGTTCAAAGAAGAAATAAATATCTTTCATAGATAACCTTGATCATAAACTCACAATTCATCGGATCTCGACAAAGACACCGCAAAAAGAGATTACATTGAATAGATCTCCACGAAGACCAAGGAGAACTTTGTATTGAGATCCAGAGAGAGAGAAGAAGCCATCTTGATACTAGCTATGGACCCGAAGGTCTGTGGTAAACTACTCACAACTCATGGTGAGGGCGATGATGATGATGACGAAGGCCTCCGTGATGGATCCCCCTCCCAAAACAGGCTCCAAGATGGGATCTCCACGGGAACAGAAGCTACGGCGGTGGAATTAGGGTTTTCTCTCTGCGTATGGAGTTTCTGGCGTACGTAGGCATATATAGGAATAAGGAGGGCACCGGGGGCCGTGTGGGCCAGCCTCGAGGCAGGGGGGCGCAACCTGGGAAGGTGGCACACCCCCACCCTCGAGGGCAGACCTCTTTCCCCCTGACTTGGTCCTGACGTTTCCAGAGCGTGATTTCCTCCAAAAATATCTCTCGCGAAGGTTTCATTCCGTTTGGACTCCGTTTGATATTCCCTTTCTGCAAAACCCTGAAATAGGCAAAAAACAGCAAACTGGACTAGGCCTTTGGGTTAGTAGGTTAGTCCCAAAAATGATATAAAAGTGAATGATAAAGCCCATTAAACATCCAAGACTTCATAAATAATAGCATGTAACAATAAAAAATTATAGATACTTTGGAGACGTATCAAACCACCACAGTCCGCGTGTTGCCCGTCAACCACCTTCGGCATCACATTAAAAATCTTGAGCCATAAGCCGAAGTGTGGAGGGATGCGGAGGAAGGCCTCGCACACGACGATGAACGCCGAGATGTGAAGGAACAAATTTGGGGCCATATCGTGAAAATCCAGCCCATAGTAGAACATGAGACCCCTTACAAAGGGGTGACGAGCGAATCCGAGTCCGCGGAGGAAGTGGGGGATGAACACCGCCCTCTCATCGGTCACCGGAGTAGGGATTACCTGCGCTGGATCGGGAAGCATGTGCTTGATTTCCGTGGTTAGATACCGCGCTTCCCGCGGCTCCTTGATGTTCTCCTCCGTGACGGAGGAGGCCATCCACTTGCCCTGAGAGCTGGCCATAGTCGGAGGAGTTGCAGAGGGCAGAAAAGCTTGGAACCTGGGCGCTAGAGCTCGAAGATGGAGAGGCAGAGAGAGAATGAGGCATGGGGCGGAAGTGTTTGATTCTATCCACTTATATGGATTGCGAATATCAAGCGCTCCCTCCCTCAAGCCTTAAAACTCGCCTGTTCCTAAGGGGTTGTGCGAGCGGCATAGTTAGGTTACCAAAACTCGTATTGATGAGAATCCCACAATAAGGGGACACGATCTCTGTTTCGACAAGACGTGTCAATGGGAGTTGCGTATTGAAAGGCAAGGCGGGAGGTCCAAAACGACTCGAAATGATAGCAAAGCTAAACGTGATGTTTCGTCAGAAAAAGCTATCGATGGATATATTTTAAGTATTGTGCAGTTGTGCCAGGATACTGGGCTTGTTCTCTTGGCATCCTGCTTCATCTTTTCGTAGTAGGGGTCGATGATGGCCGAGGGGAGTTTTACCAGGGAGTCTTTCTTCGTGCTGCCCCAGACCCTGTAGTGCTCATGGATTTCAACAAGGTTCTGACAGGCCAAGCCCGTAACCCTGAGCTCTTTTACATCATCAGTGGTTTCCACCATGGCAAACTTGTAGTCGGTGCTGTTGACATACCTGTTGAAATGACCGCAAGGCTCTGTGGCCATGTAGTAGTGGTAGATGAGGACATGATGGCGCACGCACAACTAGGGGACGACAACCTTCTGATCTATGTTGGGATGACCGGCAGTGTACTGGAGGTTGATGCCGACCACCTTGTACTTGTCTCCAGCAAGCAACTACTCAACGGTGTTGATGTAGTCGTCCACCACGGCCGGGTCGATGGTGTACACCACCGAGAGATCCGTCTCCCTCGCGTGGATCTCCACTTTATGCTCGCCGACCTCCATTGGAGCCCCGCTAGACATCCCCTCTCTATGTGTCATCGTAGGTGTGCTTGTTGTGTTGTGGGGCTCGATCGAAAGGTTGAAGAGACTATGGTTATAATGGCCGCAGGAATTAAAGGGGAAGCCGGACGGCCAGGAATATCGGCAGGCCCTGATGGCAGTTATAATTTGCAGCGTGTAACTCCATCGTGCCGCACGTAACTGCATCGCGTGCCAACGCGCGCGGCGCAACCGCATGCATATGGGGCCCCCGACGTGATCGTACGCAGGCCCAACCGCTGACAGAGCGCGCGCGGAGGGATGCGAAAAGAGCGCTTCGCGATCGCCTCAACGGCCAGCAACCATATATATATATATATATATATATATATATATATATATATATATATATATATATATATATATATATATATGTATATATGCATATAGCAGTTGAACAAGCAAGGAAGAGTTGTCGACAAGTCGAGCGCGTCGACGAACGGGAGCAGAGCGCGCCGCGGCATCTAACGGCAAGCACAGCGCGCTGCATCGCCTAATGGCGAGCAGAGCTTGCCGAGGGACGCGAACAGAGGCCGGCATAGCGGGTAACTGCATC
>LR738711.1:142605532-142650941 GCA_902687465.1 Secale cereale
TGTATATATGCATATAGCAGTTGAACAAGCAAGGAAGAGTTGTCGACAAGTCGAGCGCGTCGACGAACGGGAGCAGAGCGCGCCGCGGCATCTAACGGCAAGCACAGCGCGCTGCATCGCCTAATGGCGAGCAGAGCTTGCCGAGGGACGCGAACAGAGGCCGGCATAGCGGGTAACTGCATCGTCGCGCCGCGCCCGGCGCAACCACATGCACAGGAACATGCGTGATCGCGCACCGGCCCCAAACACTGGCACCACAACTTATAAATTGACGGATTGAGTACTAGTTACAGTGATGCATATAATTAAGCAAAGGGATCGCACATGTATGTATTGACTGGAACAAGAATGCAATAGCACAATAAGAATTAAGGCCACGATGATGCGATCGCAGTGGTGGTTACAGGAGGCTAGAAGAAAGATGCATCCATCAACGTACGATCTCCTCCTCCTCAACTCAGTGTGCCGGGCCACCGACCGGCGGCTAAGGAACGGCGACTTTTGTGGCGGGGTCAAGGTGCTTCTCAGCAAAGGCATCCAAGGCTTCCAGCTGGTTGAAGAAGGCCAACGTCGTAGCGTACTCACTGGCCTTGTAGATACCTATGTACAGGATTTGCTCGTACACGTGGATGTGTAGGTCGATGAATTCTTGCAGGGCAAGGCGCCTCACGGCGAGCGTGACCTCCAGGTGGACATTCTTTGTGGCGTCGGCGGGCACTCACACGGCCACCAGTGCTTGAAAGAGGTTCCGACCATGAAGGTCGATTAGGGTGGCAGGAAATGAGGAGCCCGGGCTCACGAGCTGGAGGAGTACGACGATGTCGTCCGTGAGCTTCTTGACGATCATCTGGTCCAATTGAGAGTCATAGCTGGCGTCGGCGGCGGCCATCCATCAGTAGGTCACCAACACCGTCTGGAGACGACCCACGGTGCCATGCCGCAGGCTGGCGTCGTGGACCACATGGCACAACCGCTAGCCGCTCGTGCGCATCGCCGCCATGGGTCTGGAGTGGGGACTTTTGCGCTTAGTGTAGGTGCTTAGGAAAATGCTTAGGTGCGTACGATGTGGTAGATGCATTGGAATGGAGGGGCACCCTTATATGAGTGCAAACTGCGTTGCATTCACATCGTGTTGCATATTTTCCCGGTCCTCCTCCCATTACTTCCCTCATGCATTCACAATGTTAATTGAAGGAGGATGCATCATTGGCCGTTCAACATTTCAGGAATCGCTACCCTCTCCCTCGTCTGCAATAAAGCTGTATCGGGAACTATGCCGCCCGTTGCATGTCTGGCTGAACATGCCTCCTCGCCTCCATCTATGCTTAATTATTGAATTTTAGTTGCAAAAATTAGATACTGATAGTGATTTTTAGCTTCATATTTTGATAAATTACAGTGTTACAAGGTTGATAAATGGCAATGCTACTAGATCAACAAATGTCAATCTTTTCAGTTTGACAAATGCCAACATACCCAATATGACAGATGCAAATCTTACCAAATTGTTTGTACGTGGGTGCACACAGGTCATCCAAAACTACCGTTTGCGTTGAAGGCATGCACAAATCCTGCGCTGTGATTTTTCCCTCGACTTAAGGGGGAAGACCTTAGCTCTCAATTTGCATATGACTATTCTACCTAAAATGTTTGCGACCAAGAGCTACAGAAATTCTGCTCGGCACATTTTCTCTTGGCTTCTTGGGGAAGCTCTCGGTTTGCATACGGGTGTTCTAACTAAAACGTTTGCGATCAAGAGCTGCACAAATCCTGCTCGACACATTTTTTCTTGGCTTCTCGGCGAAGCTATCAGTTTGCATACAGGTGTTCTTACTAAAACGTATGCGATCAAGAGCAACACAAATCCTGCATTGGAGACGAGTTTTGGATTTACTATAATTTAAAAACAAAGTATCTCAAAGTTTTGCCGGCAATCAACAGTGCCCTGGTGTTTGAAATCGATTCCCATTTCTTGCATGGGACCTAAGCATGCACCAAAGGACATAGAAAACCCACTTAATGTACAAAACTGACCAAAGGAACCCCGAAAAATTCCAAAATTAGACAATACACTCCTGTTGTTCTATGTTGACACTAGATAATTTTTGAAAGCAATAAGAGGCAACAGATATCGTTCCGTCTCCAAAGGTGGCATGTTCCATACCGAAACCATCACGCTTGTTGTGAGAAGCTTATACCCAAACTTGCCCTCATTTTGCCGAGCGTGTGTGCCAGGAGGGCATATCCTTGATGGTGTGTGGGTTAGGATTGTACAAAGTCAGTTTACAGAGAAAGGAATCTTCATATCTGCACGCTAAGCTCGCCTTCCACGCCAAGGAGAGTCCCATCCGTACATGGGGGAAAGTCTACCGTCTTGTATCTTCATGGCCCATCAGTCCGGCCCACGTCACGTAGCCCGGATGCCCGAGGACCTCGTAATCCAGGACTCCCTCAGTAGTCCCTGAACCAGTCTTCTAACGAGGAAGAGTTCGACCTGCAAGTTGTTTTTGGCATCGCAAGGCGGGTTCCTCCTCTGAATACTCTAAAGTAGTCCTCTGAACAAGAGATATATATTTGGCTCTTTACAATAGGTTAACCTTCCAACGACAAAAGCACGATAGGATGGTACCCACAGGGTTTGGGTATGGGTGGAGCCACCCCATACCCTTACCTGTCCCATTTGAGCTTACCCATCACCCATACCCATACCCGCTAGTGGGTACAAATTTTCCCATACCCATCACCCGACAGGGTAAATGGGTACCCGCAGGTAAAAATACCCACATTTGGATAACATTAATTTGAGCATCACATAATTATAAACAACAACATATAATCATAATTTATAAACAACAACACATAATAACATCACTACATACTTATAAACAACAACACATCCTAAACAAACACATTCGGTAAAAATCAAACACTTTCTTGTAAACAAAACATCAATACATAGTTGTAAATAGTAGCACATAGTCATACATTTTAAGTTTGCAAACTCATGAGAAAGTATAGAGGTAATTTGTCCATAATTGTTAGATTTTATAAGGGTGCATGTGTATGGGTTATGTGATCCCGTACCCGTACCCGCTCTACCTGATGGGTTTGAGATTTTTCTATTTATATGCCCATGGGTAACGTTTTGTCCCATACCCTTACCCTAATAGGGTTTTTACCCATAGGGTACGTGGGTAATGGGTACCCATTGCCATCCCATTGACAATGTCTGGATATTTTTTCCGTTGTAGTGGATCCTGAAGCAGTTTACTCAAGGTTACCTCTCAAACTACATGAATGGTGGCCGGCCATCATAAGGGGTTTGACTAGAGTCCTGCATGCCTTCTGCATCCAGGAGAGCACAATAGGGACATTCCGCTTCACCTTGTTCAACAACTGGAATGTTTGTCACCTCTTTCTTTACCATCTGTAATACTACAAGTATAGAACCCTGGTTCATCATTCTTTATTTGGTGCTTATGTAATTCTTAAACATATGTACCTATGAATCGAATAATGCATTGGTTGTTTCAACCTGATGGATATGAATAAAGCTAAAGCCTACTTTCAAGTTTAAATCAGGTACAATTTTAAATAGCAGCAATTAAATTAGGGAGAAATTAGGGTGTGCAGGTCATTTCGGCGCACACGGTTAATAAAGCACAGCATGTGCGATATACATCATAATCTGACATGGTTCATGTAGAGGAAACGTGTGTAACAATGCACACAATTATTGTTTGCAAAGCGTGTGTGATGTCACACACTATCGCATACGGTGCGGGAAAACTAAATGTGTGTGATTGCCTACCTATCGTACATGGTTTATAGTCATGAACTGTTTGTGATGTGCCAGGCATCGTAAAACTCCCGTGCCTGGAATCTGGCTGGAAAACACCCGTGCCTGGAATCTGCCTAGATTTAGGTAAAACCACAAAAATTCGAATGTGATGGCAATGCGAGCACAAACGAGTAGCAAGGATGAAGCATTTGGGATATTTGAGATATCGGAAATGGTTATATAGGGACAATTGTATGCATCAAGGCTCCATATCCCTGAAGGTTTCTAGGTCGTGTGGGAAGGACCCCCTATCATCATCACTCACTAGGCGACGGTTCTAAACATCATCGCGGAAAGGGGTTAAAAACCGTTTGTATAGCACCGACGCGTACTAGTGGTCCTGGACTTGAACCGGGCGGCGGAGGCTCAACTCGATGCGGAGCGCGCGGATGCTGCTGCCATTGAGGCCCTCCTGCGGAACCGAACGTCATGGACGCGAACCGGGCTGTGCTCGCGTCCGTGCAGAGCGCCCGCACGCTCCGCATGAACGAGTAGCTGGAGGCCGAGGACAACCACGATGCGGAGATACACATTGGCAGCTACGGCTGGTCCATGCCGGCAGCCAAAAAGACGAGGCCATCTCGTTCCGCGAGTAGTGATAGTTTTTCTTTATGTTGTTTTAGGGATCTTTTGCTGTGTAAAAACATATATTTATGCAAGTCGCCTGACTTTCATCATTTGGTTTAGTCGACCATTTAAGGCGGTTGGATGGATATCCCACGTCTCCTAACCCTTCTTCTTCCCCAACAGACCATCACACGGGTCGCACCGATCTTCCTCAACATGTTGTTGGATGAACATACTGTATGAACAAAAATTATGTGTCAGCGGTAGGACGGCTGAGTTTGGTTTTATCACATGCGGCAACACGTGTCAGTGAGGGTGCGTTCCCTTGGTTGGGTTTGCGGCGTGCAGGAGCGACTGTGTAAGGGTGCGGTGCAACCGCAACAGCCGTGCACATGTGTACCTCCTTTTCATTTTGAAAAACTGTAGGCAAGCTTGGCAAAAATGTGTGGCAAAGTATAGTCATGCAAAGCCTAGACCCAAACATGATACAAGTACGTACTACTTGTGTTAAAAAAGAAAGGCGGGGTTTTCCTTCCCGAGATTGATCGATATAAATCCTCGTTTGACATGTCAATTAATGCGTATTTTTTCTCCAACGCCCAAAGAGCTAACCATCACACTCCTTATTGCTTGATTAATGCAGCGCCATGCAAACAAACCTTCTCACTTCCACATGCATGCAAGGGCATAGTAATGTCCTTGGTTGCTAGTACTATGAGGAAAAACTGTCAATATTTCCTTGATTAGTGTTAGTGGCCTTCTTCAAATTGTAATTTTGATACTGGCCTTGTATACAAAAAAGGAGGTAGTAACTATTTGACTTCCTTCCCCATTGTGGTGACGTCGACGATATCTCGAACGTTGTGGCTTTGGCGAAGTGCGTTCGACAGAGCACACCATTGAGGGAGACCACTGTAAGTCGTTCGCAAGTGCCGCCTGCAAGCCGAGACAACCGCCTTCTTTTCATCCAAGAAGTCCTTTGAACCAAAGGAGGTGTAAATGTACTAGTACTACACAATAGCGTCGTCCATCCAGCTTAGTGCGATAAGGTGGTTTCTCGAAGAAGAAGACGGAGAAGCGGAGTCAACGAAGAGTGAAATGATGGTTGCTTCGTCCGTGCTTTGTGATTTGACGCCTCACTGCTTTGTGATTCGTGATAGAAGGGACATGGGAGTAGACTATGTGCTCTATACGTACTGTACATGCATCCAAGCACGGCAGAAAGAGGAGAGAGGTTGCATTTTTCTATTCCTTCAATCAATCAATTAGGGAGCTTCGGTTCCCTCTTTTTGGCTTTGGCAGCACCCTTCACAATCGTTCCCATCGATGCCAAAAGCTATTTTCACATTTGGCTACACGGTGTGGATGCCCTTAACTGTAGCAATTGGTTTTTTCATGTGTGCTATCTATACAAATCTCGATTATATTGATCTAAAAAATTATAAAAAGATTAGTAAGAAGGAGGCAATTTTGCCGCGCCGAAGGCGGGGGAGGTTTCTTACTTTTAGAGGATGTTGGCCTGGCGGTTTGCTAACATGATGTCCCACGTGTTAGTTACTTACCAAGCCGATCCGCGTCCCACATGAGGCTGGCCATAGTGGTAGCAACATGCACTCGGGAGTAGAAAACATGCTGATGTGGTAGATAATTAAAGAAGAGAGAGGGGGTTAGAGTAACATACTAGCTAGACACTGTATCATGTTAAATGTTATAGTACTACTTTGTGTCATGCATGGCAATAAACATACTATGCACTATAGAGGAAGTTGGAGTACTCTAAATGCTAGTATGAAGTAGTAGTATCATACACTTGTATTATGCGCATGATACTAGTATATGATACTCCCCACTATGAGTAGCCAAGGCAGAACAACTGCAGAAGCAACACATAGTTAACTTGAAGAAGATGAGGGAGAAGCAGATTCAGCAACAAGTGAAATGATGGTTGCTTCGTCCCTCCAACTTCTTTTTTAGCATCACTTCGTCCCTCCAACTTAACTGCGGGAAAGGTGCAACTTTGTGATTTGACGCCTCATTGCTGATTACTATGCCGGCGCCATGACCGGGGTGCTTCACCCTGCTGCTCTACACTGTGAATTCGGTATGACACGTGGACCCGGTTGCTTGATGTCCCACATGTCGACGAAAGGGACTAGAACATTTATGAAAGCGAGTGCTCCACTCTTACGACGGAGGAGTACATGACACGACGGCCCAATGAACTGTTACTTGTACTGTAGTGCTGCCGTAGTTTTGCTGTTTCGCACGATCCATCGATACAAACCCGATCCATCAATACAAATAGGCAAGGGCATGATTTTTCCCACGCGGTAGATGATAGTAGTACTAGCCAATTTAGGCACTGGCACGTTGGCCTACTCGGCTCCACAGAGAGAGCGAGAGAAGAGATAAATATACTAGCAAAGTGGGTGTGTGTATTTCAAGCCAAAAGCGTAATACAGTCAATGGACTTCAGAATACACTCATTACGGTCACTATATACGTTTTGCGGTGATTATACGGTCACTTGCCCACCGTTCACCATCGGATTGCACTCTGGTGACCGGCCAAATAGTCTACGTGGCACTATGTTGACACATTAAACTGACCACGTTCCTTGTGGGTCCCACCTGTCATGTGTGCGTGTGTGCGTGTGAGTGTAGCGTGCATGCGTGACTGAGTGTGTACCGTGTACGTGTGAGTGTTGTGTGCATGCAGTTCGTGTGCATGTGTGCGTGTGAGTGTAGCATGCGTGCGTGGCTGCATGTGTATGCGTGAGTGTTGCGTGCATGCAGTTCGTGTGCATGCGTGCGTGTGTGTACAATCACCACACCAGCTCATGTTTGTTAAAAACAGACGGCTCAGCATACCAATACAATGCCACATTGTCCGTTGTGCCCGCGGTCATGACTCCGAACCACTGTCCAATATTTTTTTATCATTTGTTTTCCTTCTTATACATGCCGACTTGTGGGCCCAATGGTAGTGAGATAATGTGATGCAACACTAGAGGGGCCACGTAGAGCGTTTGACTGGTCAACTAGTCGTGTCTTGAACAAATACAGAGCTATACGGTGAGCCCGTGACTGTATAATAACCACAAAACGTTAGTGGAGACCGTAATGAGTGGATTCTGGAGTCCAATGTACGTATCATGCTTTCGCTTCAAATACAATGATCGTCACTCTATATATCGCGAGAGAAAGATGAAACATGCGTGAATGTGTTGGGGCGTACTATTAGAGGACCTGGAGATAGTTTGTGCGCGTACGTGAAAGGAGCGTAGAGGGGTTTGTTTCCATCGGCTGTTCCGTCCAAGCCCTCTCGATGAACACGACGACGCATTCCGTTTCGACCCAGCCAGTTGGCTCCCCATGAACACGACGACGACGCTGTTTCTCCGTTCCGACCCAGCCATGTACACGAGACCTGACCGTACGTACGCGCGAGTAGGCGTTCGAGACCCCGCCCGTATGTACGTACGTGGCCGTATTTACTATCTTGCACCCTAGCCGCTGTACGTACGTGTACATGCTACGTGCGCACCCCTCTATATCGATCAGTATGTACGTACACGCTCGCGACCAGAATGACAATGCTACATACGCTTCGACCAGGTGTGTCCCTAATGTCAGGCACTTCCTTGCATGCGAAGATGTGGCTGGTGGATCCCAACAGTCAGGGGGCGAATCGTTTTTTTGCCTGGACGCACTTCCTTGCATGCGAAGATGTAGCTGGTGGGTCCCAGCAGTCAGGTGGAATTTTTTTTTGTGAAATACGGTGGCCCGTCCGGTGGGTCCCCGCTGTCAGGTGGAGGAATAATTATTTTGCATGTAATAATGATGCATTTCCTTGCTGTCGTCATGGACCCAGCTGTCAGCCTCTCCACGTATAGTCCACGTCCGATGGAAGCCGTTCCTTGACCATGTTGACCACGCCGCGACGAGATCACCAGGGCGATGGACGACGGCAAGGCCTAGGAAGGGGACGATGTGGAGCCGGAGAAGACGCGGTAGTGGAAGCCTGCGCGAAGAGGAGTACGAGGGTTCACTAGTTCGGCTGCGATGTGAGGCTGCCGTCGCCGCGGAATAACAGGGGGTGTGGGTGAGTAGAGGGATGGCCTGGCTAGCGGTGGAAGTAGTAGGGGGCGGTGAGGCCACCGCAGCATCACAGCCGGCCACGGGAGGCAGGAGCACACGACACGACCGGCGCTGCTTTGAGCGACTTGAGCAAGAAGACCAGAGGTTGAAGAAGCACTACGACCGTCGGATGGACATCGTACGGTCATTGCAGCTAGAATCGTTTATATTGACTAAGTTGAAAAATCCCTTGGTACACGTCAACTTAGTAGGCCCACAGGTCAGCCTCCGAAATGGTGTGCCCCAGATGTCAGGGGAGAAATATTTTTTGGGCGGCTGAAGCAAGAATATCCGAGATTGAAGAAGAAGCACGACATCCGTTGGATGGACATCCAACGGCCACAACTGCCAGAACCGTGTGTTGTTGACAAAGCCTTGCATACGCGTCAACTTATTTTTTTTTAGGGGACACGTCAACTTAGAAGGCCCACAAGTGTGTGGCAGAGAACATATAGCCCATTTGCGATTTGTAAGAATGTACATCCCATTTTTTAATTCTAACGGAATTTACTACAACCCATTTATAGTTTGTTAAAAGTACATCTCATTTTCTAGCAAGGACAATGATTAATAATTTCAACCAACCGCTCACAATAGAATTCAAAAAAATTCCCACATTTTTATGGGATCCGAAATATTTTTATCCAAAATTTCTAGTCAGATTAAATATAATTTCAAAATAAAGTTGTATTACGTTAAAATCCAACAAAATATTTCACGCGCAACAAGTAATGAAATTAAAATTTTCTAATTCCAAAAATAATATATTTTTTAAACTAATTACATGTTTGGTGCATTTTTTTATAGTTACTGCCCAATTATTATAATTACATCCCATTTATTATTTCTTAAAGTCTATTTTCTTGTTAAGCCTAATGCATACCTCCTAGGAAAGTTTGCAGCCCAGCGGGGCAGAGAATAACAAGTTGACCCGGATATTGTGTAGAACTTTCGGCCTAGTTGCATTGCTGATGTTGAAAAAAGGTCTGTGTAGTACAGTACAATCTAACATGGCTACTCAGCCCACATACAGCGACGCCGGAAAGGCCCAAAGAAGGCTTCTGTACAACTTTTTGAATTCACTGATCTCAATTAATAACTTAAGAAAAAAGTTAGATTACAGTGGAACCTAATTAAAAGCTGTCATGAGCAAAGAAATAATTCAACGGGTCACACTTGTGCGTGTGTGCGTGTGTGCGTGTGTGCGTGTGTGTGAGAGAGAGAGAGAGAGAGAGAGACCCATCGGTCGATACTCGTAAATACATCTTTCAGCCATGTGCATTGCTGATGCTCAGTAAAAACTTATATAGTTGACACAATCATATAGAACATCATAGCACACTGAACTTTCATACAAAAATTTCACGCAGGCGGCATAATCAGGATGGAAGTAGTGGATCTCTACGGGTAGGGCTATGTTGAAACGAATGAACTTGTACATAACGGTTCATCATCTTTATCAATGACAGGGAAATATCTTGAATGTTGTGCAAAGAAAACAGACAGACAACACAATAAGTTCTGCTAGCACATTGATTTGACGTACATCCCTTTCTAAAAAAAGTTAAGGTACAAAATTAGAACAGGTCACAATCAAATGTACTGGCACATCAGTGCTTCACACCCATAGCTCGGATTTAACTAGTATCTAACAAGATTCAGTTGTTACCTCAAATTAGAGCACATCCAGGCAGCCAACCCTGCCTCTTCTCCCAAAGAAGCAGTGGCCTCCGCCGCGCGATGGAGTAGGCCCTGTGCCATCCATCGTTCCGAGCAACACGGGGAAAGTCGGACATTGACTCCTGTAATGGACGTCATCGATGAACCCTGGCACCAGCGATGGCGGCAGGACTTCGATTGATAGATTGACCACTTCTTCGACATGCGCGAACACTCGATACAGGTACATCCCTAACGTGGTCCGCGGCGGCCTTGGTGGCGACGAATAGTACAACCCTGGTTCCTGCACCGGTATCTCAACACCAATCACCTTCGGTATGGTGGACGACTTCTTCATCCATGCCATAAA
Organism: Secale cereale; assembly: GCA_902687465.1. Taxonomy (NCBI): domain Eukaryota; kingdom Viridiplantae; phylum Streptophyta; class Magnoliopsida; order Poales; family Poaceae; genus Secale; species Secale cereale. The sequence goes on from LR738711.1 coordinate 142,616,109, forward strand.
CGTGAGAGCCCAGCTGTCTGGAGGAACGGACATACTTATGAGCTGACCTCCAAGGTCGTTGATAAGCTCATTCATGGACTCGCTGTTCCAAGCACATCGAGGCATGCCGTGGAAGGTAAGCTTTGTTAATTACTCAAGCTCTGAGGGCACCGAGCCCCATCCTGGGTCCCACCGATCAAAGCTCAGCAGCGCGCCATCGCTGAACAAATGCCGGGAAGATTCGAACACACGACTGCAGTCGAAAGTTGTCTGAAACCTGACGAAGAAATCAGCCGATGGTGGACAGACTTCGACGAGCAATTCACTTATTTAGATGCCGTGCGCAATGCCAAGAGCTTTGACAAGGTCGTCCGGCGAGACGGGAGGCCGGTCGCCGTCGATGGTTACCATCAGCACTTTGCCGACAAACTGGTCCTCAAGCGCCTCCATGCCACTGTTGAGCGACAGCACGCAGGGACCGAAGGCAGACAGACCTCAGGATCTTCGGCTCAGAGATCCACGTTGACCGGCGATATGATAGTGAGCTTGTGTACAGGGAATACATGAGGGGGATTTGGGGGGAATGGAGTAGGAATCGAGATTCTAGAGGTGGGGGAGGGGCGGGAGATTGGGGAAGAAAAGGTAGCTTGAATTTCGAACTCGCGCCAATATGCTCTTGGCGCGCAAGCGCACGAAAACACTGGTGGCGCCCACATGTCGGCCTAAGAGTCCTTATTCTTTCTTTTTTGGAGAGCCCGACCTTTTTTTGAGGATCTTTTGAGAGCCCGGCCTGAGAGTCATAATTGACCTGTTTGGCATTGCGTTACTACTCGGCCCATATTCAACGACACCTCACTGGCCCAAACAAGTGTACATCATTGAAAAGACACTGAGCTCAAATTATGTAACTTGAAAAAAGGAGATACACTCTGAACACTGGAGAATGGTGAATTGAGCCCACCAGTAGTTCAAGACAATAAACAGTTTGAAACAACGATATATACAACATTCAAACACTGACTAGTGACTACTATTGACATAAACAGCGAGACATGATAGTTCATAAGAAGTCTTGCTACACCACCAAAACGCACCCATCTGCAACGCTCAGACTCTCGTGATCCAGACGAGAATGACATTCTAAATAGAGCGAACTATTACATAGTAAGACTGACATAGACGAGGATGACCAAATGACAAGGAATATGCATAAGAAAAGAAAGAACTACCCATCCAGAACAAGCAGCAAAGACAACAAAGTCATTCGAAGAGATGATCCAACACCATCATAATTTGCAGCCCCGCTTCAGCGACCAATGATCCGGAGACACCAATACTCCACCCTTTTGACGCAACAACCCAATTACCTATCAACCTGAAGGCTTGAACCACATCACTGCCTCTTGTAATTGAGACATCCAAGGATCAAAGTTAATCCGGACGCCTTTGTCATTCTCAGCTTTTTTGGCTGCAGGCTGTATCATTGACAATCAGGGGAGTTTGCTCCCGAACTCCTAGGGCTCGCCATGTAGACAAGTTTTCCATAGCAAACAGAGCCTCTCTGCCATCAAGGTCCTTGTCAACGGTGATCTCCTGGTTAATCGGATAATTGAGTCCGAGAAACAGAGAGTGTGAACCAAGGCTGTTTACCCGCCTCCAACTAAAAAATCCTGAAGGCCCCAACAAGCTGGTATCCTGCTCATAGACATAACAGCCACTGTCCGGATACTCACGTATTTCACAGTGCTTGTATACAATGGGATTTTTGCAATATAACTTTTCCGGCTCATGTGTCTGAATGATGATCAGTCTTTTGTCGTCGTCTGATCGAGCGAGGAACCAGTTGTGCTTCCCTGTTTTTGGCAAAGGTGGTGTGATTACAATGGGCAGTAACTATAGGGTCACTGCATCATATCAAAAAGGACAGGCATTGTTAATGTAAGATCAACATTGTTCAGAGTATGAGTAGGATAATGCAAGAAACAACATTGATATGTGCCTGTTGGAACTGGGAGGAAAATACAGGGAAATGTATACTGGGTTCGAAAATATAGAAGTGCCATGCATGGTTATACTCATGTTATCTCGCAATCGATTCTTCACAGGAAACTACCATGTCATGCAAGTTATGGAATCATGTTCTGTCCTCACAAAAAAATTCTTCAAGGTAACTAACAGACCATGCATAGTTATATACTCATGTTCTATGGGCAAATTTTTTGTGAGGATATTATTCTAGCCATTGATTGCTGAAGGGCGAATATAGGTATTTACACATGGTAAGCATTATCGGATTCCACTACTTCCAAATATAGAGTTCTCCATATGCAGATTTACTTCCATAATGTATGGTTAGATGAAACCAACAGTGTGGTGCATGTTTCTACGTCATGAAAATGAGGAAACTAACATGGCCATTGATACACACTCATATTTAGTAGTAGTATATAGATTACTGTAAAATAAGGAGAATATCCATATATTCCTAACCGTTTGATTATTCAGGGGTACAAATTGGATGTAATGACATGATCACAATCACATGAATTAACTCATTCCAAATATAGCTGATTTACAGCGTCTCTAATACATTGCCATAGTTCTACTCAAATTCTGCTCAAACAGGGATATGCCAATCATCACAAAAAAATTCAAACAGTGTCATGGCGTCATCATTAACATGAGATGGAAACTACTTACATGCACCGTCCCAGCAATACGTTGTGCCATCTGCTTTGTTGATCGCGTAGATGATGCCATTGTGTTCAATAGCATCACAGAAGTGTGTATCAGCTTTGACGATGATCCACTGCGAGTTGAGTTGTCTCCAGCTAAAGAAGGCACCGGCGTAAAGATAGGCGAGTCCGCGGTCGAACAAGGCAATTAGCTTGAAGTCTACGTAATTCGCATGTCGTGTGGGCACTTGGCAGATTACAATCTTCTGCAAAACAAGGTCCATCCAACTGACGTGGTAATCTAGATGACTAGGACCGCGATGGTAAAACTCTATATTATCTAACGGAGGAAGGATAATCTCATGGGAGGTCTGGAAGTTCACGAGCACCAACTTTTTACCGTCTTCTCTGAAGGCAACCATCCAGTGGGAGTTCATGTCGACCCAGTACATACCTGCCAAGAAGTTTCGGGCGATGGTGATCGGATCGAAGTCGAGGGAAATGATGTACGGCGACCCAGTACATACCTGCAAAGAAGTTTCGGCTAATGCAGATCGGATTGAAGTCGAGGGGCATCATGTACGCCTTCGTATCATGGTGAGCAAATCTCGCAAGACCAAATAGCAGCAAGCATGGTGTCTTGAAAAGCTTTGGCCTCGCTTCGATGATGGCCGTGTGCATGCCCCTCGAGCATGCAGCCAGCCACAGGGCACTCAACATATCCATACACGAACAACAGAGGTCGAGGACGTCACTGGGGAGATTGCTCCAATCGCGGCTCAAATGGGTCCTACGCGGTTAGCGTTCGGCCATGGTGGAGTTTGTAAGGTGGGGTTTTGGGGGGCTTGATTTATGAGAGAAGGCTGTCGATGTTGGAGCGGCTAGCGAGGGAATAGTGGTACTGGGGGAGGCGAGCGAGGGAGGGTATGTGGGGGCACAGTGAGATAATGAAGAGTGACCTCATTATCTCTGGAGAGACGGAGATGGAGATGGAGTGGTGCTAGGGGAGAGGGAGACGAGGCGAGGCATGCTATACATCGGCGGTGACAGTGACTGCACAGTGCACAAGGTGAGGCTGACTTTGGTAACCCGGACACGCCGCCTGGACTGGTGTCACCTCGGCCGCAGGGTCTTGTCACTTCACTGTGAGGCCGGATGAATAATAGTATTTTGACCATCAAGTGTACCACAGTTGTACTACTACTACTAGTAGGAGTAGTAGGAACATGAGTAGTAATCCCATGCTAGCATGCCTCTGGGTTCACTTCATCCTCCAGGTATCATCCATATTGCGAGCAGAACCAAATTTTCGTTTGCATAGGTCCCACCTGTCAGGAGGGGTGCAGAAATAAAAAGGAATCATAAAATGTCTCGCCACGATGATTCAAAAGAGTGACCTCAACTAGCCAGTGGCACATGTAGCGCTGGAAGGATGGGCACGTACAGGGACATGCCGCACTCCTCAGCCTACCCGTGTAGCCTTTTCGTTTAGTCTACCTAGCCGTCTAATCAACTGCCTGCAGGCCACTTCTACCATTTAATTCTCCATCAGTAACCGATTTTCCTCGGCTTCTTCACTACTCCTTGATCTTCTTTAGAACAAGAAGAAGAAGAAGAAGATGCTGCACCAACAGCAGGGCATTATGGATGGATGAACTATTTCCTCTCTTGTAAAAAATATATTCCCTCTCTATGTATATTGATATAGATGGACTATTTCGATGGTGTGCATGTCGTTGGAACAAGTAGTAGAGTGGGTCCGCTTGACTATAAGGAACTATTTATCCGCCTAGCTTTCTCTACTACTCCTTCCAGTGATCGGTATGCAATGCATGTGTCCGTAGACATGACAGCTTGTCCATGGAAGTTCAACTACGTCGACCATCACGTTTCATCCACTGCCACTTGTGATTCCCACGACGCCGCTCCAACTCACGACACCACGTCCCCCGACGTGCGCCTCACCCCTCTCGGTCGCACCGCCCCTCTGCCTTTGTGTGCATGACATGTGGGCCACCTTAAATGCGGCGAGCATCAAGTTTCTACCACAGCCACAAGCGATTCCCACGACGCCGCACGAATCCATGACACCACACGTCCCGCACCATCAAATTTTCATCCAGCGGTCGTGACACATTTCGTCCCGGGCATCAATTCTCAGCTAGAGTACTTCTGTACTACAGGTAGTACCCGCCGGTGTGGCCATCTACGCCTCATAACGCCCCAACGACCAGCTGTGGCACCCTCGCCACGGCCACGCCACCACCGGCCGGTTCATCTTGAACGAGTGAGTCGCGAACCACACCACCACCATGAGAATGACATGTGGGCAAGCCACATTTAAGGTCCGCATGTCATTGACTCATAGGCCGGGCACTAAGCCACTGAAGTTCGGTCCCATGGGCCCCAAGAGGGAAATGTAACTCCCGCGGCAAGCCTTGTGGGGTCTTGCTACTTCTCGAGCTTGCGTTGTATTCCCTCGAAGAGGAAAGGGTGATGCAACACAGTAGCGTAAGTATTTCCCTCAGTTTTTGAGAACCAAGGTATCAATACAGTAGGAGACCACGAGCGAGTCCCTCGCACCTGCACAAACAAATAAGAACTTCGCAGCCAACGCAATAAGGGGTTGACAATGCCTTTACGGTCACTTACAAAAGTGAGATCTGATAGATAGGATAGTGTGATATTTTTGGTATTTTTGGATATTAGAACAGAAAGTAAATAAAACAAAGTAAAGTAGATTGAAGATTAATATGTTGAGAATAGACCCGGGGGCCATAGGTTTCACTAGTGGCTTCTCTCATGATAGCATAATTCTATGGTGGGTGAACAAATTACTGTCGAGCAATTGATAGAAAAGCGCATAGTTATGAGAATATATAGGCATGATTATTATATATAGGCATCACATCCATGACAAGTAGACCGAAACGATTCTGCATCTACTACTATTACTCCACACATCGACCGCTATCCAGCATGCATCTAGAGTATTAAGTTCATAAGAAGAGAGTAATGTTTTAAGCAAGATGACATGATGTAGAGTGATAAACCCAAGCAATATGATATAAACCCCATCTTTTTATCCTTGATGGAAACAATACAATACGTGCCTTGCTGCCCCTGCTGTCACTCAGAAAGGACACCGTAAGATTGAACCCAAAGCCAAGCACTTCTCCTCTTGCAAGAATTATAGATCTAGTAGGCCAAACCAAACCAATAATTCGAAGAGAGTTGCAAGGATATTATAATCATACATAAAAGATTTTAGAAAAGAACCAAATATTTCTCGTAGATAATCTTGATCATAAACCCACAATTCATCGGATATCGACAAACACACCGAAAAAAGATTACATCGAATAGATCTCCTCGAAGACCGAGGAGAACTTGGTATTGAGATCTAAAAAGAGAGAAGAAGCCATCTAGCTACTAACTTTGGACCCGAAGGTCTATGGTAAACTACTCACAACTCATGGTATGGCAATGGTGTTGATGTAGAAGCACTCCGTGGAAGATCCCCCCTCCGGCGGAGCTCCAGAACAGGCCCCAAGATGGCATGTCATGGGAACAGAAGGTTGTGGCGGTGGAATTAGGGTTTTCTCTATTGCCTCGATGTTTTCAGGGTAAATGGATATATATAGGAGGAAGGAGGGCATCGAGGGAGCCAGAGCGGCCCCACAAGGGTGGGGGGCGCACCCTGTAGGAGGGGGCGCGCCCTGGACCAACGTAATTTTCAATGTAATTATCTTTATTGTGGCATGAATGTTCAGATCCGAAAGATTCAAGACAAAAGTCTATATTGACATAACAAATAATAATACTTCAAGCATACTAACAAAGCAATCACGTCTTCTCAAAATAACATGCCCAAAGAAAGTTATCCCTACAAAATCATATAGTCTAGCTATGCTCCCTCTTCATCACACAAAATATTCATATCATGCACAACCCGATTTCAGCCAAGCAATTGTTTTCAGACTCAATTTTTTTAAACCTTTCAACTTTGATGCAATACATTAGTGTGAGCCATGGATATAGCACTATAGGTGGAATAGAGTGGTGGTTGTAGAGAAGACAAAAAGGTGGAAGATAGTCTCATATCGACTAGGCGTATCAAAGGGCTATGGAGATGCCCATCAATAGATGTCAATGTGAGTGAGTAGGGATTGCCATGCAACGGATGCACTAGAGATATAAGTGTATGGAAGCTCATCAAAAGAAAATAAGTGGGTGTCCATCCAACTTGCTTGCTCATGAAGACCTAGGGCATTTGAGGAAGCCCATCGTTGGAATATACAAGCCAAGTTCTATAATGAAAATTCCCAACAGTATATGAAAGTGACAAAACAAGAGACTCTCTATTATGAAGATCATGGTGCTACTTTGAAGCACAAGTGTGGAAAAGGATAGTAGCATTGTCCCTTCTCTCTTTTCTCTCATTTTTTTGGAGGGGCTTTCTCCTTCTTTTCGTTTTTATTTAGCCCCTCTTTATTTTTTTGGGCCATCTCTTTTTTTATTTGGCCTTTCCTCACATGGGACAATGCTCTAATAATGATGATCATCACACTTTTATTGACTTACAAATCAAAGGTTACAACTCGATACTAGAACAAAGTATGACTCTATATGAATGCCTCCGACGGTGTACCGGGATGTGCAATGAATCAAGAGTGACATGTATGAATGAATTGTGATGGTGGCTTTGCCACAAATACGATGTCAACTACATGATCATGCATGGCAATATGACAATGATGAAGCGTGTCATATGAACGGAACGGTGGAAAGTTGCATGGCAATATATCTCGGAATGGCTATGGAAATGCCATGATAGGTAGGTATGGTGGCTGTTTTGAGGAAGGTATATGGTGGATGTATGGTACCGACGAGAGTTGCGCGGTACAAGAGAGGCTAGCAATGGCGGAAGGGTGAGAGTGCGTATAATCCATGGACTCAGCAATAGGCATAAAGAACTCATATACTTATTGCAAAAATTTACGAGTCATCAAAACAAAGCAATCAATGCATGCTCCTAGGGGGGAGGTTGGTAGGAGTTAACCATCGCGCGCCTCCGACTTCCACACAAAGGTTGACACTCAATAAAAACCTCATGCTCTAACTTCGTCACATAGCGGTTCACCATACCTGCATGCTACGGGAATCACAAAATTTAACACAAGTATTTCTCAAATTCATAATTACTCCACTAGCATGACTCTAATATCACCATCCTCATATCTCAAAACAATCATCAAGTATCAAACTTCTCATCATATTCAATGCACTTTATATGAAAGTTTTTACTATATTCATCTTGGATGCCTATCACATTAGGACTAGTTTTATAACCAAAGCACATTACCATGCTGTTCTGAAAGACTCTCAAAAGGATATAAGTGAAGCATGAGAGATCAACAATTTCTACAAAATAAAATCACCACCGTGCTCTAAAAGATATAAGTGAAGCACTAGAGCAAAACTATCTAGCTCAAAAGATATAAGTGAAGCACATAGAGTGTTCTAACAAATTTTAAAGCCGATTTATCTCACTCAAAAAGTTGTGTCCAGCAAGGATGATTGTGGCAAACTAAAAAGGAAAGACTCAACTTATACATGACGCTCCAAGCAAATCACATATCATGTGGTGAATAAAAATATAGTCCCGAGTATAGTTACCAATAGATGAAGACTAAAGAGGGGATGCCTTCCCGGGGCCTCCCCAAGCTTAGGATTTTGGTTGTCCTTGAATTTTACCTTGGGTTGCCTTGGGCATCCCCAAGCTTAGGCTCTTTCTACTCTTTGTTCCATAGTCCATCAAAGCCATACTCAAAACTTGAAAACTTCACAACACAAAACTTAGCCAAAAATCTCGCGAGCTCCGTTAGTATAAGAAAACAAACCACCACTCAAAGGTACTATAATGAAATCATGCTTTGTTTATATTTTTTTTGAATTATCAATGACAGTAGGAGAGTATCCTACTGACTTCCCATATACAAATAGAGGTTACATATTGTCAGGGTGTCGCAGGGCAGGATGTGGGCCCCCAGTTCAGGGGCCTTCCATCAAGCCAATCACCCCCCAGACCCAACTGTTTTAGAGAAAGTTTCCTAGCTTTAGTCTAGTGTTCTTAAAAAGTCTCCTACAAACTGTCCTAGGGCGGGTTTAACCCGGTGTACAAGCAGGCCAAGATCTTTCTTAAACCTCTCCTGCCAGGAGGCAACCGAGGGGGGGGGTCGCCCTAAACACTTTGCCGTTACGTTCCTTCCATATGCTCCAGGCCGCCGTGAGAAAAATCTCCATAAACATGGGTTTGGTCCATCGCCGTCGCCCAGAGTGTACGATCTGCATGCGGTCTCCAGTGTGTGTCCAAACTATCCCCAGCCTCCCCCAACAGGTTCTGCTGAAGTTGCAGTTGAAGAAGAGATGCTCCACGGTTTCTTCCGCCCCACTCGCACAAAGCTCGCACACCACCCCCTCCGAAACATTATAGTGTCGTCGCTTGAGCATGTTTTTAGTGTTCACCCGATCCATCATCAGCAGCCATGCAAATACCTTAATCTTCATTGTGCATCTGCTCCTCCAGATCCATTTGAAAGCCTCATCCACCATCACTTCCTTGAAGCAGTTCGCATAGTATTTGCGCGAGGAATATCGGTCCCCCCATAGGCAGGTCCAGGAATCACTTAGGTCATCTACGGGGGTGGTGTCTCTCGAGAGGTTTTGCATTTCAAGCACTTCGTCCCTAGCCTGTTGGGAGAGGGGCAAATAGAATCCTTGCTGCATGTCTGTGATTGCCAGGAAATCCTTGACCGACGCATCTTCCATCGTAGTGTAGGAAAAGGCTCGTGGATGCGAGAGCTCAAGGGTTTCAGCTAGCCACAGGTCCTTCCAGAACAGCACCGACGAGCCATCACCCACCACAACCCTAGTAATACCTCTGTACTTATCATTCAGCTTCATTACGTCCCTCCACCAGAACGAGCCACAAGCATCCGTCGCATGCGGGACTTGGTGTTCATAGTACGCGTCCCAGATCAGCGAGCACCAGGGGGTATCTTTCTTGTTATAAAAGCAGTGAAGGAACTTAAGGAGCAGCCCTTCGTTCTGGATTCTGATGTCAAGAACACCCAGACCCCCATGCTTCTTAGGCCTACACACGAGAGCCCAAGAGGCCAGGGAGTTACAAGTTTCCCCTTGTTCCGTTTTTTTGCGCCACAGGCATCGGCGACGAATCTTGTCCAGATGCTCAATCAATTTGAGCGGGAACTTGAGAGTGCACATGGGGTAAATCATGAGGGAGGTAATCATGGAGTTCAGCAGCGTCAACTTACTCCCATAGTTCATCAAGCATAGGGAAGAAGAGAGCCTACGTTCTGCTCTTTCCACCATTGGCATAAGCTCATTCACCGTAGGTTTGGTCGTTCCCATGGGTAATCCCAAGTAGGTGAATGGCATACCCCCAACCGAGCACTGCCAGATTTCTGCTAGGTCCGCAACAAGGCGATCATCCACGTTAAGCGGCACGAGAAGGGATTTGCTAAAGTTTATTTTGAGACCGATCGAGTCTGCGTAGTCTATCAGGATTTGCTTCATGGTCTGTGCTTGCGCTAGATCGGCCGGCATGACCAGGATTGTGTCATCTGCATATTGTATCACCGGGTAATCCATTCCAGTACGAGAGGGTATCGGTAGTTCGATAAGTCCGTTCTGGTACGCGTCATTGATGGCAGCCTGTAACAGATCACCCGCGAGGACGAATATGAGGGGAGAGAGCGGATCCCCCTGCCGTACTCCGCAGTTACAGTCAAATTGTCGTCCGGGAACTCCGTTTAGAAGGACCGAGGATTTGCCTGATCCAAATATGTTCTTGATCCACCCCATCCACCGATCATCGAATCCCATGTGGTGCATGATCTTCATCATAGCAGAATGGTTGATAGTGTCAAAAGCTTTTGCAAAGTCCAGTTTAAGCAGCACAATGGGTTTTTTCGATCGCTGGCATTGATAGATATATTCAAAAGCCCACGCCAGGCAATCTTGAATGGATCGGTTCTTCAAAAAACCGTATTGGTTTTTATGTATGATCTTGAGGATAACGGCCTGCAACCTGTTTGCAAGTAGCTTTGTAATGATTTTCAGGCAGCAGTTTAAAAGAGTGATTGGGCGGAAGTCATTAGCCGACTCAGGCGAGTTGGTTTTGGGGATGAGCGTGATGAACCCTGTGTTGATGCTGGTGAGGTCAAGATTGCCGTTGTAAAAGTCCTCGCACAGTTTATAGAAGTCCTGTTTGACAATGTGCCAACAGGATTTGATAAAGTGTCCATTGAAACCGTCAGGGCCAGGGGCACGGTCAGCGGGCATGTTCTTAACCACTTCATCAATCTCAGAGTGTGTAAAAGGAGTTTACAGTACTTCAAGACCCTCTATTTTTTTGATGATTGAGGCTAAGTCAAACTTCATAGCCGGGGTGGAGGAAGATCCAAGTCTCCCCTTGTATGTATCAAACAGTACCTGCTCCTTCGATTTATGGTCTGTAACCACAGATCCATCTTGAAGTTTGAGTGAGGAAATGAAGTTTTTTCTGTAGCGTTCAGTTGCCAAAGCATGGAAGAGTTTCGTGTTTTCTTCACCAAATTTGATGTAACGAATCGTGCAACGCTCTCTCCAATATCGGTTCTGGTATTGTAGTAGTTTTAGCAGGTGGGCTTTGATAATTTTCCTGAAGTTTTTCTCAGGCACCGTGAGGGGCCGCCGGTCTTCCAGCCCATCCAGCTCCGCGAGGGCCCAATTGCAGTTTTGAATGAGGATGGAGAGGCGGGAGATTCCTTTACTCCATTTTTTAAGATCATACCTTAGGCGCTTCATCTTTATGCATATAAGGGCAGAGGTATTTTTTGCATAACAGTATTTATTCCAGGATCCCTGCACCACCTCAAAAAACCCCGGGTGGTTAGTCCAATAATTTTCAAAACGAAAGACCTTGCTCTTGGGTATGGTAGTTTTGATTTCGACCACACATGGTATGTGATCAGACACAGGTTTTCCCAGTGGGGTGGCTATTGTGTTTGGGTATGATTGGGTCCAATGACATGACGAGAGAAACCAGTCTAGCTGTTCCAACAAGGGATCATTCTGCATATTGCTCCAAGTATAGGAACGTCCTTTTAGGGGGATTTCTACCAAGGCTTGTGCACGTATGACGTCATTAAAAATGAGTATGTCATTGGCATCCCCCCCTGGCTTATTTCTGTTGTTGGATGATCGAATGTAATTGTAATCCCCTACCAGAAGCCAATCTTCCGTATCCGGTATTTCCAAATCTTAGAGCCAATCAGTGAACATCACTCGATCATCCCCCCTACATGGCCCATAGATATTGAATAACGTCCATGCGTGATCGGACACCTTCGAAGTTAACTTTACTCCTAAAGCAAAGAAATCCGAGAAAAGCCTGTTCCCATCAAATAGAGAACCATTCCAAACTGTAAGAATACCCCCCGAGGCGCCACGCGAAGGAACGAAGACAAATTGATCAAGACGGCGTGGACAGAATGTCTTAATGTAAGCAAGATCAAAAGAGGTTCGTTTAGTCTCCTGAAGGCACACGATATTACAACCCGAAGCTGCAATCGCATTTTTAACTGCTAAAGGTTTTTCTTCCGAATTAATGCCACGGATATTCCACACTAACACCTTCCAGTGCACTTGATTAGCCATGTAGATTAGTTGGTGGAGGTGGTGGCCGCAGGCTCCTCTTCCTCCAGCGGCGCCATGAGCTTGGACTCGGAGAGCTCGGCTACAGGGATTCCACAGCGCACCGAGCCGATCTGCTGCATTTGGGAAATAGGAGTTGGTGGCGGGACCTCATCAGCAGCAGGTTTTGCATAGATTGAAGAAACTCTGAGAGGAGCCAAAGGTGCTTGCCGTGGTCTAACCTTAGACTTGTACGGGCGCGTTTCAGCCATGGAAGGGGCCTTAAAGCCATCGTAACGATTGTTCCTGGTGCTACGGCGGAGAGGCAGTGAATCGCCTGTCAGCTTGTTCTTCTTGACAGAGCGTGCCAGCACCCGAGAGTCATCCCCAAGTTCAGTGATCACCACCGCGTTCTCTCGGGGCCCATCCCCTGGCTCCTCAACTGCGACCATGGTGGCATCCATCGGCTGGCGAATAAGCGGAGCAAAAGCTACATCCCAGCTGCGCTTGTCCAATTTCACAAGGAGAGTGTCTGACATTGTGGCAATTGGGGTATACCAGGATCTGATTGCATATGCCACAAACAGGTATTGGAGCGAGCTACAGAACTGGGTAGTCTTCTCCAGCGAATCTTCAGCAGGGAGGAGCATGGGGAGCATGGGCTTATAGATGTATGTCCTGAGAAAGGAGATCAAACGCGCGAAAGGTAGGACTCTGAGGTTTGCCTCCTCCGCCGTTCCTCTGACAAAAGTCAGGGTGCTGTGGTGCACGCCCAGAACGATATCATCTGCCGCCATCTCGACCTGCGCTACATGCGCATTCCAGGCCTCCATACCATCATCAAGAACATTTTCTTCCGGTGTTACTCCGTCCATCATGGACGGACCAGTGTATCCGGTGATCTGACGCCAACTCTCACCCTGGTACTGCGGTGGAACTTCCGGCCAGGGTTGCCATCCATTGGCCAGTGGCTGCTGTACAGGCGGCTGAAGATCTTGCCCCCAGGCCGCATTCGCCTGTTGCTGCTGTGCAACCATGGCTTCAAAGGAAACTTGCTGTGAAGCAGTCAGGAACGGCAGTTCTCTGGGATGCGGCGAGGCGTTCATCGGTGGCGGCGGCTCCTCTGTGCCCGCATTAGGCGGGTTAGTTGGCCAGTTGGTCAGGATATAGACCGGAATAGTCCAAGATCTTCCCAGCCCTCCAAACACGTTGGCCCTTTTAATGATCAGACTATGCGGCACATTGGAGAATTGATTGATAAGCACACGAACAAGAACTCTAGTCTTGACTTGCCCAGGGTTATGCCAAATCTCAAAGTTACCAAAGCAACTAACCGCCTTGTTCACATAGTACTCATTCTGGTAATCAAGAGGAAAACCCAGGAACACTACCCATGCAACAGCTTCAAAAATAGGTATGCGCATGTTAGGTCCTTCGTCATGGCGGGCGAAGTAGAAGGTCCTATCTTCATCTATCGGATGCGGCCCAGTAGTGATAAGAAAGTCCCTGACAGCAGCTGATCTAAATCCAATCATCCCAACTCCTAGATGAAAGATGTCAGAGTAAATCACCTCGGCATTGAAGTCCTCTGCCAATATTTGTAGGATTTCCGCGAGCACCATAGGACGCTGAAGATCGGGCGTCGGAGGATTGGTGAGGACGAGCGCATAGTTTTCGTGGTGCAGAGGAGGAGCGCCGACGACCATCATGTTCCTCTGGAGTCTATCAGCGGGGCCATTAAAGATGGCGAGGGGGCCAGGGATGAACTGGAAGGGCATGACTGGGAAGTTCGCCATGGGAGTAGGAGTGGAGGTGTGCGCAGGGATGCTAGCGGGCGGAAGAGCCGAGAGGCGTTTCTGGCGATGGGAGGAAACACTAGCAGGCGGATGAATTGATGGGGGCTGCTGGCGATTTGGTAGTGGGGGTGGCAGGTTGGGTAGGCTAGGAGCGCTCGAAGTGATAGGACGTAGGGTAGGAGGATGCGGACCGTCACCCCCAATAGGTAGAGCGCGCGTGCCCTGGCTCTGCGAATCGCTTGATTTGATATGCCATGCCATTTTTTGATTTTTGTTTCCAACCCCGCCTCGAGAAGTCCCAACGAGAGGGGATACTATACTAGTTTTAATCCTCCAAGTCCAGGAATCATTGGAGGGTTGCCGCGGTTTGAAGATCTTCCGCTTATGGAAAGGTTGGCTATTATTCGAAAGGGGTATATCTTTGGTGGGGACATGCAGAATTTTTTGGTTTCCAAAGAAAATGGGGAGAGGCTTCAGCGAAGCAAAATTTCGCAACGTGACCGAGAAAACCACAGGATGAACACAACATCCGAGCCGGGCACGCAAAGAAAAGGTGTTGAGTAGAGCCGCAGGTCGTGCAGACAGAATGGCCCGGCCCAACATGGGGTTTAGAGATATTCACCGGCTTAAGTATTTTGCCCTCAGGACATATATTCTCAAGATGGCCCAATTGATGGCAAGCAGCACATAAATTCAAACGTTGGAAAATTACCTCCGATGGCGGGATAGATTGTAGATGCCATATTGAGGCAATCTTCTCATCCGTATAGCCGAACACTCGTTGGTCCAAAATATGGAATAGCATGAAATCCGGGATGTGTTCCCAATTCTTTGGCTCAAATTTAATGCCCTGAAAAGCTTGATTCCCGGCCGACGATGGAACATTAAATGCATTTTGAAAACTGCCAAAAGAGAGATAATCCTTGTCTGGAGGCGGAGCACATGCATCGTTTGAACGAACTGAATCAAAATCGAGATGCTTCACAAATGTATGCTTTCCATGAGTGCCCTGATGAGTGTCCATGAAATGAAACCCAAATTTCGAGAGTTCATCGTTAGCTGAATGATCTTTTCTAGCACTTTTCCGGAGAAAATCAAGGTTGGGTTTGATTGCAATAGGGGTTCGAGCAGCCACTTCCCCAAGCTCATCATCCAAATGCCAACCATTGTCCAAACTTGAATAATTCATCGACGATTTGAACAAGTGAAAATGACAAACAAAATCCGGCCAAACCTGATCTTTCAACTTGTAAATGAAGTGTCCCACATTGTTGGAAGCAACGGAGAAGCGAAAAGACCTTTTGCCCAGTTGAAGAACATTAAATCCCGACGGAGAACCACCAATACAACATTGTAGCACTAGGCCAACTGATTCTGTCGTGAGAGGGAAAGATGCCGAGGAGAAGGAGACAACCAAGAAGAACTCCTTGGTATGGGAAGAGGGGGAAAAGTGCACCGATGAACCAAACTTTGTGCGCACCTGTTTAGCCACAGAGATCCCAGGGTTGAGATCCCAATGGAGGAGGCTAGCCATTCGTAGGCTAGTCTAGAGAACGCCATGGGTGCTCGCCGGCCGTCGGTGGTGGTGGTGGTGGTGGAGGTGGGAGGAGAGGTGGAGAGGTGGGGAGGGAGCCATTATGCCCGAGTCTTTATGATGATGACCATTCTTTGTTTATATTGGTGTTAAACCTACTGTATTCCAACTTCTCTATGATTCATACTCCCCAATACTACTCATAGATGCATCAAAATAAGCAAACAACACACGAAAAACAGAACAGTCTGTAGTAATCTGTAACTTTCGAATACTTCTGTAACTCCAAAAATTGAAATAAATTGGTAAACATGAGGAATTTGTCTATTAATCATCTGCAAAAAGAATCAACTAAATATAACTCTCCAGTAAAATCTGGTGACTATTCTCGTGAGCGCTAACGTTTCTGTTTTTCACAGCATGATCATATAAAATTCACACAAGTCTTCCCAAAGGTTCTACTTGGCACAAACACTAATTAAAACACAAAACCACATCTAAACGGAAGCTAGATGCAATATTTATTCCTAAACAGAAGCAAAAACAAAGAAAATAAAATTGGGATGCCTCCCAACAAGCGCTATCGTTTAACGCCCCTAGCTAGGCACAATACAAGGATAGATCTAGGTATTGCCATCTTTGGAAGGCAATCCATAAGTGGATATCATAATAGATTCATAAGGTAATTTGATTTTCCTTCTAGGAAAGTGTTCCATGCCTTTCCTTAACGGAAATTGGAATCTAATATTTCCTTCCTTCATGTCAATAATTGCACCAATCGTTCTAAGGAAAGGTCTACCAAGAATAATAGGACATGAAGGATTGCAATCTATATCAAGAACAATGAAATCTACGGGCACATAATTCCCATTGGCAACAATAAGAACATCATTAATCCTTCCCATAGGTTTCTTAATGGTAGAATCCGCAAGATGCAAATTTAAAGAACAATCATCAACCTCATGGAAACCTAACAAATCACACAAAGTTTTTGGAATAGTAGAAACACTTGCACCCAAATCACACAAGGCAAAGCATTCGTGATCTTTAATTTTAATTTTAATAGTAGGTTCCCACTCATCGTAAAGCTTTCTACGGATATAAACTTCTAATTCAAGTTTTTCCTCATAAGATTGCATCAAAGCATCAACTATGTGTTTGGTAAAAGCCTTATTTTGACTATAAGCATGCGGAGAATTTAGTACGGATTGCAACAAGGAAATAGAATCTATCAAGGAGCAAATATCATAATTAAATCCCTTGAAGTCCAAAATAGTGGGTTCATCACTATGCAAAGTTTTAATCTCTTCAATCCCACTTTAAACTCTTTTAGCAT
This sequence comes from Secale cereale, assembly GCA_902687465.1. Classification (NCBI taxonomy): domain Eukaryota; kingdom Viridiplantae; phylum Streptophyta; class Magnoliopsida; order Poales; family Poaceae; genus Secale; species Secale cereale. The sequence continues at coordinate 142,633,128 of LR738711.1, forward strand.
CAAGATCTAAAAACTCCGAATCATTGGGACGCCTTTTAACTAAAGTAGACTCATCTCCAGTCCCATCTTTATCAAGATTCATACTAGAAAACAAGGATCTAATAGGAGATACATCAATAACTTTCAGATCTTCATCTTTATTTTCATGATAACTAGAAGAACACGCTTTCATAAAGCAATCTTTTTTAGCACGCATCCTAGCGGTTCTTTCTTTGCATTCATCAATGGAAATTCTCATGGCTTTGAGAGACTCATTATTATCATGCTTAGGTGGAATAGATCTAAGTTTCAAAGAATCAACATCAAGAGTAATTCTATCCACGCTTCTAGCCAACTCATCAATCTTAAGCAATTTTTCTTCAAGCAAAGCATTCATCAATGGAAATTCTCATGTCTTTGAGAGACTCATTATTATCATGCTTAGGTGGAATAGATCTAAGTTTCAAAGAATCAACATCAAGAGTAATTCTATCCATGCTTCTAGCCAACTCATCAATCTTAAGCAATTTTTCTTCAAGCAAAGCATTGAAATTCTTCTGCGGAATCATAAACTCCTTAACACTAGTTTCAAGTTCAGAGGGCACCTTACCAATATTTCCATAAGATTTATTGTAGGAATTACCATAATTATTAGAGGAATTACTAGGAAAAGGCCTAGGATTAAAGTTTCCTCTATAAGCATTGTTACCAAAATTATTCCTACCAACAAAATTCACATCCAAAGATTTACTATTATTTTCAATCAACGTGGATAAAGGCATATCATTAGGATCAGAAGAAGCACTCTTAGTAGCAAATAATTTCATAAGTTCATCCATCTTTCCACTCAAAACACTAATCTCTTCAATAGCGTGCACTTTTTTACTAGTAGATCTTTCGGTGTGTCATTGAGAGTAGTGAACCACAATATTATCCAGGAGTTTGGTAGCTTCTCCTAAGGTAGTTTCCATGAAAGTGCCTCCCGCGGCGGAATCTAAAAGATTTCTAGAAGCAAAGTTCAAGCCAGTATAAAAGTTTTGTATAATCATCCATAAGTTTGAACCATGTGTAGGATAATTACGTATCATTAATTTCATTCTCCCCCAAGCTTGTGCAACATGGTCATGGTCTAGTTGTTTAAAATTCATAATATCGTTTCTAAGAGAGATGATCTTAGCAGGAGGAAAATACTTAGAGATAAATGCATCTTTGCACTTATTCCACGAATCAATACTATTTCTAGGCAAAGAGGAAAACCAAGCTTTAGCACGATCTGTAAGTGAAAACAGAAATAGCTTCAATTTAACAATATCATTATCCGTATCCCTCTTCTTTTGCATATCACAAAAATCAACAAAGTTGTTCAGATGGGTAGCGGCATCTCCACTAGGAAGGCCGGAAAATTGATCTTTCATGACAAGATTCAACAGAGCCGCATTGATCTCACAAGATTCAGCATCGGTAATAGGAGCAATCAGAGTGCTAATAAAATCATTATTGTTGGTATTGGAAAAGTCACACAATTTGGTATTGTTCTGAGCCATAGTGACAAGCAAGCAATCCAACACACAAGCAAACAAAGAAGCAAGCGAACGATAAACACACAGCAAAAAGAAGGGCAAATAAAACGGCAAGGGTGAAGTGCGGGAGAGGAAAATGAGAGGCAAATAAATGTAATGCGAAGGATAAGGGTTTGTGATAGGTACTTGGTATATGACTTTGGCGTAAGCCTCCCCGGCAACGGCGCCAGAAAATTCTTCTTGCTACTTCTCGAGCTTGCGTTGTATTCCCTCGAAGAGGAAAGGGTGATGCAACACAGTAGCGTAAGTATTTCCCTCAGTGTTTGAGAACCAAGGTATCAATCCAGTAGGAGACAACGCGCGAGTCCCTCGCACCTGCACAAACAAATAAGAACTTCGCAGCTAACGTGATAAGGGGTTGTCAATCCCTTTACGGTCACTTACGAAAGTGAGATCTGATAGATAGGTTAGTATAATATTTTTGGTATTTTTGCATATAAGAACAGAAAGTAAATAAAGCAAAGTAAAGTAGATTGGAGATTAATATGCTGAGAATAGACCCGGGGGCCAGAGGTTTCACTAGTGGCTTCTCTCATGACAGCAGAATTCTACGGTGGGTGAACAAATTACTGTCGAGCAATTGATAGAAAAGCGCATAGTTATGAGAATATCTAGGCATGATCATTATATATAGGCATCACGTCAGTGACAAGTAGACCGAAATGATTCTGCATCTACTACTATTACTCCACACATCGACCACTATCCAGCATGCATCTAGAGTATTAAGTTCATAAGAAGAGAGTAATGCTTTAAGCAAGATGACATGATGTAGAGGGATAAACTCAAGCAATATGATATAAACCCCATCTTTTTATCCTCGATGGCAACAATACAATAGTGCCTTGCTGCCCCTGCTGTCACTGAGAAAGGACACTGCAAGATCGAACCCAAAGCCAAGCACTTCTCCCATTGCAAGAACTATAACTCTAGTAGGACAAACCAAACCAATAATTCGAAGAGACTTGCAAGGATATTATAATCATACATAAAAGATTTCAGAAAAGAACCAAATATTTCTCGTAGATAATCTTGAACATAAACCCACAATTCATCGGATCTCGACAAACACACCGCAAAAAGATTACATCGAATAGATCTCCTCGAAGACCAAGGAGAACTTGGTATTGAGATCCAAAAAGAGAGAAGAAGCCATATAGCTACTAACTATGGTCCCTAAGGTCTATGGTAAACTACTCACAACTCATGGTGAGGCAATGGTATTGATGTAGAAGCACTCCGTGGAAGATCCCCCCTCCGGCGGAGCTCCGAAACAGGCCCCAAGATGGGATCTCACGTGGACAGAAGGTTGCGGTAGTGGAATTAGGGTTTTCTCTGTTACCTCGAAGTTTTCAGGGTACATGGATATATATAGGAGGAAGGAGGGCATCGGGGGAGCTAGAGGGGACCCACGAGGGTGGGGGGCACGCCTTGTAGGAGGGTCGCGCCCTGGACCCTCGTGGCCGCCTGCTACCTCTAGAGCTTGCGTTGTATTCCCTCGAAGAGGAAAGGGAGATGCAGCACAGTAGCGTAAGTATTTCCCTCAGTTTTTGAGAGCCAATGTATCAATCCAGTAGGAGACCATGCGTGAGTCCCTCGCACCTGCACAAACAAATAAGAACTTCGCAGCCAACGCGATAAGGGGTTGTCAATCCCTTTACGGTCACTTACGAAAGTGAGATCTGATATAGATGATAGTTTATATTTTTGGTATTTTTAGTTCAGTAAAACAGCAAATAAAAGCGGTAAAAATAAAGTAGATGTAGATTGATATGTTGAGAATAGACCCCGGGGCCATAGTTTTCTCTAGTGGCTTCTCTCATGATAGCGATATTCTATGGCCGCTAAACAAATTACTGTCGAGCAATTGATAGAAAAGCGAATAATTATGAGACTATCTAGGCATGCTCATTGTATATAGGCATCACGTCCGAGACAAGTAGACCGACTCCAGCCTGCATCTACTACTATTACTCCACACATCGACCGCTATCCAACATGCATCTAGTGTATTGAGTTCATACGAACAGAGTAACACCTTAAGCAAGATGACATGATGTAGAGGGATAAACTCAAGCAATATGATATAAACCCCATCTTTTTATCCTCGATGGCAACAATACAATACGTGCCTTGTTGCCCCTACTGTCACTGGGAAAGGACACCGCAAGATTGAACCCAAAGCCAAGCACTTCTCCCATTGCAAGAACTATAGATCTAGTAGGCCAAACCAAACCAATAATTCGAAGAGACTTGCAAGGATATTATGAGCACACATAAAAAGTTCAGAGAAGAACCAAACATCTTTCATAGATAACCTTGATCATAAACTCACAATTCATCTGATCTCAACAAACACACCGCAAAAACAGGTTACATCGAATAGATCTCCTCGAAGACTGAGGAAAACTTTGTATTGAGATCCGGAGAGAGAGAAGAAGCCATCTAGATACTAGCTTTGGACCCGAAGATCTGTGGTAAACTACTCACAACTCATGGTGAGGGCGATGATGATGATGATGATGATGATGAAGGCCTCCGTGATGGACCCCCCTCTGGTGGAGCTCCGGAACAGGCTCCAAGATGGGATCTGCATGGGAACAGAAGGTACAGCGGTGGAATTAGGGTTTTCTCTCTGTTCTCGGAGTTTCTGGGGTATGTGGACTTATATAGGAAGAAGAAGGGCATCGGGGGCCACTTGAGGAAGCCTCAAGGCAGGGGGCGCGCCCTGGGAAGGGGGGCGCGCCCCCCACCCTCGAGGGAGGCTCCTCAATCCTCTGACATGGTTCTCAAGCTTCCCGTGCGTGATTTTCTCGACAAATATCTCTCGCGAAGGTTTCATTCCGTTTGGACTCCGTTTGATACTCTTTTTCTGCAAAACCCTGAAATAGGCAAAAAAACAGCAATCTGGACTGGTCCTTTGGGTTAGTAGGTTAGTCCCAAAAATGATGTAAAAGTGAATGATAAAGCCCATTAAATATCCAAGACTTCATAAATAATAGCATGGAACAATCAAAAGTTATAGATACGTTGGAGACGTATCAAGCATCCCCAAGGTTAATTCCTGCTCGTCCTCGAGTAGGTAAATGATAAAGAAAGAATTTTTGATGTGGAATGCTAACCAATATAGTTTTTCAATGTAATTCTCTTAATTGTGGCATGAATGTTCAGATCTGAAAGATTCAAAATAAAAGTTTATATTGACATAAGAAATAACAATACTTCAAGCAATACTAACAAAGCAATCATGTCTTCTCAAAAATACTATGGCGAAAGGAAGTTATCCCTACAAAATCATATAGTCTGGCTATGCTCCCTCTTCATCACACAAAATATTCATATCATGCACAACCTTGATTTCAGCCAAGCACTTGTTTTCATACTCTATTCTTTCAAACCTTTCAACTTTCACGAAATACATGAGCGTGAGCCATGGATATAGCACTATGGGTGGAATAGAGGTGGTTGTGGAGAAGACAAAAAGGAGGGAGATAGTCTCACATCGACTAGGCGTATCAACGGGCGAGATGCCCATCAATAGATATCAATGTGAGTGAGTAGGGATTGCCATGCAATAGATGCACTAGAGATAAATATGAATGAAAGCTCAACAAAAGAAACTAGTGGGTGTGCATCCAACTTGCTTGCTCTTGAAGACCTAGGGCATTTGAGGAAGCCCATCGTTGGAATATACAAGCCAAGTTCTATAATGAAAATTCCCACTAGTATTTGAAAGTGACTAAACATGAGACTCTCTACAATGAAGAACATGGTGCTACATTGAAGCACAAGTGTGGAAAGAAGATAGTAGCAATTGTCCCTTCTTTCTTTTCTCTCATTTTTTGGAGGGGCTTTCTCTCCTTTTTCTTAATTAGCCCCTCTCTATTTTTTTGGGCCATCTCTTTTTTTATTGGCCTTTCCTCACATGGTGCTACTTTTTATTAGAACTCGATATTACAACTCGATAGTACAACATGTATGACTCTACATGAATGCCTCCGACGGTGTACCGGGATATGCAATGAATCAAGAGTGACATATATGAAAAATTATGCATGGTGGCTTTGCCACAACTACGATGTCAACTACAAGATCATGCATGGCAATATGACAATATGATGCGTGTCATATGAGCGGAACGGTGGAAAGTTGCATGGCAATATATCTCGGAATGGCTATGGAAGTGCCATGATAGGTAGGTATGGTAGCTGTTTTGAGGAACAATATGGTGGCTGTTTTGAGGAAGGATATATAGTGGGTTTTGGCACCGGCGAAAGTTGCGCGGTATAAGAGAGGCTAGCAAAGGTGGAAGGGTGAGAGTGCGTATAATCCATGGACTCAACATTAGTCATAAGAACTCATATACTTATTGCGAAAATCTGCGAGTCATCAAAACAAAGCAATCAACGCATTCTCCTAGGGGGGAGGTTGGTAGGAGTTAACCATCGTGCGCCCCCGACCTCCACACAAAGGTTGGCACTCTACAAATACCTCATGATCTAACTTCATCACATAGCGGTTCACCATACGTGCATGATACGGGAATCACTAACCTTAACACAAGTATTTCTCAATTTTACAATAACTCCACTAGCATGACTCTAATGTCACTATCCTCATGTCTCAAAACAATTACCAAGCATCCAACATCTCATTCTATTCAATGCACTTAGTATGGAAATTTTTACTACATTGACATTGGACGTTTATCATGTGAAGACTAGTTTCTTTAGCCTATACATATTACCATGATGTTTTAATAGACTCTCAAATAGATATAAGTGAAGCATGAGAGTTCAACAATTTCTACAAAATATTACCACCACCGTGCTCTAAAAGATATAAGTGAAGCACTAGAGCAAAAACTATTCAACTCAAAAGATATAAGTGAAGCACATAGAGTGTTCTAACAATTTCTAGGCCATATTTAACTCTCTCAAATAGGTGTGTCATGCAAGGATGATTGTGTCAAACTAACAAGCAAAGACTCAAATTATACAAGACGCTCCAAGCAAAACACATAACATGTTGCGAATAAAAATATAGCTCCAAGTATAGTTACCGATGGATGAAGACGAACGAGGGGATGCCTTCCCGGGGCATCCCCAAGCTTAGGCTTTTGATTATATGGAATTTACTTGGGGTTCCATGGGCATCCCCAAGCTTAGGACTTTGCTAATCCTTGTTCCATAGTCCATCAAAGCAGTACTCAAAACATGAAAACTTCACAACACAAAACTTAGACAAAAATTCTCGTGAGCACCGTTAGTATAAGAAAGCAAACCACTACTCAAAGGTACAACAATGAATTCATTCTTTGTTTATATTGGTGTTAAACCTACTGTACTCCAACTTATCTATGGTTCATATCCTCCAATACTACTCATAGATGCATCGGAATAAGCAAACAACACACAAAAAACAGAATCTGTCAAAGACAGAACAATGTGTAGTAATCTACAGGATTTGCCTACTTCTGGAACTCCAAAAAGTTCAAAATAAATTGGTAAATTTGCGGAATTTGTCTACCAATCATCTGCCAAAATAATCAACTAAAAAGCACGCTCCAGTAAAATCCCACGACTACTTTAGCGAGCGCTAACACTTCTGTTTTCACAGCAAGATCATATAAACTTCACACAAGTCTTCCCAAAGGTTCTACTTGGCACAAACACTAACCAAAACATGAAACCACATCTAATCAGAGGCTAGATGCAATATTTATTCCCAAACAGCAACAAAAACAAAAAACATAAAATTGGGTTGCCTCCCAACAAGCGCTATCGTTTTACGCCCCTAGCTAGGCACGATACACGATAGATCTAGGTATTGCCATCCTTGGAAGGCAATCCATAAGTGGCTCTCATGATAGATTCATATGGTAATTTGATTTTATTTCTAGGAAAGTGTTCCATCCCTTTCCTTAATGGAAATTGGAATCAAATATTTCCTTCCTTCATATCAATAATTGCACCAATCATTCTAAGGAAAGGTCTACCAAGAATAATAGGACATGAAGGATTGCAATCTATATCAAGAAAAATGAAATCTACGGGCACATAATTCCTATTGGCAACAATAAGAACATCATTAATTCTTCCCATAGGTTTCTTTATAGTGGAATCCGCAAGATGCAAATTTAAAGAACAATCATCAAGCTCATGGAACCCTAGCAAATCACACAAAGTTTTTGGGATAGTGGAGACACTAGCACCCAAATCACACAAAGCATATCATTCATGATCTTTTATCTTTATTTCTATAGTAGGTTCCACTCATCAGAAAGCTTTCTAGGTATAGAAACTTCCAACTCAAGTTTTCTTCATAAGATTGCATCAAAGCATCAACTATATGTTTAGTGAAATCTTTATTTTGACTATAAGCATGCGGAGAATTTAGCACGGATTGCAACAAGGAAATACAATCAATCAAAGAGTAATTATCATAATTGAATCCCTTGAAATCTAAAGTAGTGGGTTCATCACTATGCAAAGTTTTAATGTCTTCACTCCCACTTTTAGCAATTTTAGCATCAAGATCTAAAAACTCCGAATCATTGGAACACACTAAAGCAGAATCATCTCCAATCCTATTCTCATCAAGATTAATACTATAAAACAAGGATCTAATAGGAGACACATCAATAACTTTCAGATCTTCATCTTTATTTTAGTGATAGCTAGAAGAACACGATTTAATATAATCTTCTCTTTTAGCACGCATTCTAGCGGTTCATTCTTTGCATTCATCAATGAAGTTTCAAAGAATCAACATCAAGAGTAATCCTATCCACACTTCTAGCCAATTCATCAACCTTAAGCAATTTCTCTTCAAGCATAGCATTGAAATTCTTTTGCGAGATCATAAACTCTTCAACACTAGATTCAAATTCAGAAGGCATCTTTCCATAAGAGTTGTTGTAGGAATTACCATAATTATTAGACGAATTACTAGGGAAAGGCCTAGGATTAAAATTACCTCTATAAGCATTATTAGCAAAATTATTCCTACCAACAAAATTCACATCCAATGATTCATTGTTATTCTCAATCAAAGTGGACAAAGGCATATCATTAGGATCAGAAGAAGCACTCTTAGCAGCAAACAATTTCATAAGTTCATCCATCTTTCCACTCAAGACACTAATTTCTTCGATAGCATGCACTTTTTTACTAGTAGATCTTTTGGTGTGCCATTGAGAATAATTAACCATGATATTATCTAGGAGTTTGGTAGCGTACCCTAAGGTGGTTTCCATGGAAGTTCCTCCGGCGGCCGAATCTAAAAGATTTCTAGAAACGAAAATCAAGCCAGCATAAAAGTTCTGAATAATCATCCATGTGTAGGGCAATTATGTATCATCAATTTCATTCTTTCCCAAGCTTGTGCAACATGCTCATGATCTAGTTGCTTAAAATTCATAATATCGTTTCTAAGAGAGATGATCTTAGCAGGAGGGAAATACTTAGAGATAAAAGCATCTTTGCACTTATTCCACGAATTAATACTATTTCTAGGCAAAGAGGAAAACCAAGTTTTAGCACGATCTCTAAGTGAAAACGGAAATAATTTCAATTTAACAATATCGTTATTCGTATCCCTTTTCTTTTGCATATCACACAAATCAACAAAGTTGTTTAGATGGGTAGCGGCATCTTCACTAGGAAGGCCGGAGAATTGATCTTTCATGACAAGATTCAACAAAGCAGCATTGATCTCACAAGATTCAGCATCGGTAATAGGAGCAATCAGAGTGCTAATAAAGTCATTGTTGTTGGTATTGGAGAAGTCACACACTTTGGTATTGTTCTGAGCCATAGTGACAAGCAAGCAATCCAACACACACAAGCAAACAAGAGGCAAGCGAACGATAAGAACACGGCGGAAGAACGGCGAATAAAATGGCATGAGTGAAGTGGGGGAGATGAAAACGAGAGGCAAACATGTAATGCGAAAGATAAGGGTTTGTGATAGGTACTTGGTATATGACTTTTGCGTAAGCCTCCCCGGCAACGGCGCCATAAATTCGTCTTGCTACCTCTTGAGCTTGTGTTGTATTCCCTCGAAGAGGAAAGGGAGATGTAGCACAATAGCGTAAGTATTTCCCTCAGTTTTTGAGAACCAAGGTATCAATCCAGTAGGAGAACACGCCCGAGTCCCTCGGACCTGCACAAACAAATAAGAACTTCGCAGCCAACGCGATAAGGGGTTGTCAATCCCTTTATGGTCACTTACGAAAGTCAGATCCGATAGAGATGATAGTTTATATTTTTGGTATTTTTAGTTTAATAAAACAGCAAATAAAAGTGCTAAAAATAAAGTAGATGTAGATTGATATGTTGAGAATAGACCCGGGAGCCATAGTTTTCTCTAGTGGCTTCTCTCATGATAGCGATATTCTACGGCGGGTAAACAAATTACTGTCGAGCAATTGATAGAAAATCGAATAATTATGAGACTATCTAGGCATGATCATTGTATATAGGCATCACGTCCAAGACAAGTAGAACGACTCCTGCCTGCATCTACTACTATTACTCCACACATCGACCGCTATCCAGCATGCATCTAGTGTATTGAGTTCATACGAACAGAGTAACGCTTTAAGCAAGATGACATGATGTAGAGGGATAAACTCAAGCAATGTGATATAAACCCCATCTTTTTATCCTCTATGGCAACAATACAATACGTGCCTTGCTGCCCCTACTGTCACTGGGAAAGGACACCGCAAGATTGAACCCAAAGCCAAGCACTTCTCCCATTGCAAGAACTATAGATCTAGTAGGCCAAACCTAACCAATAATTCGAATAGACTTGCAAGGATATTATGAGCACACATAAAAAGTTCAGGGAAGAACCAAATATCTTTCATAGATAACCTTGATAATAAATTTACAATTCATCGGATCTCGACAAACACACGGAAAAAGAAATTACATCAAATAGATCTCCTCGAAGACCGAGAACTTTGTATTGAGATCCGGAGAGAGAGAGAAGAAGCCATCTAGATACTAGCTATGGACCTGAAGGTCTGTGGTAAACTACTCACAACTCATGGTGAGGGCGATGATGATGATGATGAAGGCCTCCGTGATGGATCCCCCTCCGCTGGAGCTCCGGAACAGGCTCCAAGATGGGATGTCCACGGGAACAGAAGGTACGGCGGTGGAATTAGGGTTTTCTCTCTGTTCTCGGAGTTTCTGGGGTACGTGGACTTATATAGGAAGAAGGAGGGCATTGGGGGCCACTTGAGGAAGCCTCGAGGCAGGGGGCGCGCCCCCCGCCCTCGAGGGCGGCTCCTCGATCCTCTGACGTGGTTCTCAAGCTTCCTGTGGGTGATTTTCTCCAAAAATATCTCTCGCAAAGGTTTCATTCCGTTTGGACTCCGTTTGATTTTCTTTTTCTGCAAAACCCTGAAATAGGAAAAAAAATAGCAATCTGGACTGTGCCTTTGGGTTAGTAGGTTAGTCCCAAAAATGATGTAAAAGTGAAAGATAAAGGCCATTAAACATCCATGACTTCATAAATAATAGCATGGAACAATAAAAAATTATAGATACGTTGGAGACGTATCTCCGCCTCCTTCATTCCCGCGCGTGTATTCCAAGTCTTGTGTGTTGATATCGTTCCAAAAATAACTCTCGCGAAGGTTTCATTCTGTTTGGACTCCGTTTGATATTCCTTTTCTGCGAAACCCCGAAATAGGCAAAAAAAACAGCAATCTGCACTGGGCCTTTGGGTTAATATGTTAGTCCTAAAAATAATATAAAAGTGTATAATAAAGCCCATTAAACATCCAAAACATAATTGATAATAACATGGAACAATAAAAAATTATAGATACGTTGGAGATGTATCATGGTGCTCCTGCAGTACGAGCTCGTGCCAAACCAGGAATTTGTTTCTTACTACTACCAACTACTAGTAAGGTACACGTGCATTGCACGAATGAGATTCTGGTGGTTTGTGCATTATGCATCTACATGTGGAGTCTTCTAGATTCTACATGTGGTAGAATCTGGTGGAATGTAGATGATATCCAATGTCCTGTAGTGCTCGGATTTGCCATCTTTGTACTGTCGGATTGGCTTCATCCAACGACCAACTTTCAAAGTTATGGTTTGGTTTGCAGCCTAAGGTTGCCACGCCTAAGCTTAGGTGTGCCACAAGTGTGTTTGGTTGTGTTCTCGTCTCAGCATAGTGTTCCCTCGTCATGCATGCTCAACTCAACACCCCTCTTCATGTATGCTCTCTTCATGCATGATTGTAGTGTATTTGTGCTAATCTAGTGTGGACTCGTGCACCCTCCATACACTGTACCAAACACCCAAAAATGGGTTGAGAAGGGAACTCTTGGGATCATGCACCCTTCATACACCCTACCAAACACACCAGGCATGTGTTTGGTTCATTGCTACACTTGTGGCTTGCCACACTTTTCTAGCTACATGGTCCACATGTCATAGAATCAACTTCTTGCCAAATCTTGCCACACCTGTGGTGGCCATTTTGTTAGCCACATTTTTTGTGGCAGACACACTTTGCCTAAGATTAGTTGTGGCAGAGTCAGTCATGAATGATGTTCAACCATGGAATCTTCTAGATTCTACATGTGGCAGAATCTAGTGGAATGTAGATGATATCCAACGGCCAGTAGTGCTCAGATTTCCCATCTTTGTACCGTCGGATTGGCTTCATCCAGCCACCAACTTTCAAAGTTATGGTTTGGTTTGCATCCTAAGGTTGCCACGCCTAAGCTTAGGCATGCCACAAGTGTGTTTGGTTGCGTTCTCGTCTCAACATAGTTGTTCCCTCTTCATGCATGGTCAACTCAACACCCCTCTTCATGTATGCTCTCTTCATGCATGCTTCTAGTGTATTTGTGCTAATCTAGTGTGGACTCATGCACCCTCCATACACTCGACCAAACACCCAAAAATGGATCGAGAAGGGAACTCTTGGGATCATGCACCCTTCATACACCCTACCAAACACACCAGGCATGTGTTTGGTTCATTGCTACACTTGTGGCTTGCCACACTTTTCTAGCTACATGGTCCACATGTCATCTACTCAACTTCTTGCCAAATCTTGCCACACTTGTGGTGGCCATTTTGTTAGCCACATTTTTTGTGGCATACACACTTTGCCTAAGCTTAGTTGTGGCACAGTTAGTCATGAATGAAGTTCAACCATGGAGTCTTCTAGATTCTACATGTAGCAGAATCTGGTGGAATGTAGATGATATCCAACGGCCAGTAGTACTCGGATTTGCCATCTTTGTACCGTCGGATTAGCTTCATCCAACGAACAACTTTCAAAATTATTCACACACTATATAGGGGGTATAGATATAGATGTGTCGGCCCATTGCAATGGATCCAAAGTATATCTGTTTAGTGGAGTGCACTCTAAACACATTATCTATTTATTTTTCTCTAACCTTTCGTAGCCATGCAACCAAGCCACATACGCTTCATGGGTGCCCCCACATCATATTATTCATACTACGTTGATAGAAAAAAAGATAAATCACCCAAAACAAGATCTTCCCATTTTTTGTTCCTACGATGCTGTGTCGTGCACGTACCTACTAGTTGTATAGTGGTAGTACTAGTTGTATAGTACAAACTTGGTACTAGTAGGAGTAGAGTAGTACGGAATGCTCCTACTCTATCAACGAGCCCCATCTGACACCAAATTTCTTGGCTTCCATGCTACAGCTAGATCCTCCCCTCGTTTCTGTTTTCCAACCCGGCGGCGGGCGGGGTGCGGTATGCCAGTAGTCGGTTTGCTCAACGGCGGTCCCACATGAAAGTGAAAATGCTAGGCAACACGCCTTCCCTAAGCTATGTGTCGGGCTGGACGGGCCGTGGAGTAATCCCGATTCCCGGGCGTGTGTGGGGGGAGTGCGACGCGAACGTGACATGCCTTTTCCTTTTACTATCAATGTGCTCGTGCGTTGCGACGAATCCAAAGTAGTAGAATAGTAGTACTTGTTCACAAACTTGAAAGAAATCACTCTTGTTTTGATATACTTCTAATATATTACTCCCTCCGTTCCTAAATATTTGACTTTTTAGAGATTTCAAATGGACTATCACATACGGATTATATAGACATATTTTGAAGTGCAGATTCACTCATTTTGCTCCGTATGTAGTCACTTCTTGAAATCTCTAGAATGACAAATATTTAGGAACGGAGGGAGTACTTTTCACTCAAAATATATTTCTCAGGCTGTTTTGATGAGGTGAGGGAGGGATGTGGTTGCTTTCAAGATAATAAGGGGTTTTCTGCAAATTGGAGCAGAGAGTGGGCTATTGTTGAAAAAATGCCACAACTTACCTCACAACTGTTAGATGCAGATCTAATGGTCAGAAACGACGGATGGTAGACACACCACCATCACCAATTGAGTCTTTTATAGGAGTATATATATACTTCTCAGGCTGTTTTGATGAGGTGAGGGAGGGATGTGGTTGCTTTCAAGATAATAAGGGTTCTGCAAATTGGAGCAGAGAAGTGGGCTATTGTTGCAAAAATACCACAACTTACCTGACAACCGTTAGATGTAGATCTAATGGTCAGAAACGACGAATGGTAGACACACCTCCATCACCAACTGAGTCTTTTTTAGGAGTAGGAGTAGAGAAACATGTATAAATTGTAACATTTTGGTTCTGCTCCTTGGCACGATCAATAGATAGAAATAACGATTGGAAATGCTAGGGCGGGGCTATTTCCGCCAGATAAGCAGGGTACGTAGTAGCTAGGTTGGCGCATTGTCGGTTTGGTCATACGCGGTCCGACATGTTCTAGTGTTTCTAGCAAGATGCCCGTGCATTGCACAAAGTTAATGGAAAAGGTAAGCACAACTTATAAATTGACGGATGGAGTACTAGTTATAGTGATGCATATAATTAAGCAAAGGGATCGCACATGACGGTATTGACTAGAACGAGAATGCAACAACACAATAAGAATTAAGGCCACGATGATGATGCGATCGCAGTGGTGGTTATAGAAGGCAAGAAGAAAGATGCATCCATCAACATACGACCTCCTCCCCCTCAACTTAGTGTGTCGGGCCACCGACCGGCGGCTAAGGAGCGGCGGCTTTTGTGGCGAGGTAGAGGTGCTTCTCACCAAAGGCATCCAAGGCTTCCAGCCGGTTGAGGACGGCCAACGTCGTAGCGTCCTCACTAGCCTTGTAGATACCTATGTACACGATTTTCTCGTACACGTGGATGTGTAGGTCGACGAATTCTTGCAGGGTGAGGTGCCTCGCGGCGAGCGTAACCTCCAGGTGGACATTCTTCATGGCGTCGGCGGGCAGTCGCAGGGCCACCAGTGCTTGAAAGAGGTTCCGGCCATGGAGACCGATTAGGGTGGCAGACAATGAGGAGCCCGGGCGCGCGAGCTGGAGGAGTACGGCGATGTCGTCCGCGAGCTTCTTGAGGACGGTGAACTTTTTGGTGGTGGCAACAATCATCTAGTCCAACTGAGAGTCGTAGTTGGCGTCGACGGAGGCCATCCACCAGCCGGTCTTCAACACAGTGTGGAGATGATCCTCGGCGCCATGCCGCAGGCCGACGTCATGGACCATCTGGCACACCCGCTGGCCGCTCGCGCGCATCGCTGCCATGGGTCTAGAGTGACCTCTTTTGCACTTAGTGTAGGTGCTTAGGAAAATGCTTAGGTGCGTACGATGTGGTAGATGGATTGGAATGGAGGGGCGCCTTTATATGAGGGCAAACTGCGTTGCATTCACATCGTGCAACCTCTTTTCCCGGCCCTCCTACCATTACTTCCCTCATGCATTAATTGAAGGACGATGCATTGGTCGTTCAACATTTCGGGAACTGCTACTCCCTCCCTCGTTTGCATTAAAGCCGTATCGGGAACTGCTCCGCCCGCCATCAAATCGAATAGTACTGCGCTGCCCGCTGCACGCCCGGCTGAACACGCCTCCTCGCCTCCATCAAACCCCTCCGTTAAACCCGCATGCAAACCGAGAAACCTACTCCGGCCACACGTCCCTTCATGAGCGGGACAGAATTAAACGCAACACCGGCCGAGCTCCTCCCGTCCGCCCTCAGTTTAAACGAGGCCACACGCCGGCCAAGCTCCTACCGTCCGCCCTCTATTTACACGAGGCCAAACAGACAGCGGGCAAGAATCGCACCCCTCCGCCGCTCCCCCATCTCCTCCTTCACCATTTTCTCCACTCTTCCGATGGCTTCCGAGGAGCCGTTCTCCGGCATATTACCAGGCTGGGTGGCCCGCCGAGCCCTCCGGATACGGGCGAGGCCGCTCGGTGCTTCACCAACCTTGCTTGGCCCGACGGAGCCAGTTACCGCCCCAAGCAGGCGCATGGTTCAGCAACTCGCTGCTCCAGTTCAGCTTGATGAGGAGTGGCGAGTTGCTCCACGCCGGCACGGCGGCGAGCACACCGGTACGGGCATCGTCGTTGCCGCATCATACCGCGCCACCATTGTCTGCGGTGCCGCGCCTCCCGTGTATGTGGGCGCGCCTCCCGTGCCTGCGGCAGCGCCATGCAGGCAGAGACAGAAGCCGAGTGCATGGAGAGCAACGAGTCAGTGGCAAGCTTATCCATGTCCGCCGCCATCATCGAGGAGAAGTAGAACACGGGAGGCCGCCGCCACTTGGGTCCCATGAAGGCCACCGCCGAGGCGACGACTGCGCATTCAGGTGGTTTCTTTGCTTCTTCGTATCTTCCGAGGACCTTCGTCGACCCCGCAAAGTGTCTGCCGGACATGAGGAAGACAAAGGGATCCGCGGGCAGCCATTTAGATTATGTACTCCCTCTCTAGCTGGCGGGATTTTTTTCTCCAGAGAATGGATAAATTGTATGTATCTAGATACATCCATTTCTAGGACAAGTATTTCTGGACGGAGGGAGTATTAATTATATGAAGAGAGTCGGATTGGCACCGCTTAGTTCATGTAAATGTAATGAAATCCATCATGTTTATATGAAGATCCAGCTTTTTTATATGAAATCCTTCATGCTTATATGAAATCAGTCCGTGTTTGCACGAATTTCACCAGGTTGGTTAGAGTTGTGAAATGTATGCTGCTGGCGTTTGATGTCGTCCTCCGTGGAAGGAAGCGGGAGGAAATTTGCCGGCTGCCGTTGGAGATGATCTTATGCTGGAAATAATAGAGTGACATCCAATCCATTTGAGGTAATTGCATGTATGATAGTCCCTCTATAAAAAGTTAATTGCATGTACAGTGTACAGGTGACTTGCAGGGTGGCTACAGCTTCGTACAGAAAGTTAAAAAGAAACAAGTCCATCCTTAATCTTGTATTCTAAGTACTCTGTGGGTTCCACTGTCAATACAATAGCGGAAGAAGTATATACTAAATAAGTAATATATAATATAATAATCTAAAGTTAAAGACAGATTTCGAACTCATGTCGTCACGTTGCGAGCATCCGGCTCTAACCAGTCCAGCACATTTTTGTTGTAGACCATGCTGGAGATATATCCCCATGTCTACTCTTATACTTCATCCGTTCCTAAATATTTGTCTTTTTCAGATTTCAAATGGACTACCACATACGGATGTGTATGTAGACATATTTTAGAGTGTAGATTCACTCATTTTGCTCCATATGTAGACACTTGTTGAAATCTCTAAAAAGACAAATATTTAGGAATGGAGGGAGTAGAAAACAGAGTTGGTGATGATGGTGTGCGTGTCATCCTGCAATATAGGCCGTCGGATTTATATCTACCGGATAGGAAGAAAACTATGGCAATTTTGCAAAAATATACCCACACCCCTCTCCACGTTCGCAAATGCGGCCTTCCCTCGTTCATCCTTTTCTCTCACAAGATAAACTACTCATACAAATGCATCTTGATGTTCCGTGCAATGCACGGGCATCTAGCTAGTTTCTTTTAAAATAGTTACTGCGATAATTGGGTTGAAGTGATATATTTTATGTCTGCCCCGAATGATTTCAGGTTCACTAGTAGTAACAAAGAAAAGGTTGCCTTGTTAATTAACAGAAAACATGGTGAAAACTATCACATGAGGCCGGTAAAAATGAGGCACACTGGCTTCAGCGTCATCGTCACTACAGCTGTGCGTGCGCGAGAAGTCTACATATCGAGGGGGCTACTAAGCGAGGCACAGAGACACAATGTTCGAGAGAGAAACCAATTGACAGAGTACGATCAGATCGAGTTGTCACCCTTCTTTTGTCATTGTTGG
>LR738711.1:142651035-142692523 GCA_902687465.1 Secale cereale
GTATCGAGAGTGTGCACGGTAGGCACAGAGGCACAACTAGCGAGTGTGTGTGTATGTGTGTGTGTCTGTGTTTGAAAGAGGAGTAGATAGATTACTATCAAGATCAAGGTGCCACCCTACTCCTTCGGTGTCAGGTAGTGTGTGTGTGTGCGTGTGTGTGTGTGTTTGAGAGAGAAGCCAGTTGATAGATTAGTATCAAGATCGAGGTGTCACCCTACTCACTACAAAAAAAGACACATCCTTGACATTTTGGGCCGAACGAAACTTTTTTCTGTCATACTTATGACACTTCTATGACAATAATTGTGACAAAACACGGTATCATCGTAGATGTGGTGGGGTCCTACTTCTATGACAAAAAATCATGACAGAAAATGGGCTTTTCGTCCTGGGCAGGCCAGAGACGCAGCTGCATGACATTCTTTGGGCCGTCCATGACGGAAAAAACTGCGGTATAATCGAGGGCGAGGAAAATATCAGGGCGTTCCCGGTTACGGTGGGTGGTCGGCGCCGATCGATACACGTTTCTCTCATACACGCACGCGCGTGGGTGCGAGGCATTGGGCTCTAACTGAACCCGAGCGATTGCACTACAGGCTACACGTTACTGAACCCGAGCGATCGATCGATGGCTGTTAACTGAACCCGATCGAGCGATTCCTTCGCTACTGCTGCTAACTGAAGCCGATCGATGCTGCCTCTACATGAACAGTGAGCGTTGCTGGGGGGTGGATGAACAGTTCCCGGTGGGGGTGGCTGAACAGGACCCCGTGGTGTTGCCTCTGCATGAACAGGACCCCGTTCGATCGAGCCGGTTGGGGCTGCATGAACACGACCCCGTGCAGGGCTGCATGAACAGGACCACCCCGTGGAGGGCTGCATGAACAGTAGACGGTGGAGGGCTGGATGAACAGTAGCCCATTGAGGGGTGGTTGAACAGGAGCCCGTGGAGAGGGCTGGTTGAACAGTAGCCGGTGGAGTAGCGCGCGGTGGAGGCTGAACAGTCGTAGGTGGAGGCTGGAGGAGGTCGACGGTGGATGAACAGTAGCCCGTGGGGGCTGGAGGGGGTCGACGGTGCTGATGAACAGTATCCCGTGGAGTCCCGTTTTACAGTATGACACACCCCTCCCGATCAACAGGACCCGCGTTTCTACCGTAGCGCTCCAACACAAGTCCGTTTCCTCTGTTTTGCGGTACGCCACACCCCTCCCGATGAACAGGACCCCCGTTTCGACCGTAGCGCTCCAACACAAGTCCGTTTCCTCCGTTTTGCGGTACGCCACACCTCTCCCGATCAACAGGACCCCCGTTTCGACCGTAGGAGGTCCGTTTCCTCCGTTTTGCAGTACGCCAGACCCCTCCCGATGAACAGGATCCCGTTTCGAATGTGGTCGGTCGAACACAAGGCTGTTTCCTCCGTTCTGTGGTACGCTAGGCCTCGTTTCCATCGACTGTTCTGTCCAAGCCCTCCCGATGAACACGACGACGCATTCCGTTCCGACCCAGCCTGTTGGCTCCCCATGAACACGATGACGACGCTGTTTCTCCGTTCCGACCAAGCCATGTACATGAGCCCTGGCCGTACATACGTGCGAGTAGGGGTTCGAGACCCCGCCCGTATGTACGTACATGGCCGTATTTTCCTTTTTGCACCCTGGCCGCTGTACGTACGTGTACATGCTACGTGCGCGCCTCTGCTACGACACGTGCGCGCCTCTACATCGACCACTATGTACGTACATGTTTGCGACCAGAATGACAACGCTACGTACGCTTCGACCAGGTGGGTCCCGACTGTCAGGCACTACCTTGCGTGCGAAGATGTAGCTGGTGGATCCCAGCAGTCAGGGGGGCGAATCATTTTTTTTTTGCCCAGATGCACTTCCTTGCCTGTGAAGATGTAGCTGGTGGGTCCCAGCTGTCAGGGGGAAACATTTTTTTGCGAAATACTATGGCCCGTCCATTAGGTCCCCGATGTCAGGTGGAGGAATAATTATTTTGCGTGTAATAAGGAGGCACTTCCTTGCTGCGGCCGTGGACCCAGCTGTCGGCCTCTCCACGTATAGTACTCTTCCGATGGAAGCCGTTCCTTGACCACGTTGACCATGCCGCGCCGAGAGCACCAGGGCGGTGAACGACGACGAGGCCTAGGAAGGGGACAACGCGGAGCCAGGGAAGATGCGGCAGTGGAAGCCCGCGTGGAGAGGAGTACGAGGGTTCATTGGTTCGGCTGCAGTGTGAGGTTGCCGTCGCCGCAGAATAACAGGGGGTGTGGGTGAGTGGAGGGATAGCCTGGCCAGCGGTGGGAGTAGTAGGGGCGGTGAGGCCTCCGCGGCAGCACAGCCGTCCACGGGAGGCAGGAGCACGAGGGATGACCGGCGCTGGTTTGCTAGATGGTTTGGTTGGCTAGAGCAAGAAGACCAGAGGTTGAAGAAGCACTACGGCCGTTGGATGGACGTTGTACGGTCACTGGAGCTAGAATCGTGCAAATTGACTAAGTTGACAAAGCCCTCCGCCCCCGTCAACTTAGTAGGCCCTCAAGTCAGACTGCCACTATACTGGGTCCCAGCTAACAAGGGGAGTATTCATTTTTTTGCGTAATAAGGAGGCACTTCCTTGCGTGCGAAGATATAATTGGTGGGTCCGAGCTGTCAGCGGCGGTAACATTTTTTCGTGAAATACAGAGGCCCTTTCGGTGGGTCCCAGATGTCAGGTGGAGGAACCATTATTTTGCGCGTAATAAGGAGGCATTTCATTGCGTGCGGCCATGGACCCAACTGTCAGCCTCTCCACGTACAGTCCACTTCAGATGCATGTCGGTCGTTGACCACGTTGACCAGGCCACGCCAAGAGCACCAGGGCGGTGGACGACGGCAAGGCCTAGGAAGGGAATGACACAGAGCCAGGGAAGACTCGACAGTTGTTTCCCACGTGGAGGAATACGAGGGTTTACTAGTTCGTCTGCCGTCCCCGGAGAAAACAACAGGTGTGGGTGAGTAGAGGGATGGCTAGGCCAGCGATGGGAGTACAGTGGGGCGGTGAGGCCTGCGCGGTAGCACAGCCGGCCGCGGGGAGGAGAGAGCAGGCAGTCCCGCCGGCGCTTGTTTGAGCGGCTGGAGCAGGAAGAGCAGAGATTGAAGAAGCACGATGGCCATTGGATGGACATCCAACAGTCACTGCTTGTGCGTCAACCTTTTTTTAGGAAAGCCTGAAATATGTGGAAAACATCATACAACCCATCTGCCATTATTAATAATAATTTACAGCCCATTTGCCAATTCTTAAGGTTTTCTTTGGAGCCCATATTCTTTTTGTTAGCATTACAGCCCATATTGTGGCCACGGTTAAAAAATTATACGAAATTCTGCATATTTCGTTGCGGTCCGAACTGTTTTTAATCCCGAAATTTTGAGTCACATTCAAACCGATTTTAAAAATAAATGTATATGAATATAAAATCCAACAAATTGTCCACGCATAAAAATAAATGCAATTTAAAATCTCAAAATGGAAAAAAAGAAATTGAAACTAATTGCCGGTTTGATGTGTTTAAAAAATGTATAGCCCATTTCTCATTACTGATAGGCCATTTTCTCGGCCAGCCGAATGAAGCTCTCCTTGTCTTGAAAGATTTGTAGCCCAACAGGCCTGAAAGTGCAACTAATCCCCGGGTGGTTTTGGCAATTAATAACAACATATATATCATTGAACTAATAGTTACTTGAGAATCATTTCAGAGAAGTTCAGTGATATGGGTATGGCAATGACTGAAGAAGTGGACCCCTCAAAATGCTAAGGCAAGCATTGGCAAAAGCTCAAGACTCCATTTTTGGTTTAGTGATCCAAGATCACATTGAGTCCATAGGAAAAGCCAATACTATTAAAAGGGGATGAGGTTATGTTGATGATCTGGTTGCTCAAGTGCTTAGTGATATATCTCCTTTAACTATCAGCAACTTTCACTACAATACACACTCATAAGTAATCTCGGACCAACCGATTTTCCAAACTCAGTCACACCGAGATGAACCACCTCAGCCATAAGCCAAACCCTAGAAAAATCGGTCATTCCGAGTTTGAGATCGGTCTCACCGAAACACGGGCTGCCAAGCTTCTGTAACCGTTTGACATCATATCGGAATAACCGAGATGATATTTTCGGTCCCACCGAAACTGGCAAGTTCCTGTCTTTGCTCAAATCGGACTAGCCGAGATGGTATTTTCGGTCCCACCGAAAACCCCAACGTTCACTATATTTGAACTTTCGGTCTGACCGAGTTGTCCACTTCGGTCTCATCGAGATTGCTCAATTATGTGTGTAACGGTTGGATTTTGTGTGGAGGCTATATATACCCCTCCACCTCCTCTTCATTCGTGGAGAGAGCCATCAGAAAGAACTACCACTCCTACCTTACACTTTCTGAGAAGAGAACTACCTACCCTTGTGTTGAGATCAAGTTGCTCCACTCCTACCATATGAAACTTGATTTCTATCCTTCCCAAGTTGCTTTCCACTCAAACCTTTCTTCCACCACAGCCATATCAGTGAGGAGAGTTGAGTGTTGGGGAGATTATCATTTGAAGCACAAGAGCAAGGAGTTCATCATCATCTACAACATCTATTACCTTTTGGAGGGTGGTGCCTCCTAGATTGGTTAGGTGTCGCTTGGGAGCCTCCGTCATCGAGATGTGGAGTTGAACCAAGAAGTTTGTAAGGGCAAGGAGATCGCCTACTTCGTGAAGATCTACCCCGAGTAAGGCTAGCCCTCCGTGGGCGTAGGCCATGATGGAATAGACAAGGTTGCTTCTTCGTGGACCCTTCGTGGGTGGAGCCCTCCGTGGACTCGCGCAGCCGTTACCCTCCGTGGGTTGAAGTCTCCATCAACGTGGATGTACGATAGCACCACCTATCGGAACCACGGGAAAAATCTTCGTGTCTCCAAAATTGCGTTTGCTCTTCTCCACCTCTCTTTACTACATGTGCAATTTACTTTTCGCTGCCTATACTCTAGAATTGCATGTGTAGGGTGATACTTGTCTTGATCATAATTGTGAATCTGCGAAAAACTGTTATTGATCAAAAGGCAGAATTTTTATAATTACAAGTAGTCTAATCACCCCCCCTCTAGACATACTTTCGATCCTACAAGTGGTATCAGAGCTTTGGTCTCCATTGTATTGGTTTCCATTGCATTGGACTCCATAAGCTTGGTTTCACAACCTAGGAGAGTATGGCGTCTAGTGAGGGTAATTATCGTAGAGGTCCTTACTTTGATGGTACAAATTTTGCTAGTTGGAAGCATAAAATGAAAATGCATATTCTTGGTCATAACCCAGCCGCATGGGGCATTATTTGTGTTGGCATGCAAGGTGAATTCTTCGAGGAAGGAAAAGTTCCGGATCGCGAAGCTACACCCGAAGAGTTGCGGATGTTGCAAAACAATGCTCAAGCTTGTGACATTCTCTTCAATGCTTTGTGTCCCGAGGAGTTGAACAAAATCAGCCGTCTTGAGAATGCTAAAGAGATTTGGGATACTTTGGTTGAAATGCACGAAGGTACCGAATCTGTGAAGGAATCAAAGCTAGATATTCTTCAAGGTCAACTTGACAAGTTCAAGATGAAGGATGGTGAAGGAGTCGCTGAAATGTACTCTAGACTTGCTCTCATCACAAATGAGATTGCCGGCTTAGGAAGCGAAGAAATGACCGACCGATTCATCATCAAGAAGATTCTAAGAGCTTTGGATGGAAAGTATGACACCGTGTGCACTTTGATCCAAATGATGCCAAACTACAAGACTCTCAAGCCAACTGAAGTCATTGGAAGAATTGTTGCTCATGAGATGACACTTAAGGATAAGGAAGAGCTTCACAACAAGTCAAGTGGTGCTTACAAAGCTACAAGTGATGCTCCCACAACCTCAAGTGACAAGTTAATTTCCAATGAAGAGATAAGCCTAATGGTTAAGAACTTCAACAAATTCTACAAGAATAGAGGCAAAGAGAGAAGCTCAAAGTCTAGATCATATGATGAAAAGAGATCTTCTAGTCATGATCGAAACTGCTACAATTGTGGAAGACCCGGACACTACTCAAATGAGTGTACGGCTCCCCACAAGAGAAGAGAAGAATCTCCAAGAAGAAGATCAAGAGATGAGTCACCTCGGAAAGAGAGAAGGAGTAGAGATGATCGTTATGAACGAAGACCCTCTCGGAGAAGCAAGGATTCGGAGAGGAAAGACAAGTCATCAAGGAGCTACACAAGAAGAAGACATCAAGCTCATGTAGGTGAATGGGTCTCCGGCTCCGACTCCGACAATCAATCCGATGGAAGCTATCACTCCGACTCCGACTACAGTCAAGATGAAGGTGTTGCCGGTCTTGCACTCGTATCCTCCAACTCCAACTCCTACGACTTATTTGATTCACCAAATGAGGGAATTGGAAGATGCTTCATGGCTAAAGGCCCCAGGGTATCACACCCTGAATTCATTGACTTCAATAGTGATGAGGATGACTTGCATGGTGAAGATGAGCTCTTGCATGATAAATCTAGTGAGCTTAGTAACGATGAAAATACTAGTAGTCTTTATAGTCGAGAAGAGTCGAATGACAATGCTATGAAGGAGATTGAGCGTCTAACTAAAGAACTAAACACTCTTAAGTTAGATCATGAAACAACTCAAGAAGATCATAGAGAGCTCCTAAGATCTCATGAGAAGCTACGCTTCGAGAAGCTCACTCTAGAGCAAGAACATGAGTTTCTAAAAGCGATCAATGACGATCTTCGAAAGAAGAGTTCTTCATATCTTGCCAAACGACTTCTCTTGTCTAATTTCTTGCCACCTATTAAGACTAAGCATGACAAGCATAAGAAAAATTCTTCCTCTAGTAGTAACAATAACCATGTTAAATCCAATGTTGTTGCTTCTAGTAGTTCTCTTGATTCCACTAACAATGTTTCAAGCCAAGTTACACTTGAGCAAGAGAATAGTTTATTGAAAGGGATCATAGAGAAAGGTGTCTACAAGAGTCTTGCCGGAAGCAAGAACTTTGAGGAGATTGTTCGCAAACAAGGAAGGCACCGGAAGAATCAAGGGATTGGTTTTGAGCGAAAGTTCAACGCCGAAGGTGTTGAGTGGGAAGAAGGTCAATACCCTACTCCACAGTTTGTTTCTCAAAAGGAGAAGTATGATCCTACTTCTTCCAATGTGGAACAAGCTCAAGATGACCTTCCACCACAAGACCACAAGCTAAAAGCCAAGGACAAGCTTCAAGAGGAGATTGATGCATTCATTGAAGCACCTCAAGCCATGGTCAAGTGGGTTCCCAAGGACACGTCAAGTTCTACTTCGTCAAGCTCAACTACAACCCCAAGGATTCCCATCAAGATGATGTGGATCCCGAAGAAGAAGAACTAGAAGGTTCTTGAGGGTGACTCCGCCAACATACTTCACTCATATTCATTTTGGCAAGAACTTGTGCAATCAACTTCCACATCATGCACTAGTTCATGGAGTCACAAACCCTCTTGTTGGTAAGTCAAGGGACAAGGTAATCATTGCTTTCATGGACATCATCTATTGTGAACTTCAATCTATGTCTATGGATATCCTTGTTTGTTCCTTGTGGGACTAACCCATGTAGGTATTGAAAGTGCCCTAATCCAAAGGATAGCTCCCAACTTTTGATGATCTACATCAACATTGAGCATCCACATCTTCAACATCTACATGAAGTCTTCTACGACAACCCAAGGTTAGTTTGACCCTTTAAAAGGGGATCTCACATCTAGGGGGAGCTTTGCTCTAAAAAATTGAGCTAAAGCATCTCCAAATGATGTGAACACATCAATGCTTTATGTAAAAGTGGTAACCCCACTTGTGCTTAAACGATGAGTATGACCTATGATCAAATGTTCTCATTTGGCTCCTAAGTCAAAATACTCATATATAGATGACCTAGTCATCGACAAATTGTGTGCTAGTAGCTAGAGTTTTGGTTGTGCATGTTTGACACATATTTCATTTGCTATCTTATTGTGTGAGCATGTTGAATGCATGATTTTATCCATTCGAGGACATCCATTTGTTGTTTTGGTTGTTTTGATTTTTCTGGCCAAATGGATGGACAAGAATGCCTAAGTACCTCCCCTAGCTATCTATGCTTTCTTGTCTCAAATTCTATTCATGCTTATATCACAAACTTTGAACAAGTCATTTTCGGACCCTCCGAGTGAGGAGCACTCGGAGCCACCGATCCGTCAAGGGCTAACTTCCAAAACCTTCTAAGTAAATTTTTGTCAGACCAACTCATTAAAACTCGGTCAAACCGAAAGCACTTAGACTGATCTAGGTTTCATCTCGGTGAAACCGAGTTGTAAGTTTCGGTGTGACCGAAATGCATAACTACCTGGCAGTTATCCATCTCGGTGACACCGAGTTTTTCAACTCGGTCCCACCGACAGCAAAGGGGTATATATACCGAGGGCAGCGCGCGTTGATTATTCCTTGAAACGTTTTCGCTCCCACGTCCCCTGCTGCCGTCGCCCTGATCTCTGGATCGTCGCCGTCGTCGCCTGTGCGCCCTCGCCTCAGGTCTCCATCGCCGTCAACGGATTTCTTCTCCGCGCCGTTGCCGCCGTAGAGGGACTCCACCAAGTTAGGGTGAGTCTCGATCC
Organism: Secale cereale; assembly: GCA_902687465.1. NCBI lineage: Eukaryota > Viridiplantae > Streptophyta > Magnoliopsida > Poales > Poaceae > Secale > Secale cereale. Next base: position 142,659,716 of record LR738711.1, read on the forward strand.
CACTCGTGCTCCCATCTGATTCATTGCATGTTTGGTTTGCCCTATATCTGGCCACGATTGAAAACTTCTTCTCCACCAGATCGGTTCTAGTTTCGAGTAAAATTCTTAGGGTTAGGTTTCCACGGAATACATCTCGGTGAAACCGATTTTAAATTTTCGGTATGACCGATTCGGCCTCTGGCCATTGCACTGCACCTTTCGGTCCGACCGAGTTGTGCAAATCGGTGTGACCGAAGTAGATTTTTAGTGAAACCCTAGTGTTTCGGCAGGACCGAAACCCACTTTGGTCCGACCGAAAGTGGTGTGTAAAGTTTCCGTTATACACTTCGGATTCACCGAAACTGAGAATCGGTTTGACCGAAATGCCTTCTGTGAAAACTTAAAACTAAAATTTGAACACAATTTTTTTGCAAAAACCTCTGCAGTTTGTGATAACCCTTCTACTCTGCCTATACCTTATCTATTCACAGGTTGTCAGCCATGTCAGATGCCAGTGACAGCCAGAACAGGTCAGAGTCACCTTTTGCGGACATTCCGGAAGCAGACACTAGTCCTGAGGCTAGCAGTCCTATTGATGATGGTGAGAGGAGTACACCTAGTGGCTTGCCTCCTGCAGCCACCAGAGCCAGAAAGGAGAGGAATTCTGATGATGATGATTCTGATTTCATTGCTGAGGAAGAAGTGTCCTCCAAGCCTAAGAGAAAGGTTGTTGCCAAAGAGCAACAAGGTCAGCAGTCAAAGAAAGGCACCAGCAAGGTCAAGCAGTCAGCTATTGCCAAGAAGCTAAACTTGGGAGAGCCAGCCCCAAGTAAAGTGAAGAAAACTTCCAAGAGGAAGAGGGTTGTGTATAGTGATCCTCATGCAGATGCAGCAGCCGATGATGAAGAAGAAGAAGCACCCCAGCCTCCTCCTCGGAAGGCTAAGCTCATGGGTGATGCCATTAGGGCTGGAGCCACTTCAAAGCCCAAGAAGTCTGCTCAAGCTAAGGCAGCTCCAGCAAAGCCTACTGCCAAGCCCAAGAGGACTACCAGGAACATTCCAGCATCTGAGAAGAACAAGGGTGATGTGCCACCAGCTGAGTCTGATGAAGAAGAACAGGTGTTGCTGAAACTCCGTCGAAAACTGCCACTTCACAACGATGCTCATCCTCAAGCCGAGGATATGAAGGCAAGGAAAGATAGAGGTCTCAAGCTATGGAGACAAGCTGATCCATATGCCGTGAGGAGAAGGACTGCTGTAGACCCCAGATTTCACACCAGAGAGCAGCAGGACTTCTATGAGACTGTGCTGATGGACAAGAAGCCAATAGTTGCAGACACCAGGTACGTTGACTGGAAATACATTGACAGTGAAGAGCACAGAGACTTCTTTCCCCATGTGCATGAGAGCTTCACCTCATGTGGAGTTGCTGAGTTTGTGGGTCAGAAACTGACAGATTGGAACGACAAGATGATTATGCAGTTCTATGCCACAGCTCATTTCTATCCTGATGGGAAGATCACCTGGATGACTGAAGGTCAAAGGTTTTCTTCTTCTGTTGAAGAATGGGCAGAACTTCTGAATGCTCCAGTGCAACGAGAGGATGACATTGATGTCTATGGGATTCCTAAGAAGAACCATGATTCCATGAAGAACATGTACAAGGAGATCCCCGCAACAGATTTGGAAGTGTGGAAGCTCGGCTCAGTTTACTATCTCCAGGCAGGTCTACCTACCACTAACACTATTCTGAGGCATACCTTGATGCCCAAGTCTGGAGATCATCGCATGATCAGAGGCTATTCTATCAACATGCTGCATATACTTGATGAGAAGGCACCTTTCAAGGTGATGGACTTAATGGTAGAGACCATTAAGAGGACTGGAGCTGACCAGAAGAGGGCATGTGGATTTCCCCGCAGATTCAGATGCTTATCAATGCCAAGTTTGGCACGAGCAAATTCTTGTTGGATAGGAAGCACTTACCCCTACAGCCAGAGCATGAAGACAATGTTGTTGTGATGGATGAGGAGGATCCAACTTCTGTTGAAGGTCAAGCCAAGATTGAAGCTGCTAGGAATACCAAAGCTGATAAAGAGGCAGCAGCAGCATCAGCTAAACCAAAGAGCTTCGGAGAGCAGATTCTTGAAGCTACCCAAAGGATTGAACAACGCCTGGCCAGCATTGAACAATCTCAGGAGAGCCTAGAGAGGATTGTTGACGAGAAGATCCACGCTCTGGACGTGAAGCTGACTGAAATTCAGGTGACCGTCAACAAGCTTGAGGCAGACATGGAGGAAGCAAAGCAGGACAGGGCAGAGCTCATGCAGGATGACCTAGTCCAGGACTCTCATCGCCAGACTGCTCCAGTTCCCAGAGGATCCCGATCAGCAGCTATTCCAGTGACTGACTCCAGGACTACCACTTCAGCACCTCCTACAGCTCCAGCAGTCACTCCAGCTGTAGCTCCAATATCCACTCCTCCAGCACAGACTTCAGCTGAAATCTTCGCCGATGCCGTCATATCTACTCCGACATCTACCCAGACAGGAGCCGCCAGCAGAGCCCACAGTGACGTTTAGCTCTATGCTTTTTCAAACTTTTTGGTAACTTGTTGCCAAAGGGGGAGAAATTGTATAGATCATAGGGCTTCGAGAGAGAGAGTGCTCTTTCGTTCTTTTGCGGTTTCTTTGAGTTACTTTTGGTTTTTCGATACTTTCAGTGTGCTTGATACTACGTTTGATGCTACCTTAATGAGTGCTTGGTCATACTATGCTTTAATGTGTGCTTAATGCTGATCATATGCTATTCCTATCTTGTATGATCATTTACTCATGTCTTGGTGATTGGGTGCATGTTATTCATTCTTATCATTTTGTGCGCTCCACCAAGATGTATGTGACATGGAAGAGTGACCCATGATCCTAATCGATTATGCATTTGCATTCAAACGCAAATTTTAAATAATGCACAAATTTAGGGGGAGCTCTTGCTTATCACATACTTCTCAAAGCGACGATATTATTCATTGATTATATCTTTTGTCAAAGCTTTGATCTATATGTTGTCATCAATTACCAAAAAGGGGGAGATTGAAAGTGCAACTAATCCCCGGGTGGTTTTGGCAATTAATAACAACATATATATCATTGAACTAATAGTTACTTGAGAATCATTTCAGAGAAGTTCAGTGATATGGGTATGGCAATGACTGAAGAAGTGGACCCCTCAAAATGCTAAGGCAAGCATTGGCAAAAGCTCAAGACTCCATTTTTGGTTTAGTGATCCAAGATCACATTGAGTCCATAGGAAAAGCCAATACTATTAAAAGGGGATGAGGTTATGTTGATGATCTGGTTGCTCAAGTGCTTAGTGATATATCTCCTTTAACTATCAGCAACTTTCACTACAATACACACTCATAAGTAATCTCGGACCAACCGATTTTCCAAACTCAGTCACACCGAGATGAACCACCTCAGCCATAAGCCAAACCCTAGAAAAATCGGTCATTCCGAGTTTGAGATTGGTCTCACCGAAACACGGGCTGCCAAGCTTCTGTAACCGTTTGACATCATATCGGAATAACCGAGATGATATTTTCGGTCCCACCGAAACTGGCAAGTTCTTGTCTTTGCTCAAATCGGACTAACCGAGATGGTATTTTCGGTCCCACCGAAAACCCCAACGTTCACTATATTTGAACTTTCGGTCTGACCGAGTTGTCCACTTCGGTCTCACCGAGATTGCTCAATTATGTGTGTAATGATTGGATTTTGTGTGGAGGCTATATATACCCCTCCACCTCCTCTTCATTCGTGGAGAGAGCCATCAGAAAGAACTACCACTCCTACCTTACACTTTCTGAGAAGAGAACTACCTACCCTTGTGTTGAGATCAAGTTGCTCCACTCCTACCATATGAAACTTGATTTCTAACCTTCCCAAGTTGCTTTCCACTCAAACCTTTCTTCCACCACAGCCATATCAGTGAGGAGAGTTGAGTGTTGGGGAGATTATCATTTGAAGCACAAGAGCAAGGAGTTCATCATCATCTACAACATCTATTACCTTTTGGAGGGTGGTGCCTCCTAGATTGGTTAGGTGTCGCTTGGGGGCCTCCGTCATCGAGATGTGGAGTTGAACCAAGAAGTTTGTAAGGGCAAGGAGATCGCCTACTTCGTGAAGATCTACCCCGAGTAAGGCTAGCCCTCCGTGGGCGTAGGCCATGATGGAATAGACAAGGTTGCTTCTTCGTGGACCCTTCGTAGGTGGAGCCCTCCGTGGACTCGCGCAGCCGTTACCCTCCGTGGGTTGAAGTCTCCATCAACGTGGATGTACGATAGCACCACCTATCGGAACCACGGGAAAAATCTTCGTGTCTCCAAAATTGCGTTTGCTCTTCTCCACCTCTCTTTACTACATGTGCAATTTACTTTCCGCTGCCTATACTCTAGAATTGCATGTGTAGGGTGATACTTGTCTTGATCATAATTGTGAATCTGCCAAAAACTGTTATTGATCAAAAGGCAGAATTTTTATAATTACAAGTAGTCTAATCACCCCCCCTCTAGACATACTTTCGATCCTACAAGGCCTGACAAAGCGACTTACTTGGCAAATCACAAAAAAACTGGGCTGTGGCCGTGGACCCAGCTGTCAGCCTCTCCACGTGCAGTACTCTTCCGATGGAAGTCGATCGTTGACCACATTGACCACGCCGCGTCGAGAGCACCAAGGCGGTGGACAACAGCGAGGCCTGGGAAGGGGATGACGTGGAGCCAGGGAAGACGCGGTAGTGGATGCCCACGCGGAGAGGAGTACGAGGGTTCATTGGTTCGGCTGCGGTGTGAGGGTGTCGTCGGCGCAGAATAACAGGGGGTGTGGGTGAGTGGAGGGATGGCCTGGCCAGCGGTGGGAGTAGTATGGGGGCGGTGAGGCCTCCGCGGTAGCACAACCGGCCATGGGAGGCAGGAGCAGGCGGTACGACCGGCGCTGCTTTGGGCGGCTGGAGCAAGAAGACCGGAGGTTGAAGAAGCACTATGGCCGTTGGATGGACATCATACGGCCACTGGAGCTTGAATCGTTCATATTGACTAACTTGACAAAGCCCTCTGTCCCCATCAACTTAGTAGGCCCACAAGTCAGCCACCCACTATGGTAGGTCCCATCTAGTAGGGGGTATTCATTTTTTTGCGCGCCATAAGGAGGCACTTCTTTGCGTGCGAAGATATAGCTGGCGGGTCCGACCTGTCAGTGGGGGGGGACATTTTTTGCGAAATATAGAAGCCCTTCCCGTGGGTCCTAGCTGTCAGGTGGAGGAATGATATTTTGCGCGTAATAAGGAGGCATTTCCTTGCGTGCGGCCATGGACCCAGCTGTCAGCCTCTCAACATACATTCCACTTCCGATGGATGTCATTCATTGACCACGTTGACCAGGCCGCGTCCAGAGCACCAGGGCGGTGGACAACAGCGAGGCCTAGGAAGGGAACGACACGGAGCCAGGGAAGACTCTGCAGTTGTTTCCCACACGGAGGGGTACGAGGGTTTACTGGTTCGTCTGCCGTCCCTTCAGAAAACAGCAGGCGTGGGTGAGTAAAGAGATGGCTAGGCCAGAGATGGGAGTACAGTGGGGCGGTGAGGCCTGTGCGGCAGCACAGCCGTCCGCAGGGAGGAGAGAGCAGGCAGTCCCGCCGGCGCTTGTTTGAGCGGCTGGAGCAGGAAGAGGAGAGATTGAAGAAGCACGACGACCATTGGATCGACATCCAACAGTCACTTCTTGTGCGTCAACCTTTTTTTAGGAAAGCCTCAAATCTATGGAAAACATCATACAGTCCATCTGCCATTATTTCTAATAATTTACAGCCCATTTGCTAATTCTTAAGTTTTTTTTGGAGCCCATATTCTTTTTGTTAGCATTACAGCCCATATTGTGGCCACGGTTAAAAAATTATATGAAATTTTGCATATTTCGATGCGGTCTGAACTGTTTTTAATCTCGAAATTTCGAGTCACATCCAAACTGATTTTTAAAATAAATGTATATCAATATAAAATCCAACAAATTGTCCACGCATAAAATCTAATGCAATTTAAAATCTCGAAATGAAAAAAATAAATTTGAAACTAATTGCCGGTTTGATGTGTTTAAAAAATGTACAGCACATTTCTTATTACTGATATGCCATTTTCTAGTCCAGCCGAATGAAGCTCTCCTTGTCTTGAAAGGTTTGCAGCCCAACAGGCCTGACAAAGCGACTTACTTGGCAAATCACAAAAAAAAAAACTGGGCTAGCCATTTTCAGAAAGAAAAATAACTACTATGATGGTCTGTGCTAAACATAAAAGAGAAGGCTGTCTAGACAGGCGAGAGTGCCCCGCACAGCCCAGTTGACACCCTGCTTCCGTCTCAAAAATAAATTAGATAAATGCCACTCTAATTATGGCGATTCATAAAAATGCCACTGTGATATCCAAACTTTGAAAAATGACACTTCAATTTTTGCAAACTTTGGAAAACGCCACTGCAATTTACAAACTTTGAAAAACGCCACTCCAGACTTCGAAAAATGCTACTGGAAATGGCATGAAATGGCATTTTTCAAAGTTTGGAAATTACAGTGGCATTTCTCAGAAACACCAGATTTGGAGTGGCATTTATCAGATTAACCCAAAACAACAATAACTGGGCGAGCTGCTGGGTCCCTGCTGTCAGCCGCTCGTTGTGCAATTCTCTCGTTTATGGACTAAGTTGACAATGACATGGGACCTAGATGTCAGAAATTCATTAGGAGGAGCCATTTTTTTATTGGCTTGAAATAAGGAGGAACTTGCTTGCGTACTGCCATGACCTTGGCGGGTCCCATGCTGTCATCCTCCACACGTACAATCATCTCCTGATTGTGTATGCGTCAACTTGGTAGGCCCACAAGTCAGCCTCTAAACCCGTGGAAGACAAATACAACCCATTTAAAAAATAAGTGCCCATTCCATACGTTCAAACGGAAAGTTCAACATTCAGAGCAAAGTAATATGAGTGGTCCACATATAGAGTACTGAACTTCCACGTTGACAACCATCTTAGCCAAGTTAACTATCTACTCCCACTAATACTCTAGTAGCGTACAAGTACTAACTTACTCTTAGCTAACTAGACGATGCCGGCCGCCATCTGCGGTACACACTAAACGCCGGCACCGGCGCCCTCCTCCTCGCCTCGGACTTGCTAGAGTTGCGATAGGGCGCATAGTCGGCCCAGTTGCGGGCACTCTGCTCACTACTCGGAGCGCCGGTGCGCTGCTACTCCATGTCCCGCTGGCGGCGCGAATCGGCGATACGCTGCTCCTCCGCCAAGCGGTCGATCTCCAACCACTCCTGCTCCTCCGCCAGGCGGTCGCGCTCCAACAAGTCCTCGATCTCCGCATTGCCATCTAAAGACCGATAGAATGCCTCCTCCCTCCGCCTGTCTTCCGATGAAAAACCGAATACTAGTTCTGGCGGTGACCGCCTCTGGCCTCACCTATCGCGAACGGGCGGGGCCATGAAGGACGTGGCGAGAGCGAGGATAAGTGGCGAGCAACGTCTGGCCGGTGGGGGCTTATGAGGATAGGGAGAGTTGGGTCACGGTGGCACCATAGATGGCCGGAAAACAGTACTTATAGGCAGAAGGTAGCGCGGCGGTCATCGGAATTCAATGCATAATTAAGCAGGAATGGCTTAGCGTGCCAGCTTGCTGTGGAAAACTAGAGAAACTAAAATGCTGACTGTGCCGTCCCGTCTCGTCCGTGCTCGGTCGCACGCCGGCATGACGGTCAAACGAGTGCACTCGAATCATCTCCCTCCTTGTCAATAATGATTCCACGGATTTAAACGGCCCGCAACAATTAAAGCGCATCTTTTTCGCATCAGTTAGTTGCCTTAATTACGGCCGGCTGCATGCAAGCACTCAAAATCGCTCGCAGCCAGTACGCGGAGCAGCATGCAACGAGTCGCATCCGAGGGCATTAGTTGATGAACGTTAGCTGGGAGATAAGGCATTTGCGAACTCAAAACATCCAGATGAGGTACTCCCTCCTTGTCAAAAAGCATTCCACCACTCATCATCTACCTTCGTTGGTGAGATTTTTGAATTAAGCCCTGCAAACCAAAAAGAACGTAGTACGTGTGTGATCTGCTATTTATTTGTGTTGGATCAAGTAGGTCATTTTTTGAATTGAGCCCTGCAAACCAGAAAGGAGGTAGTACGTGCGTGATCCGCTATTTATCTGTGTAGGATCAAGTAGGTCGGATGGTGTACGTGTACGATCGCATTAACTGATGAACATTCACTGGGAGATAAGGCATTTGCGAACATTTTTGCTGGCAGTTTCTCCAGATTCGCATGGCATTTTCTTCAGAGCAGCTTGTAAGTTTCTTTAGAGGTAGGCATTTTTATTAAAAAAACTGCCACTTCGGATCTTGCGTCGCAACTAAAACTGCCAGGAGCGCATTAGTAGGCTAGCTAGTGATCGATCAGTAACTTGTAAACACTAAGCAAACAGATATAAGGAACTGTTAATGCATCTCAATGATTCACAGATCATATACAAATATGTAGGTCCAAAAGCAAAGATCAGACACAACTAAAACCAACTAGTATGATTCCCATACATAAGATCAACATGTTAATGCATCTCAATGATTCACATATCATATACAAATATGTAGCTCCGAAAGCAAAGATCTAGAAAAAACATATGTTCTTCCTACTAACATGCATGCTTCTCTTGGGCAACATTCAGTACAGACTGGAAGACAAATTTGTTTGTGAAGTCTACAATTCCTCTTGCAAACGTAAGTGGTTTCACCAACAGCTGGAACCATCAGAATGAACCACACATAATGGAGGAACATCCACTGCAATATGATTTGGTCTTCTCTCGATCACACAGCGAGACTATTTTCGGAATACAAACTTTAACTTAGGCAAAATGATGCCCATTATATAATCATACCAAAGCGATGAAGCACCTAGTGTTGACCAACAAATAGTACAGTACTACTTTTCTGCAGTCCATGAAGTGACTACCAATCTTTCTGTGTCTATTTTCAAATGGCACTGCACGAAGTGACTATACTATTCTCTTGTGCGGTTCAACCAAAATTGCGGTCACTTTGTGTGTTTGCCAAATAGCAACGGGCAGACATCTTTGTCTGCACAAATATCAAGCAGCTAGTAAATATATACCCCACCTTGTATTTTCGGTTTAAACATGTCTCTTCCGCTTAGCATCTGCCATGTTTTGCACTGGACAATTTGATACAGTCATGTTTTGCCCTAGACAATTTCATGCTGAATTGATTTGCTTGTACAGAGCAGAAATATAGTGCCTATTCTTCACCAGACCAAGGATATCCATGTTCGCAGTGATGGAAGAGGTGAAATCGATACAACCGAAATTGAGCATCCAATCATTGAATACTGTCCTGCACCTCCAATGTAGGTCCACCCTGCCAATAAATTCACATGCAAACCACTAGTACTACTATCTAATGACAGTACAAAAAGAGCAGCAAGATAGTAGCAAACCATGTACCTTCTTAATGAACAGCTCATAGTGCCACCAATTGGATATAAAGGTTTGAAAAAAAACATGCTCCTAATGTTGAACCAGTTGGACAGTTCCACTAAAATCGAGCATCCCTGTTTGCATAGATATTGAAAGTGTGATTGCTATAAAAGTGGCACTAGTTGAAGCATAGACTCACAAATATAAGCATTCCAATTTCTTAATGGCAAAAGGTTTCTATAATCTCTAGCACTGGAAGATTTCCATAAGCTCTAGCAGTGGAAGATTTCTATAAGAATTAACAATACAAAATGTAAAGGTAACAAGTTTCAGCATTGGTATACTAGCTGTGCATGAGCATTAAACCAAATACAAAAGCCTGAAGGTAACTAGCATTATTAACTAATGACAGTATTAAAAAATTGCAAACCATGTACCTTCAAGGTAAATATCATTTCGAACTCGGGTGAACATGAAAAATTGCTATCCCAATCTTAACAAAGGTGTGACTTGCTTTACTGGCAGTATTTGAGTGAACTCTACACCCTCTGTACCAATGCTGAAACTTGTTGCACAGCTAGTATACCAATGCTGAAACTTGTTGCTCTGGGAAAGCTTACCACACCTTATATATGTCGATACGCTAATGCAACACCATTCAAATAGTGCATATATACACTAATCCACTGGCTAGTGGAACAGTGGAGTAATTTTTTTATTACGGTGTAGAGTATAATGGTTTTACTGAACTGATCTCCATAAGCTAGCACTTGAAGATTTCTATAAGCATTAACAATACAAAATGTAAAGGTAACAAGTTTCAACATTGGTATACTAGCTGGCAACAACATTAAACCAGATACAAAAGTCTGAAGGTAACTAGCATTATGAACTAATGATAGTATATTTTTTAAACCATGCACCTTGAAGGTATATATCATTTCGAACTCCAGAGGACCCGAAAATTGCTATCCCAATCTTGATAGTCGATTAAACATAAAACTTGACCAACCGAATCAAAGAAAACAGCCGGATAAGGAGGTACCCACTCTTGACCTTTCCTCTTGTCTTCACAATTTTTTGTGCAGTTTAACCAAAATAAAATGACATCGGCGCCTTGGCATTTTGGTGACACTGTACAAAAAATTGACTTATCTCATGAAAGTGAGGTATGTAATCTATAAGCATTAACAGTCCAAAAATTTGAAGGTAGTAACAAGTTTCATCGTTGGTATACTGGCTGTGCAACAACATTAGAATGCCTTAGCTGAAAAATCTTTAATACATCCACAATCAACAGCTAACCCTGAAATAATCCAGAGACATTAAATGGCATTGCTTAAATTTATTGGTGGCATTAGACCGAGTGCGGCATTAGATAAATGCGGCATCACTTTAGCAGTATCATTGGTTGACTTTACCGCTGGCGTTATACTAACAACAAAAAAGTGGCAATAAGAGCATGGGAGACCCATTCGGATAGTGGGCGCACCAGTACGATGTACCTCCATGGACGCATAGAGTGGTGAGGGAGGTATGGTTGCCCAGAGAAACAAATATCCAGGAAGCATATGTGAATTACGTCCCATTTTTGTTATGTTCATCTACCTTTTTCCTATGTGAGGACAAAAAACCGATCGACCTGGTCATTCTCTATTGCGTTGTCATGCCTTTCTACCCTTCTTCAACTAAGAGACATGAGACTCATTCCTTAGCTACTGATTTTCCCCTTTTCAACCTAGATGCGGGTTCGATGCCTACACTCTTCGACAGGACAATCTCCCTTCCTTTCCTTATTCAACCCAGACATGGATTAGTCTGCATGAAGTAGGGTTTCCTTTAATAGTGCAAATTAAGGTTTTCATCTGCGTGACCAGCAGAGTAGAGGATAGGAAATTGGGAAGATGGTGGAGTGGAAAAAGATCCACATGCAGCGACGTGGAAGATGGGGCAATAGAACAAGGTTATGGTTCGAAAAGAGGTAGCATACCTGAGGGTCGGCGGGAAGTGGCTTCGCTCATGGTCGTCTTCCTCCGCATGCACTACGGCAGCGAGCTTGGGGACGGAGGCCATCCCGCGCGGGCGCTAGGTCTGAGAGGACGGCCTTGTCGTTAGTGCGTGACCTCGCTCGCCAACGACGAGTGTGTCAACGCTGCACGTCCTTTTCTTCCCCGGCGAATCTGTGACCATCGGTGAGGAGGGAGAGAGAGGCCGTCTTATTTAGATCTGGAGAGAGCGTGATAGTGTGAGAAGCAAGTGGGCAGCCCTTAGCAAGAAAGCTCTGAAGCTCCAGCCTATATATCTTTTTATACTACTAGTACTAGAGGTGGAGTGGTGGTAAGGTAGTTTATATATTTTCCCTGTAAACAGTACCAGTTAGTCGTGCTTCAAAACTAAACAGCACGCCATTAAAAAAATAAAGGTCGATAACTAATGTGGCACCTCGGGCCAACGCGGTCAGATCGCATTTTTAACGAGAAATTACACACCATGTTTCATTGACATGTGGTCCCGTGTACCAGATGAATGACTCCAAGTTCGACCACCGTGATGCTAGGTGCGAGCCGAGGAACACTGTTGGAGAGACCCCCCTCATAATTTTTCTACATTGGTCATTTGATTCATAGGATAGAATGCTATAGGATTTTTTTCCTATGTAATCATGTTTTAATTGACAATCTAGCATCCACTCCAACTTTTATTTCACTTCCTCTGATCCTACGAAGAGAGTACTTGCTCTAAATGATGTGCCACTGCAAGAGCCGCCTATATTAATTAACCATGCTCCAAAAAGGTGGACCAGCTTTGGCTATAGTAGCATTGTAGGGTTTTTTGCGGTTGTAGTAGTACTGTAGGTTAGTAGGTGACCTTGCGCTTGGCTCTTCTCCTCTTCCGAAAGTCGAACAATAATGATGGTACTACTTCTGGCAATCTGACACCAAATGAACTGTTGCACGTCCACCGCTTGTAAGCAAAAGTTTCTCCTCGTGTTGCGAGCCACCGCGCAAGCGTTGGCAAGGGAGAAGGCGTAGTAAGCAAGCTTCTCGTCATTCTGCGAGTTGATGGGACACATCAAAGTTACATATTTATTAGTATTCTCTTCAAAAAGGGCCGACCATGTCCATGGCTACCATCACGTTCTCTGTCATTGAGTACATGCACTATTCACGTGCCATCGAGGAGAAAAAATATTGTGTAGTACTAGGTGCCATCGAAGTGCACGACTCACTTACGCACTACATATCTCCATTTTCTTGCATGACACGCCACCTTGATGCTAGATGTCCTGCGTGTCATGGAGGCATATAGTATGATTTTGCAAAATGGAGGCATATAGATGTCTCGCGTGCCGGCAACAGGATGAACAAAGCTCATGTCTTAAATGAAAGAGTGGAAGAACATAGATTCCCGACGACCGAGAAGGAGCTACAAACCTCGGGGTGGAGCGTCTGCACTCATAATATCTTATATTATTCAGCGGTAACTAATGTGGCACCTCGGGCCAACGCGGCCAGATCGCATTTTGCACGAGAAATTACACACCATGTTTCGTTGACATGTGGTCCCATTCCAACATGTCAGTGAGACGAGGCGAGTCCTTTTGTACAATTTCTGAAAGGACGTGTAGGCCGGGGCGCCTCTTCGAGTACCGTGGCAAACTGGCAACCGTCCACCGACTCTTCGCCTTTCCCTCTCGATTTGGAATTGCCGTCGCACGTTCTTCCTCCCTCCTCCATTTGCCTTCACCCTTCCTTCTGTCATTGTTCCATCGTCTTCTCCATGAAGGGAACAAACCGGAAACGACTCCGTTATTCTTGCCCCGATGTGAATGATGACGCGGTGGGGGAACTCATTGATCGGTGCGACGTCATCACCTCGGCTAGCATGGCATGTTCGTTCAAGAACATTCTTGACTCAACTAATAACATCATTATGAGGAACCCAAGGGTCCAAGAGCGGTTTGATCTCCCCTATCTTCTTCGACGTGACCCTGTTGACCGGCGCGGGGACGAGGGAAGCCTCGCCTTGTGCAAGTTGATGCCGCTTGATAATGATACGTATGATGTTAAGATGCCATCGCTTGAGGGCAAGCGTTGGGCAGGCGCAAATGGAGACTGGGTTGTTTATATTGGGTACAATTGTGAGTGGGAACTTGTGAATGTGTACACTCGTCAGCAGATTCCACTTCCAAAAATTTCTGAGTGCCCTGAGGTTGAACACACAGATGATCGACGTACGTTCAAATATGATCATGGTGACTGCCGTCTACACAAGATAGCAATTTCTCGAGATCTTAGCCGCTCTTGGAATTACAAGAACTATAAAGTTGTTGCTATCTTCGACAAGTTTGTTGCCGTCTGATGACCCACAAGTGTAGGGCATCTATCGTAGTCCTTTCGATAAGTAAGAGTGTCGAACCCAACGAGGAGCAGAAGGAAATGATAGGCAGTTTTCAGTAAGGTATTTTCTACAAGCACTGAAATTATAGGTAACAGATAGTTTTGTGATTAGGTAATTGGTCGCAAGTGACAAAAGGTAAAAGTAAATAAGGTGCAGCAAGGTGGCCCAATCCTTTTTGTAGCAAAGGAAAATCCTGGACAAACTCTTATATAAAGGAAAGCGCTCCCGAGGACACATGGGAATTATCGTCAAGCTAGTTTTCATCACGATCATCTGATTCGCTTCGGTACTTTGATAATTTGGTATGTGGGTGGACCGGTGCTTGGGTGCTGTCCTTACTTGGACAAGCCTCCCACTTATGATTAACCTCTAATGCAAGCATCGCAACTACAAAAGAAGTATTAAGGTAAACCTAACCATAGCCTGAAACATATGGATCCAAATCAGCCCCGTACGAAGCAACGCATAAACTAGGGTTTAAGCTTCTGTCACTCTAGCAACCCATCATCCACTTATTACTTCCCAATGCCTTCCTCTAGGCCCAAATAATGGTGAAGTTTCATGTAGTCGACATTCACATGACACCACTAGAGGAGAGACAACATACATCTCATCAAAATATCAAACGAAGACCAAATTCACATGACTAATAATAGCAAGACTTCTCCCATGTCCTCAGGAACAAAAGTAACTACTCACAAGACATAATATTGTTCATGATGAGAGGGGTATTAATATGCATAATGGATCTGAACATATGATCTTCCACCAAATAAACCAACTAGCATCAACTGCAAGGAGTAATCAACACTACTAGCAACCCACAGGTACCAATCTGAGGTTTGGGTAGAAATATTGGATTAAACAGATGAACTCGGGTTCGAGAGGAGATGGTGCTGGTGAAGATGTTGATGAAGATAGCCCTCCCCAAGATGGGAGAGTTGTTGGCGATGATGACGGTGACGATTTCCCCCTCCCGGAGGGAAGTATGCCCGGCAGAACAGCTCTGCCGGAGCCCTAGATTGGTTTCCACCTCGGTTCTGCCTCGAGACGGCGGCGTCTGGTCCCGAAAGCCTCCTCATGATTTTTTTTCCAGGTCAAAACACCTCATATAGGAGAAGATGGGCACCGGGGGCCTTCCGGCTGGCCCACGAGGCAGGGGGCGCGCCCCCCACCCTCGTGGGTAGCCGGTGGCCCCCCTCGTGGACTTCTTCGCCAGATATTTTTTATATTTTCTGAAACAACGTTCTGTTGAGTTTCAGGGCTTTTGGAGTTGTGCAGAATAGGTTTCCAGAGTTTGCTCCTGTTCCAGCCCAAAATTCCAGCTGCCGGCATTCTCCTCTTCATGTAAATTATGTAAAATAAGAGAAAAGGCATAAGTATTGTGACAAAACATATAATAACAACCCATAATGCAATAAATATCAACATACAAGCATGATGCAAAATGGACGTATCAACTCCCCCAAGCTTAGACCTCACTTGTCCTCAAGCGAAAGCCGATATCGAAAAATATGTCCACGCGTTTAGAGATAGAGGTGTCTATAAAAACAAAATACGGACATGAGGGCATCATGATCATTCTCATAACAGCAACTTAAGTAAATATGGTCATATGATTCTTATGCTAAAGTAACAATTCATCCACAATATCAAGTATGAATCATAAACTACATTGGAAACTAACAAACTTTGATCCCGGTCATTGAAGCAATTGCAATTTATCGTAACATCAGAAAGAGTCAATATAAGAGCTTTTCAGCAAGCCTGCATACTCTACTATCATATAGTCTTTCACAATTGCTCACACTCACGCAATACTCATGTTTATGGAGTTTTAATCGGTCACAGAGAAAGATAGGGGCTTATGGTGTTGCCTCCCAACCTTTTACCTCAAGGGTAATGTCAACAGTAATAGATATATGTCAGGATCTTTCCAACACAATGCGCTTGCCAAAGGATAAAATGTAAAAAGGAAAGGTCGATTTCACCTTGACACTTATAAGACATGAGTAATAAATAGGCCCTTCACAGAGGGAAGCAGAGGTTGTCATGTGTTTTTATGGTTGGATGCACAAAGTCTTAGCATAGAAGAACTTCGCTTTATATTTCCACTTGTGATAAGGACCTTTATTATGCAGTCCGTTGCTTTTATTACTTCCATATCACAAGATCGTATAAAGCTAATTTCTCCCACACTAATAAATCAAACATATTTTAGCGAGTTTGCAACATGACAACTTACTTGGAAGGATCTTTCTCAATCCATAGGTAGGTATGGTGGACTCTCATGACAAAACTGGGTTTAAGGATATATAGAAACACAAGTAGTATCTCTACTTAGTGCTAGGAGTTTTGGGTAGCATGAGGGGAAAGGCAAGCTCAACATGTTGGATGATCCATGACAATATACTTTATTTGGGATATAAGAAGACATAACCCATTATGTTGTCTTCCTTGTCCAACATCAACTCTTTAGCATGTCATATTTTAATGAGTGCTCACAATCATAAAAGATGTCCAAGATAGTATATTTGTATGTGAAGCCTCTCTTCTTTTATTACTTCCTATTAATTGCAACGATGACCAAAACTATGTTTGTCAACTCCCAACAACTTTTTTTTATCATACTCTTGTATGTGAAGTCATTACTTCCCACAAGATCAATATGATCTCTTTGATACTCTTTATGTTTTCTTTCTTTTTATCATGACCCAAGTGAGGAAATCAAGCCCTTGACTCAACACTAATCTTTATTATATAGCTCACGGTCTCGATTACAAAGGGTAAAACTCACAAAGCAAAAGCTCACAACTAGATCACGCCAACTTTATTCTAATAGATCAAGATACCACCAAAAGGATCGAACTAAGTAAAACGGTAAAGATAGGAGTGATGGTGATACGATACTGGGGTCACTCCCCCAAGCTTCGTAGTTGCCAAGGGGAGTGCCCATAACCATATGATTATGTCTCCTTCTTCGGGGGTGGTGATGATGGAGTTGTTGATGATGTAGGCTTGTTGTCCACCTTCCAAGGCATGGGTTCACCATCATAGAAGGATGATCGAGTCTCCGAGATAGTCAGATCTGCAGCCAAACTCATCTTCTTGAATCTATATTCATACTCACAGTTTTGGTTTTGTAGGTCATAGATCTGGGCTTGGAGGTGTTCGATCTTCTCTTGAAGATTGGAGATAGCTTCCCCAAAGATCCTTGAGTCCAACTTGAGGTTGTTGGCAAGCTCCGAGATCATCATGTGGTTGGCATTGAGTCCTCGTTCCACTATACCTTGGCACTTGAAAACTTGCTGCTCCATTGCTTCGAGTCTTGTCTCCACACTTCCGGTCCTCCTCGGCCCCTCAACATCACGGACGTGCGGCACCCCCTCATGCAACTCCATGGTTTTAGGGTGGTGCAGCACCTCCGCAAGGTAGGGGTTGATGATCTTCTCGAAGAACTTGTCCTTGGGGGTGTTGGAGGACGCCAAGATGATCTAGATCTGTCAAAAATAGCAGCTCGAAACGAAAACAGAGGATTTTTGCGTGATACAGAGGTCAAAACCTTCGGGAGTATATATAATGAATTTTTACAGACCAAAAGGAGTAACCCACAAGAAAACGGAGTCCAGGGAACAGACGGGCTGCCCACGAGGCAGGGGGCGCGCCCTGGGAAGGGGGGCGTGCCCTCCACCCTCGTGGACGGCTCGTGTCTCGTCCGGACTGTGGTTTATTTTTCTAAATATTCCAAAACAGTGAAAAATTGCCTTTAGAACTGTTTTGGAGTCGGTTTACTTACCGTATCACGTACCTGTTCCTTTTCGGAGGCTGAATTGTTCTGGAAAGTGTCCCTTATGTATTCCTCCGGGGTTACGGTTTCAATAATATTGGTTTCAACATTTATAGGATTACCTGAGATATAATGTTTGATTCTTTGACCGTTCACCACCTTCGGATTTGTGCCTTCGAAATTGTTGATTTTTATGGCACCGGAACGATAGACATCCTCGATAACGTAAGGTCCTTCCCACTTGGAGAGAAGTTTTCCTGCAAAAAAACTTAAACGAGAGTTGAATAGCAAGACATAATCCCCTACGTTAAACTCACGCTTTTGTATCCTTTTGTCATGCCATCTTTTAACTTTTTCTTTAAACAGTTTGGCATTCTCATAGGCCTGAGTTCTCCATTCATCGAGACAGCTAATATCAAATAGCCTCTTCTCACCAGCAAGTTCGAAATCATAGTTGATCTCTTTAATAGCCCAATATTCCTTATGTTCTAGCTCAAGAGGTAAGTGACAAGCTTTTCCATATACCATCTTATATGGAGACATACCCATAGGATTTTTGTATGCAGTTCTATAGGCCCATAATGCATCATCTAGTTTCTTGGACCAATTCTTCCTAGACCTATTAAATGTCTTTTGCAAGATTATTTTCAACTCCCTATTACTTAATTCTACTTGACCACTAGTCTGTGGGTGATAGGCGGATGCAATTCTATGGTTGGCATCATACTTTGCAAGCATCTTACGGAAAGCACCATGAATAAAGTGTGAACCACCATCAGTCATTAGATATCTTGGGACTCCAAACCTCGGGAAAATAACTTCTTTAAGCATCTTAATAGAGGTGTTATGATCAGCACTACTAGTTGGAATAGCTTCTACCCACTTAGTAACGTAATCAACAGCAACTAAATATGTGTGTACCCATTAGAGGCAGGAAAAGTTCCCATATAATCAAAGCCCCAAACATCAAATGGTTCAATAACAAGTGAATAATTCAAAGGAATTTCTTGACATCTACAAATATTACCAATTCTTTGACATTCATGACAAGATAAGACAAACTTACGGGCATCCTTGAAGAGAGTAGGCCAATAAATACCGGATTGCAATACCTTGTGTGCAGTTCTATCTCCCGCATGGTGTCCTCCATAAGCTTCGGAGTGGCACTTGCGTAGGATCTATTCCTGTTCATGCTAAGGTACACAACGTCTAATAATACCATCTACTCCTTCTTTATAAAGATGTGGTTCATCCCAGAAGTAATGTCTCAAACCATAGAAGAACTTTTTCTTTTGCTGGTATGTGAAGCTAGGAGGTATAAACTTAGCAACAATATAATTAGCATAATCAGCATACCATGGAGTAGTACGAGAATTATTTATAACAGCTAGTTGTTCATCAAGAAAGCTATCATCAATAGGTTGTGGGTCATCAAGCACATTTTCTAACCTAGACAAGTTATCTGCTACGGGGTTCTCAGCTCCCTTTCTATCAATAATATGCAAGTCAAATTCTTGCAGCAAGAGAACCCATCTAATAAGTCTAGGTTTAGCATCTTTCTTTTACATAAGGTATTTGATAACAGCATGATCAGTGTGAATAGTTACTTTAGAATCAACGATATAGGGTCTAAACTTATCACAAACAAATACAACTGCTAAAAATTCTTTCTCAGTAGTGGCATAATTTCTTTGGGATCTATCTAGAGTTTTACTAGCATACTGGATAACATTCAATTTCTTATCAACTCTTTGCCCTAGAACAGCTCCTACAACATAATCACTAGCATCGCACATAATCTCAAAGGGTAAATTCCAGTCAGGAGGCTGGACAATAGGTGCAGAGATCAATGCTTTCTTAAGTATTTCAAATGCTTCTAGACAATCATCATCAAAGACAAAAGGAATATCTTTTTGTAAGAGAATAGTCAGAGGCCTGGAGATTTTGGAGAAGTCCTTTATGAACCTCCTATAAAACCCGGCATGACCAAGGAAACTTCGTATACCTTTGATGTCCTTAGGGCATGACATCTTTTCAATAGCATCAATTTTAGCTTTGTCAACTTCAATACCTCTTTCAGAAATTTTATGTCCCAAGACAACGCCTTCATTAACCATAAAGTGGCACTTCTCCCAATTCAAGACAAGGTTAGTGTCTTCACATCTCTGCAAAACTCGATCAAGGTTGCTTAAGCAATTATCAAAAGAAGTTCCGTAAATGGAGAAATCATCCATGAACACCTCAACAATCTTTTCACAAAAATCAGAGAATATAGCCATCATGCATCTTTGAAAGGTAGCAGGTGCATTACATAAACTAAAAGGCATACATCTATAAGCAAAGGTACCGAAAGGACAAGTAGAAGTGGTCTTTTCTTGATCTCCTTTTGACACAGGTATTTGAGAGAAACCAGAATAACCATAACCAGAAATGAGTATGTTTGGATAACCTTTCTAACATTTGATCAATAAATGGCAAGGGGTAATGATCTTTCTTGGTAGCTTTATTTAACTTACAGAAATCAATTACCATCCTATAACCTGTAACTATTCTATGTGGGATCAATTCATCTTTATCATTAGGAACGATAGTCATACCTCCTTTCTTAGGGAAACAATGGATAGGACTTACCCACTGGCTATCAGCAGCTGGATAGATAATACCTGCCTCTCGAAGCTTCAGTATTTCCTTTCTTACCACTTCTTTCATCTTAGGATGTAACCGTCGCTGATGATCAATAACCGGTTTAGCATTTTCTTCCAATTTTATCTTGTGTTGGCATATAGTGGGACTAATGCCCTTAAGAGCGTCCAGAGTATATCCAATAGCAGCACAGTGCTTCTTCAGAGTTTTCAATATTTTTTCTTCTTCCTACTCTGAAAGGTTAGCACTAATAATAATAGGATATATCTTCTTTTCATCAAGATAAACATACTTAAGATTATCAGGTAAAGGTTTAAGTTCAAACACGGGATCACCCTTGGGTGGAGGAGGATCCCCTAGGATTTCAACAGGCAAGTTGTTTTTCAATACGGGTCCATGTGTAAGGATTATTTCAGCTATCTCCCTTCTCTCATTCATATGCATATCATTTTCGTGGTCTAGCAGGTATTGTTCTAAAGGATCATTAGGTGGCACGACAATAGAAGTAAGACCAATAATTTCATCTTTACTGGAAAGTTAAAATCATGAGACATATCCCCTAACCCAACAGTGACAATATTTTTTACGCAGTCTATCTTGGCATTAACAGTATTCAAGAAGGGTCTACCAAATATAATGGGACAAAATTCATCTTGTGGGGAACTAAGAACAAGAAAATCAGCAGGGTATTTAACCTTCCCACACAAGACTTCAATATCTCTAACAATCCCAACTGGTGAAATAGTGTCTCTATTAGCAAGCTTAATAGTAACATCAATCCCTTCTAACTCAACAGGTGCAATATCATGCATAATTTCGTTGTACAATTCAAAAGGGATAATACTCGCACTAGCACCTACGTCACATAAACCATGATAGCAATGATCTCCTATCTTAACGGGGATAACAGGAAAGCCTACAACAGGTTTATGTTTATTCCTAGCATTGGGGTTGGCTATCCTAGCAGACTCTTCTTGGAGGTAAATAACATGTCCATCTAAATCTTCTACCAAGAGATCTTTAACCATAGCGACACTAGGTTCAACTTTAATTTGCTCAGAGGGTGTAGGTGTTCTAGTATTACTCTTACGAACTATAGTTGAAGCTTGAGCATGATCCTTTATCCTAACGGGGAAGGGTGGTTTCTCAATATAAGCGGTAGGAATAACAGAATCAACATTATAAGTGATTTCCTTTTCTTCAACTTTAATAGGTTCAACTACTTTTACTTCAATAGGGGGATGGTATTTAAACCACTTCTCCTTGGGGAGATCAACATAAGTAACAAAAGATTCACAGAAAGAAGCTACTATCTCAGAGTCAAGCCCATATTTAGTGCTAAACTCACGGAAAACATCGGTATCCATAAAAGCTTTAACAAAATCAAACTTAGGGGTCATACCTGACTCCTTACCTTCGTCGCGATCCCAATCTTCAGAGTTGCATTTAATTCTTTCCAATAAATCCCATTTGAAGTCGATAGTTTTCATCATATAAGAGCCAGAACAAGAAGTATCGAGCATGGAGCGATTATTGAGAGAAAGCCGAGCATAAATTTTTTGAATGATCATTTCTCTTGGGAGCTCATGATTAGGGCATGAATATAACATTGACTTAAGCCTCCCCCAAGCTTGAGCGATGCATTCTCCTTCGCGAGGCCAGAAATTATAAATATAATTACGATCACAATGAACCTGGTGCATAGGGTAGAACTTCTGATGAAATTCTAACTTCAGACGATTATAGTTCCATGATCCCATACCATCGCATAGCCTAAACCATGTCGATGCATCTCCCTTCAAAGATAAAGGGAAGACCTTCTTCTTGATAACATCCTCGGGCATACCTGCAAGCTTAAACAATCCACAAACTTCATCCACATAGATTAGATGTAAATCAGGATGCAGTGTTCCGTCTCCTGTAAAGGGATTTTCAAGCAGTTTCTCTATCATACCCGAAGGAATCTCAAAGCAAACTTTTTCAATAGGTGCAGTAGGTTAAGGAGCAACTCTTTGCTCTTCTGGTTGGGGTGAAGATACCCCGAACAAGCCCCTCAAAGGATTTTGAGCCATAGTAACAAGTGACAATAAATTTCAGCACACTATATAAATTTTTCCTTACCAAAGGCGCCGCACTCCCCGGCAACGGCGCCAGAAAAGAGTCTTGATGACTCACAAGTGTAGGGGATCTATTGTAGTCCTTTCGATAAGTAAGAGTGTCGAACCCAACAAGGAGTAGAAGGAAATGATAGGCAATTTTCAGTAAAGTATTTTGTGCAAGAACTGAAATTATAGGACACATGGGAATTATCGTCAAGATAGTTTTCATCACAATCATCTGATTCGCGTTCGGTACTTTGATAATTTGGTATGTGGGTGGACCGGTGCTTGGGTGCTGTCCTTACTTGGACAAGCCTCCCACTTATGATTAACCTCTAATGCAAGCATCTGCAACTACAAAAGAAGTATTAAGGTAAACCTAACCATAGCCTGAAATATATGGATCCAAATCAGCCCCTTACGAAAGAACACATAAACTAGGGTTTAAGCTTCTGTCACTCTAGCAACCCATCATCTACTTATTACTTCCCAATGCCTTCCTCTAGGCCCAGATAAGGGTGAAGTGTCATGTAGTCGACGTTCACATGACACCACTAGAGGAGAGACAACATACATCTCATCAAAATATCAAACGAAGACCAAATTCACATGACTACTAATAGCAAGACTTCTCCCATGTCCTCATGAACAAAAGTAACTACTCACAAGACATAATATTTTTCTTGATGAGAGGGGTATTAATATGCATAATGGATCTGAACATATGATCTTCCACCAAATAAACCAACTAGCATCAACTACAAGGAGTAATCAACACTACTAGCAACCTACAGGTACCAATCTGAGGTTTGGGTACAAAGATTGGATACAAGAGCTAAACTAGGGTTTGAGAGGAGATGGTGCTGGTGAAGATGTTGATGAATATAGCCCTCCCCAAGATGGGAGATTTGTTGGTGATGACGGCGGTGACGATTTCCCCCTCCCGGAGAGAAGTATCCCCGACAGAACAGCTCTGCCGGAGCCCTAGATTGGTTTCCGCCTCTGTTCCGCCTCGAGACGGCGGCGTCTGGTCCCGAAAGCCTCCTTATGATTTTTTTCCAGGTCATAACACCTCATATAGGGGAAGATGGGCACCGGGGGCCTTCCGGCTGGCCCACGAGGCAGAGGGGCGCGCCCCCCCACCCTCGTGGGCAGTCGGTGGCCCCCCTCGTGGACTTCTTTCGCCAGATATTTTTTATATATTCTGAAACGATGTTCTGTTGAGTTTCAGGGCTTTTGGAGTTGTGCAGAATAGGTTTCCGGAGTTTGCTCCTTTTCCAGCCCAGGATTCCAGCTGCCGGCATTCTCCCTCTTCATGTAAACCTTGTAAAATAAGAGAGAAAAGGCATAAGTATTGTGACAAAACATATAATAACAGCCCATAATGCAATAAATATCAACATACAAGCATGATGCAAAATAGACGTATCACCGTCCTTGGTGGTTCGACTGGATGGATATTGCTAAAAAATTAGTTTCTATACTCGGATGTGTACTGTGATGCAATTGAAGATGAGAGGCTTGTGTTTTCTGCCACCTCTCGTGGCACTGTTTTTGCATGGGATCCTTATTGTTTCGGTACGTTTGTCTTCCACCGTAATTATAATTGTTTCATCCACATGCATGCGAGTTAGCAAGTTTCCCTTCTCTACTAATTAACCTTGTTCTTGTGTTTCCAAGGTCCTGTGAACATTCCACCACCTATACTTGAAAAAAATTATAACCAAGGGGGAGATGACGATGGTGATGATCACGAGCATGAAGACCAGCAGGGCCCATATGCTCACTAGTGGCTGGCAACTAATTCCGATGGATCACCACTTCTTGTCAATATACAGCCCACTACTGATGTTACTACTGAGGGAGCAGGTGTTGTCTCCTATGGGCGCACTCTCCGGACCTATTCCAACACCCGTTGCATGTATTCGGGATGGATACTAGTGTGCTAGCGCCAACACCTTCTCCCTGGTACAGTATTGATAGTCTTGGAGCAAACTCGCTCTTCCTTGGACAAAACTATCCAATGATGGTGAAAGGCGATCCAACTGATGTTGACACAACATTACTACCATTTATGAGAAGCAACTGTATCTATACGTCGGACATTGCGGTGGCTCCCTACCCTAGTCGTGATATAGTAGGCCGCTTCAGCCTAGATGATTAGTCCTGTGTTGGTCTCGAGATTGACCCTAGTTGGTCCTTCCCAAAGAATCACTTGTGGTTCAAAGCAAGCGTTTCCAACGCCGAGGATTGGTTGAGTTGAAGTTCATTTCATTGCTTGTTATTTGTTGTGTGATGTAAACTTTAGTATTTATAATGTATCCTCGTTGTCGTTGTGGGTTGATGACCTTTTGTAGGTAATAAAATGATATGCCTGTGATAAACTTACTAAATTTATGAATGGTTTTCGAGTCGCTTCTCTGAGTGGGTGATGCGACGAGGAAAAAAATATTTTCCGAATACATAATTGTACGTGCATTGCAACAGGTTATCGGATGAGGCCAATCAACAATAGTACACTATTTGTACTAGCTTCACATGCCGCACTATCTCTACGTCTACGTATGTAATACAACAAGTTGTAAACTTGAGACCAGCCACCCATCCTCACAAAGAACACTTTTTAACCTAGCACAAACTCCAGGAAATTTGGTCATAGTGTGAGGTGGGCCATATGTTAATGTGTTCGATGTACGTAACCAGCACCTCGAATCCTCGATACTACTACTATAAGTAGTAGGAGTAGTAGGGTGGCATGGGCCAGAACAAGCATTCACGTCCAGGAGTACGGCACACGCCACCAGCACGACTTCCATCTGACACCATATTTGTTGGAGTCTGTGCTACAACAATCTTTTCAACCTCGTCGTTTCTCCAACTCAGCCATCGCGCGGCGGGCGAGCTGGGGTTTTTTCGATAGTCGGTTTCCTCAACTGTGGTCCCACTTGTAAGGCCAACTCCAACGCACGACCCCAAACGGACCTCCGTTTTGCCGTGCGCCGAACACGCGGACGCATCCCGGCCGCGTACTTTTTTCTTTGCAACACATATCTTTTTTTCATCATTGATTTTTTGGTACATGAAAATACATCACCAAAATTTTGACTAGAAAAACAAGAACCACAAGAATACATTTTAGAAGATATCCAGCTTCCATAACTGCTCCTGTAAGTTGGATTAGTGCCTTCTTGATACATTCATTGTTGATCTGTGGAGGCTCGATCCTGTGTGCTTCTTTCTTCTTCGAGTGTAAAGAAGTAGACGTGTCTAGCCTCTATTCTATCAACAAGTGCACTAGTCTCATCTTTAGCCTCTATGCTAGCTAAAAGTGCTAGAACATCTAATAAATTGTGCTCTATCAATATATCGTTGTACCTTTCTTCACAATACCAAAACTTGCATCCATTCTACACAATAAAATTTTAAGTTAGCATAACTAGTCTAATCCGAGAGCACAACCGAAGATTTGGTCGAGTTCTTCCTCCTTTTGCCGACACGTGGGACATCTAGCATCCAGGTCGTGTCATGCAAGAAAATAGAGTGGCAGTTAAAGCCACGTGATGTGCATCTTGGGTTAAACTGTAAATAGAATCTTACTACTATTTAGTAACTCCAAAAGCAACCACCGAAGATCTTTATTGGACTTGCTTTTCATCACCATCACGTCGAGGTGAAAGATGTGCAGGTTCAGTGGGTCCTCTTGCGTTTTCACTAACATGTGGGACCGCATATGAGCAAACAGACGATGGGCTCCGCGCGTCTGCTGGCTGGCTGAGAAGAGAGATAGAGGAGGGCTGAGCACGAACTCCAGGAAATTTGTTCTACGTAACCAGCACCTCGATATAGTGGGATGGCATGGGTCATAACTAGCATTCATGTCTAGTAGTACGGCACACGCCACCCACACGAGTCCCATCCGACACCAATTTTCTTGGAGTCCATGCTACAGCCATCTCTTCTCCCTCCTGTTTTCTCAGCCAACGCGCGGTGGGCGGGGTGGGGGTTTGCCGATAGTCGGTTTGCTCAACCGCGGTCCCACTTGTAAGTGAAAATGCAACACAACACGCATTCCCCCTTGAGCGGCGTGCCGGACCAACCGTGTGGGGGTGCGACGCAAACACGGCAGGCTTTACCTTTTGAACTTGTAACTTGTAAAATTTGGTCCTGCTGGCGCGACCGATAGACAGAAATAATGATTTTCCCTAGAGTAATGAGAAGTTCGGTTCTGGCACGGTTCATGCATGGAGTACGTAGGAAAATTATGAAGTTGATGCGAAAGGTAAGATATTTACTAGTAGTACCATATACTACTACATGGATTTGACGGAAAGATAAAGATACATACGGATCCATCAATGACATCCTCACGCCCTAGTGCACTGGGTCACCAACCGACGTGTGAGGAGCAGCGGCGTTGGTGGAAAGCTCAACGTGCTTCTGAACAATGCCGTTCAAGGTTGCCCTGCGGTCCAAGAAGGCCAGCGTCCTATCGTCCTCCTCTTGCATGTATTAGTCCTTGTGGATGATTTGCACGTAGACATGGGTGATTATGTCGATGGTGTCTTGCTCCGCCAGGCGCTGCATGGCGAGCGCGACCTTGAGGTGGACATTCTCCAGCGCGACGGCGGGCAGTCGTAGGGCCACCAGTGCGTCAAAGAGGTTGTCACCATAGAGGCCGTTAGGGGTGGCAGGCATCGGAGAGCCTGGCCACGTGGGCTGGAGGCGTACGTCAAGGTCGTCCGCGAGCTTCTTGACGACGGTGAACTTGTCGAGGAAGCCGACGAGGACCTCGTCGAACAAGTAGACGAAGCTGTAGTCCAAGCGGCCCCTCGCCCTGGCGGCCTCAAGCACTACCTGGAGACGTTCCTCGGTGCTGGGCCGCATGCCGGCGTCGTGGACCATCTGGCATAGTCGGCTGATGCTGGTGCTCATCGCCTCCATGGGTCTAGCTTCTAGTTAACTGATCTTGCGATTGGAGTGATCACTCTTGCCCTTGGGGTGCGTAGGTGCATAGGATTTCGTAGATTGGACTGGCGGGAGCCTTTATATGAGAAGTGCAGACTACGTTGAATTCACGTGCGTTTTGGCCATCTACTCCTCGCCCCTCTACTGCACCTGCCTTTGGCTGTATGACAGGTTGGCCAGCCACCCTTTGGGCCAACGTGTCATACACCCAAAGGCAGGTGCAGTAAGTCAATGAAGCTGCGTCCCCCTCCGTGCATGTGCATGCTTTCAATGACTTGAGACTAGCAAACATCACATGCAGTGGTTAGTTAATTGCATGTAATCCTATTAAGTATCAAAAAGACATTAAGTTATATCGCCGATAGTAATAAAACAATAAACCATGTATTTATTTACAGAGGGAGTAGTACATTTTTTGTGGCATGCATTACTAGATATTGCTAGTCAAATACTAAATCAAGATGTACGTGGTAGTACTACTAAATCCAGACGGTGGTGCTATTACTAGTAGTAGTAGTACTACCAATGTAGTAGCACTGTACTACCCGTTGGTCAAATTATTACGTGTTGCTCCTCACAAGTGAAGTGACAAGGACGTACGCCGGAGATGACACCTGAGTATAGGCGCTGTGTTCGGCATACCATAGTCAGCCTCACTGTCTGCAGCCACTATCATCATGGCTATAGACCTAGCCTGCTTACAACTAGCCGTGTTTGACACAATTTCCCGTGCGTAGATGCCCGTGCATTGCACAGAACACCAAGATTGGGGGGTGGACGGTGCCGGTAGCGGCCATCGCGCCAGATTTTTCCATGGCCTTCTAGATGTGGTGGGGAGGAGATAAGGCTAATTGTGAGAGACAGGAGTTGTTTGTAAATAGCGAACAAGTGCGGGCATCTTTTTGCAAAACTGGAGAAGTTTTGTTTGTATGCGTTAGATCTAGATCCGATGGCTATTGGTGAAAGATGACACACACAACATCGTCACCAACTCAGGACCTGTTTGATTCGCAGGATTTTGAAAACGCGGGAATAGGACACGGCAATATTACAAGTTTCAAACTGATATTACAAATGTTAGGAGTAATACTGCACCTACGAAGAGGGTATTACTAGGAAGTTTACGTAAGAACTTTCATTACTTTAGTTGGATGCAGCATTATCGTACAAACTAAACTCCATCGCCTTGACAAGTCACTAATGGGCAAATAAGTTTTCGAGTCTCTGGCCACTTGATGTTTCAAAAACAAATTCAGCTTCTATGGAGACTTTGTCATTTAGGCTTAGACGCTTGCGGTGATCAGCACACCATTCATTGTTGCGCCAGAGAACGCCAAACCTCATTACCTTGAGCACACTTGCCTCCAGAACAAAGAACCTGGCCAATTTAATCTCAGATGTGTTGCCTCGATAGTCGATCAAATCAATTTCTGTAAGATGGAGATCAAGGCACTTGACGAGATTGTTATAGTGCAGCGCATTTTTCACTTTCTGGTCTTTTTTATCTACAAAAGAAGATATCATATTAGTGCAGCTGGATGTATAAGATTGTCGTGTCATCAAGAGGTACCAATATCATTCGCTCATACGATAGGGTTGGTTGGCTAGTGATATTTCTCTCTCACTCTCTCTCTCTCTCTCTCTCTCTCTCTTTCTCTTTCCTCTCATTTACCTAGGAGTGCGTGAAGAGCTTGGGCATTTGTTGCCTTCCACTATGTGGCCGATGCCATATTTCGCAAAAGTATGCCACATAATACGCATCGATGTCAAATCAAGAGATTTTGGCACCGCTCTCGCGATGTAGAGAGTTGGCACCGTTGTGCACACAGACCCACATGTATAAACAAATCAATCAAACCAACTACACCAGCCTCTCACTCTCCCAAACAAGTGTTTTTATTGCCTCAGTCCTCAATGCGCCCGCAATTTACTAGCGTGCGGGGTGCTACCCCGAGTGGTTTCAACTTTGCTTACTTCACCGCATGTCAGATGGGCCTCTAGTTTACTTATTTTCACCCACTGCCACATGGGCCAGCACACGAAGATACAGAACATGAGCTGACAAGGATGCATGTGGACTGGTTGACCGATCAACTAAACAATATACGGAGCTATACGCTGACATAGTGAGCGTATAATCCGTCGGTATAGAGTGTTTGTGTGAGAGTGGAGGCCCGTGAGAGATAGCAGAGAGAGAGAGAGAGAGAGAGAGAGAGAGAGAGCTACTCCCTCTGTTCAATAATGTAGTTGCAACATTTTTTAAAAAGTCTAACTTTTGAAACTTTGAGCAAGTTTATAAAGAAATTACTTATATCTACAATACCAAAGATAAATGATAGTATGAAGTAAGTACATGTTGTGATGAATCTAATGATCTTTCCAGATGTAAATGTTTTTCTCCACATATACCTGGTCAAAATTTTCTGAGGTTTGACTTTTCAAGACATCCATATGCTTATGGACGTGAGATAGTCCCTAACTAGAGAGAGAGAGAGAGAGAGAGAGAGAGAGAGTGAGAGAGAGAGAGAGAGAAATAGAAAGAGTGGGTGAAAAAAAGTGTGTGTGCGTGTGTGAAAGAGACATGGACAACACTCGATAAAAGCTGAGAAAAAATGTGTGTGTCTTATGCAAACATATCACACATGCATCTTCGACAACAGAAGCAAGGTGAGGAGATAGTGTGTGGTTGTTTGCAACCGAGAGAGCAAGACCCCTAGCACGTGGCCAAGAGGGGTGTGACAAACAAGGGAGAGAGGTCGAGAGAGACGTACGGAGAAAATGCAGACATGGGGAGGAGAGAGTGTATGTTTGTCATAGAGAGATCCCCTGGAGATCATGATAGGACTACATGGGTGGGAGATCGAGTGACAAGGTGTGTGCGCGATAGAAGATACCCCGAGAGATATCGAGATAGACGTATGGATGGAAGGAGACAATACGTGTGTTCCTGATGGCTAGTGAGAGATAATCATACTTTGGAGGCGATGCTTGCGCCTATGATGGAGTGAGGGATTATGGTACTTATTAGGGGGTGCGTGGCACATAGAGAGAGAAAAAGGGCGGAGAGTGTTGGATGGGTCTATATGTATAGCGTGAGCGAGACATGTGTATGTGTGAACCAGGGAGATATAAAGTTTGAGAGAGATTGAGGAGCCCGGATAAGGCTGAGTGGTGCGTCAGATAGCTGAGAGGGGGGAAGAGATATTCCATCGGCTCGATAATGCAGTGCATGTAATTTATTTAGAAGTTAAACTTTGGAAACTTTGATCAGGTTTACACAAATGTTATTTATATCTTCAATACAAAAGATACATCATACGAAACTACATCTCATGGTGAATCTAATCGTATATGTTTGTCGTTCCAGATGTAATTGTTTTTCTCCACGTACATGGTCAAACTTTGTGATGTTTGACTTTTCAATAAATCAATATGCTATGGACCAAGGAGAGTGCCTAAGTCGAGAGGGAGCAAGTGCGTGTGAAGGGGAATGAGTAAGTGTGCAAAAAGAGTATGTGTGTGAAAGAGAAAGTGACAACAAACGAGAAATTAGAGAGAGTGTGTGTTTTTTCATTTCTTAGGCAAACATATCACGCATGCATCTCTGAGATAGAAAAGCGAGGCGAGGAGATACACGAAGATAGCTAGTGTGTGATTGTTTGCAACAGAGAGAGACACCCCTATAGCACATGTCCAATAGAGGTCTGGCCAACAAGGTACAAAGGTCAAGAGGGACACATGGAGAACATGGACACATGGGGAGGGCGAGAGGGTGTGTTTACGATAGAGAGACCCCCTCGAGATCGTGAGGGGGCTATATGGGTGGGAGATGCAGGGAGGTGCGTGCGCGATAGAAAGATGCCCCGGGAGAAATCGAGATAGAACATGCACATGTTTGTGATGGAGACTAAGATTATCTAGTCATATACATATAGGGGGGACTGCGTGTGCCTACAAATGAGTGAGAGACCATCATATTTGGCTAGCTAGGAATGATATTGTGTGTGTGTGCGTGTGAGATGGAGAGAGAACGAGGGAGAGAGATGGAGTTTTAGATGGGCCTATCGAGTGCGAGTGAGATATGCATGTGTATGTGTGACCCAGGTAGATGGAGAGTTTGAGAGAGAGGGGAAAGAGCTTCGAGACGACAGAGTGGTGCGTGAGAGAGTAACGGGCAACGGGCCAAGGAATTTGTGTGCGTACGATGAGTGCACCCAAGATATCTAGCTTGGACTAGAGAATCATACATAGTGTGTGAGAGAGACCTATAGATGGAGTACATATGCATGCGAACTAGAAAGACCCCCCCCCCCCACGCACACACACAAAGAGAGAGAGAGAGAGAGATGGAGAGAAAGAGAGAGGACCAACAAGGTTTGTGTGTTGGATGCGTGCGATAGAATTGAAGATTGTCGGCGAGAGAGAGAGAGAGAGAGAGAGCAGGAGTCTGGGAGAGGGGGAGGTCGCATTTTATGCATCAAAGACTGTTATAAACCATGTTTCGATATAAACTTGCATTCAAATATTTAAATTGGAGAACATGTTGTCTGCAATCCACACATGAACGGATATATGCGTATATCAAACAAGTTCATTAATTTGACTTTCAACATTTCATGGAGTACTGTAATACTGTACAACATGCTATTCGATTGAGCTGTTCAATTTTGGATTTAGTTCACTATTCGACCTAGTGAACGAGCTATTTCATTGAATCGAGATATTTCATTTTGGGTTTGATTCCCATTTTTTAGTGGGTCAACTATTTGTCATATAGTAAATCGCTAGCAATGAGCATGTAAAAACACATCACTCCCGAGCATCATCTCCCCATCTAAAAAAGAAGTGGCAAGCTAATATTTCTAAATCTGATTCGAATCGACTTGGTAAGGTAGACGTGGATGCTCGTTCTCCCAAATTTTGAACGAACCGTTAAACATCCTCTGCTTGGTGGAATCCGTCCGAGCAAATAAATGGGAGACGCAAAATTACCGTCCTATGTGGGAGACGCGTTAATTGACCCATTGTGCATCGAGGGTAGGTTTGTAAATTCATCCAAGCGCGCCTTCTCCTCGGCCAAAATGACATGTGCCGAATAATTCATAAAACATGGTCGGCAAAACATGCTCTCCTCGCCCGAAATAGCTCGCGCCCACTATTTGAAAACACGCTCTTCTCGCCCGAAATCGCTCGCCCCCACTATATTTGAAACCACGCCCTCCTCGCCCGAAATCGCTCCCGCCCACTATTTGGGGAGAAGCAAAGTTACTCTACTATCCCCGACCCTTAGTATACAGACCCAAGCCGAGAAGCCTAAAGGCAGGGGTAGAACTACAACCCCCCCTCACATTTCAGACAAATGCATACATGGTTCCACTCCTCTCC
>LR738711.1:142692593-142736711 GCA_902687465.1 Secale cereale
ATTCATACCTCGTGGGCGCCAAATCACCTTCTCCCTAGAAGCTCCCTTCTCCCAAGCCACGAAACCTCAGCCCCTCCTCCATGGCGCCCCCACCGCACCAATTTCACAACCGCCCTCCTCCCTATTGCCGGAGACACTGTCCAGTTGCCGTCGTCCACTGGGCCATGTGCCTCTTACTCCGTGCTACTGGAGCTGCCTCGACGACGGCCGTGTGAACCGTACCGGAGCCGATTCACCCCCGCCATTGCTCACGGCGCCGGAGCGGCTCCAACTTCAGATCCGTCCAGAGTCTCGGCGCTGCTCCCCCGTAGCCGTCGACAGTCGCGACATCGCTATTTCCCTGCGGCCGCAGGCCACCGCAACCGCGCCGGCCTCATCAACTCGACAGCTGGACCTGCCTACTTCACCATGCCGCTAGATAGGCCGCACCCTCATCTCAAATCACTTTATTTAGGCATTAGTTGTCTGAATTTTTATTCTGGGCCAATCGATTCCCAATAGGAAGCAGCACCCCTCGAGGTGGCAGAGCTCCTAGGCTGCCAGTTGGCTGGTGTCTAACGTAAGGGTGCGGGGCCGCAAATTCACCGTGGAAGCAGCGCTTAGATGGCTATCTTAGAGTTGCGTGGGTTCAAGGTACTGCCTCCGCCGGATCTGGATGACATGGAGTCTTTGTGGATTGGCCCGGGGGCGGCGCAACCACGGCAGTGCGGTGGGGCTGGGAGCGGGGTTTTGGCCAGGGCCACGGACGGCGGAGGCATGCTGCTCTACCGTTGGTCGCTGGCTCTTCGGGGACTAACGGTATCAGTCGGCAGGCACAAGACGGCCATCAAGCCATCCGGCGTAGATCGGACAGTACCAAAATAAAAAAAATCGTGTGACCCCAATTCAGTCTCAGTCAACACACGTGTGACCACTCTCGTACCTTGCTGTTGATCTCTTAGTGTATTTCTTCAGATCAAAGAGATGTGGTGTTCTTAACATTATGTGTTATCTGCATCCTCAGCCACACCGTCTTCCGACTCACCACAGCTGCTCCAACAAGGGAAGCATACACCAGAACGGAGCTATAGTCCCCACTCAACAGTTCCCTGCATCGAATGCGCATGCCAGACATGGACAGCCACAACAACTGCAGGGCCATCGACAAGTCAGCAAATGATGCTCACTCCTATGGATGGCGGCCAGATAGGTTGTACCCTCATCTTACTTGTGTGCAACATTTATGGCTTTGTTATTCATCTAAGCATGGAAACTAGATTATCACATTTCACTATATATTCATGTTGATCTCTTACGGGTCTTGTTCAGGAGTTAACGTTGTTCCATAGTTCAGCTAAGATACTTGTTCTTTAGGTAACGATGTTCCATATTGATCATCCATCAGCCAATGATATCCCATAGTCTGGTGATTATAGTATTATACAACTTCTAGTATTACCTATGTTGTTCTTTAATACTTTTGTGTGCCATCTAGTTAATCTCGAGTACAAACGATACATATTCTATAGCTTTCATCTGTGTTCTCCCTTTAGTTTTTGAGACCTGCTGCTGCTAGTTAACCCCAGCCCTACTATTTATGTTGTCTCCTACAGACACTCATTACATAAATCTAACTACTAGTTGTCTTCCATGCATGTCAGATATAATTGCACACACTGATATATCCACAAGAACCTCTCGGAGCAATGTAAAGGCCAATAAACTTGATATCAATGATACCCAATATGATGGAACATGTAAAGGCAGTTCTTCAGAAGACTTGCAGAAAGATGTTGAATCCTCTTCACCCCACAAGGTCCTTGCTCTAACTTGGCCCGTGATATGGGTACAACATGCATATAATGTCCTCGAGTGTATCTACTCTGTTGCAATGCCATGTGCTTAGCATGCTGATCATGCATGTAAATATGTCATGCCTTCCTGTTTTTCAGTACCTATTCCATTCATGATAACATGTTTTCAAATTCAAGTACTATCATTCTACTCTATCGCAATGCCATCTGCTTAATTTGGACATCATGCTTCTGAATATCTTATGCATTGTTATTCATCAGTATGTACTTCATCTGTCTACCATACCATGTTTTTTTTCATTGAAGTGTTGTTATAGTGCTCTGTTGCAATGCCATCTTAGTTTCCCAAAAATACACGTGTGTGTTGCCTTAGTTTTTTTGTATGTATTCTGGTAGCATACAGTTTTACATTCAACTATTGTTTTTTACTGTTTTGTCCTGTCGTATCCCTAGCTCTTACACCATACACCCTCCGTCTGGATTACATGTTGCCGAAATGGATAAAAAAGGATGTATCTAGAACTGAAATACGCCTAGACCCATCCATTTTTTCCGGATGGAGGGAATACATGTCAATATGTCATGCCTTTCTATTCTTCAGTACCTATTCCATCTCTCTGTTGTAGCATGTTTTATAATTGAAGCACAATTCTTCTATACAAGGTATGCAAGGGGAAGACGGCTATGTTAGAATCTGAAAGGTTACAAACCAGGTCTTTGCAAAACATCCAAATGCTAGGAGATAATAAAGCAACTCCAGTTTTTATAGATACTGCTCCAGCACAGAGAAACCCAACTCCTACTGATAATAAGCAGATTCCAGTGGCCAAAGAACTAGTCCGCTCCAGTCCAGCAAAAATATGTCAAGTCCATTCTAAGAAGCGCGTGCGCATCCTTGCATCATGAAATTTTATAGCATGCTGATCATATTTTCTACATGTTTCTTACCCATCTCTCTTTTATAAAATAAGCTTAATAGATAGAAGAATTTCTCCACAGGTATCATCTGTGAGGAAAGATTCTTGCACGAATTCTTTGTACTCCAATGCAGATGTAAGTACCTGTTGTATATCACTATATTTTTACATCAGCATGTATTTTGTTATTCGGCGTAAATCCAACCTTTATCTGATCTAAATTAAGTTGTAGCAAAATGTATGATTAAAGGCCACAATGTTGTTTTTTGTAAGGAAAATTGCCTGGTAGTTTTGCATCCTGAGCTGCATGAGTGTACTATCTCATATCAGTAGGTTTGATTACTTTGGTTCTGCACTGGGTTTTCAGTGTTTTTTTACTGTGTTGTCCTGTCGTATCCCTAGCTCTTACATCATACTCCCTACGTCCGGATTACATGTCGCAAAAATGGATAAAACTAGATGTATCTAGAACTGAAATACACCTAGACCCGTCCATTTTTTTCCGGATGGAGGGAATGCCTGTCAATATGTCATGCCATTCTATTCCTTAGTACCTATTCCATCTCTTATGTAGCATGTTTTATAATCGAAGCACCATTCTTCTATATAAGGCATGCAAGGGGAAGACGGCTATGTTAGAATCTGAAGGGTTACAAACCAGGTCTTCGCAAAAGATCCAAACGCCAGTAGATAATAAACCAACTCCATTTTTCATAGATACTGCTCCATCACAGAGAAACCCAACTCCCACTGATACTAAGTAGATTCCAGTGGCCAAAGAACTAGTCCGATCCAGTCCAGCAAAATAATGTCAACTCCATTCTAAGAAGCGTGTGCGTATCCTCGCATCATGAAATTTTATAGCATTTTGATCATATTTTCTACATGTTTCTTACCCATCTCTCTTTTAGAAAATAAGGTTAAATGATAGATGATTTCCTTCATTGGCATTGTATTCGAGGAAAATATCTTGCGGGAATTCTCTATGCTCCAATGCTGATGTAAGTACCTGTTGTATATAACTATATTTTTACATCAGCATGTGTTTTGTTAATCGGCGTGAATCCAACCTTTGTCTGATCTAAAATTAGTTGTAGCAAAATGTTGAAGGCACCAATGTTAATTTTTGTAAAGAAAACTGCCTAGTAGTTTTGGATACTGAGCTGCATGAGTGTACTATCTCATATCATGCACATTACTGAACTGTAGTGTTGCTCTCATTGCCCATTCATTCATTGTGTCAATGTTGCTTTCATATTACCTTACCTGGCTGATGATAGATGTGCCATATTGTGTCAATTTGGTGTTGGCTAGTTGCCCAAACGTTCGTTGTGCCAATGTTGCTTTCCTATTATCTGACTTGGCCAATGATAGCAATGCTAGTGTCTTAATTTGGTCTAGGCTGCTGAAGATAAGAAGACAAACTCTGAAAACAGCAAGGCAACCCCATTGTTTCTTTCCAATAAATCTAGGCCAGGCAATATGCCAATAACTCATGATTAATCTGGTTGGTTCCCCTCCTAATTTATGTTATGATGCATTGGTCGAGACACTCTCCCCTATCAATAATACAAGCCTGTCAAAATCGCCATATGAATCTGTTCAGTATCCTCTATCTCAAATGCAACGGAAAAAATGTATGTTTGTGAACCAATTAATGGCTGAAGGAATGATGGAAATGGTGGAGTAATCAGAGGTGCAGAGTCGTGCGACACAACAACTGATCAATGTTTTCAGAGACAGTGTAGCAAAGCAGCAAGAACTTGCCCACATGCTTATGGGCGTCATCCGTGCTGATGTTGCAAATTGTGACGTTGTAGATCGTTAGGTTCTGTTCATTTATTTGCACTGGCATCAATCTTTGATTGCCTAGTGGATGTAATTTCCTGTAATATATGCTAGATGTGCCACGTTTTTCCTGTATGCCGTACCTTTGCTTGATCGGTTTTGGTCCTGTGCATAATTGCTCATCGTAATGGGCTCAAATTATCTAATTTGGCCTAAAGACATGTATGAACTTTAGTGGGCCCATTAAGTTAACGAGCCGTTACCAGGCCGAAAGTTAATGGCCGGCCCTCTTAACTCCCGGGTCGTTAACAGGCTGACATCGAAGCAGGCAACAGATGGGCCCAATTGATTTCACGTGTCGTTAACATGCCGTTACTAAGTTGCGGCTACGTATGGCCCAACTATACTGTGGGCCTTTAGCAGGCCGAAAGAGACAGCGGGCTTGTACTGGACCATGAAGAGCATGGGACGCTAAAAGGCCAAAAGTTAGGTCGTATTGTAAATGGCCCAACTGTGTTGTGGGCCTTTAGCTGGCCGAAAGAGAAACCGAGCTGGTATTGGACCATGAAGGGCATGGGCCATTAAAAGGCCAAAAATCAGGTCCGACTACAAATGGCCTAACTCATTTATGGTATGTTAACAGGCTGAAAGGCACATAGGGCCGGGAATTGGCCCAACAGTTAAATGGGTCACTAAAAGGCCAAAACTCAGGTCCGACTACAAATGGCCCAACAGATATATGGGCCTTCACCAGGCTGAAAGACACACCGGGCCGAAAATTGGCCCAACACTTAAATGGGTCGCTAAAAGGCCGAAACTCAGGTCCGACTACAATTGGCCCAACTGATTTATGGGCCATCAACAGGCTGAAAGACACACCGGGCCGGAAATTATCTCAATATTGAAATGTGCCGCTAAAAGGCCGAAAGATATACATCGTGAAAATTGGCCCATCCACTGAATGGGCCATTAACAGGCTGAAATCTCATCGGGCCGATATTGAGCCCAAATATATAGCGGGCTGTTAACGGGCTCGAACTGATGATGGGCTGCAATGGTGTCAAATCTTTAACGGGCCATTGACGGGCCGAATTGGCACATCTCTTATGGGTCGTGGGCTTAAATGGACCTGACACAAGTAGGCCTTATAGGGCCGGCCTGCTAGTTTTTACTAGGCCGGCCTTTTTCACCGGAATGGGCCACTGTTGGGCCGTGCCACGTGTCGACCTATCATAGGCGTCTCCTGTCCAATGAGTGGATGACATCTGTCCTAACGGTGAGCCGACACGTGTTTCCTCCGGCCAATGATGATTTTACATGTGGAAAATCCCCATTGGTCGGGTATGTTAACGAGTTATCAAATCCAAAACTGGACCCAGTAGCTTAACGGAGCCCCGTTACGGTGGATGCCACGTGTTGGTCACCCTTGACGAAAGCACTTGTGTGACGCGTGATTTATCGTCATGGAAGTGGACACTTCCGTGATGATAATTTTGGTAATGTCATGGAACACATCTACGACAGCACAGGTATGACTATCTTGACTCTGTCATAAATTTTTCATGGATGTACATGCATGCCAGAAAACGTGACCTACTATGACAAACACGTATCATCACGGAAGTGTATTTTTTTGTAGTGGAGAGATGCTCTTCATTTCTCTTTATTATGACTAACTTTATATATAGTGTAAAAATATACAAATTCGCATTGTGGAATAAATATCATTGGGTGCGCCATGCAATGCAAACTAATTTACACACTCCATATAACTTTGTAATGTTGTATATATGTACAGATTCTAAAATAAATTTTTGGCCACACTTTGTGTGGTTTTAATGCTCTATGTGAAGTAAACGTGAAGAGGGGGCTTTTTAGATCAATGGGGTACGTTTAAAGATGTAACATGTGTGCATGTGTAGGTGACATATTTGGTAGGGTCTAGTGAGGGTATGTGTATGTATTCAATAGAGGCATGGATAGAGGGGCCGAAGGGGGGCGATGTGGGAGAGATAGTACAAGAAATGAGAGAGGTCTAGAGAGAGAGAGACAGATAGGATGTCATGGCGAGGGATGCCCTTGACTGTGTACATGCAAGGGGGTATATAGAAGCACGAGGAGATTTTGTTGTTGTTGTGTCTATGTTGGTATGTGTGTGTGCGAAGATAACTAGACCTAGGGGCAAATGGTGTGTCGCCGCGTGAGGTCCGGTGGGCCGAGGTGATGCCGTTGGGTCGGTTCCGCCCTGTGCCACATTGGTCGGCCCGTGACGCATTCAAGGATACCCATGGAGGACTCATCGCACAAGACAAAGATACCAGAGTCGTGAAGGACTCTGTGTCCACTAACAAAGCTGTAAGTGCATCTAGTGCCCCTTAGTGATTTTGGTGTACTGAAGACTTATAGGTTAAGGGACTAATGTGTTTATGAGTGTACACAGGTCTATAAGTCTATGAGGAGTTTGATTATTACAGGGAAAGTCGACCCCTAAAATATGAAATTCTTCGACTGAAGACTTAGGATTTCTGAAGACTTTCTGAAGACTTTGGAAGTGAAGAAATTGGTGTGACCCTGAAGACTTGATATTCATTTGAGGAACATGAAGCTTGAAGACTTTTTTTTATAGTTTCATTTTCTCTTTCTTGAGTCATTGGAAACACCGTACTTTTAAAGGGGGTCGAGGAAATACTAAGGTAAAATTTCCATGTGATGCTCATCTCAAAATCCTACACCTACCAATCCCTTCGAGTGAAGCCATTTGAAATATCATACAGATCAGTCATATTCTTCACTGACAGAGATGAAGTTCTTCTAGTCTCTGAGGACTTTTTTCTGACTGAGGAGTTAGGAATTCACCAGTGCGGATTGCCTACATAGTGAGGAACATGATAGCCCTGAGGAATTTGATATTCAAATTTACGACCGTTGCTGTGCTACACGCCAGCTGTCCCAAAATATCTACCTACCTAACGGTCATGTCATTAAGGACATTTATGTCTTATTATGTCGCGCTACTCCCTAGGCTATAAATAGCCGCCCCCTACAACCACTAGCTGGTTGGCTACTCCATGAGAAACTGACAATTGTCATAAGAGCAACCCATCCTCCGAGGACTTTGAGCGAAAATCATCAAGTGAGGAAAAACCCAAAACCAAACCCAAAAGTGATTGAGCATCACTTAAGAGATTGATCCTGCGTGGATCCGACGCTTGTTACCTTTGAAGACTGTGCTTCTTCCAGACGGTTAGGCGTCAAGGTATATAGCATCCAAGAGGAATTGTGGATCGCCGAGTGACCAAGTCTGTGAAGGTTCGGAAGTCACCTGAACACTTACCACGAGTGATTGGGCGAGGTCTGTGTGACCTTAGCTCAAGGACAATACGGTGAGGACTTGGTGTCTTGGACTGTGTGTCCTTGACTGGGTGTCCGGGACTGTGTGTCCTCAGGTTTAAATACCTAGCCGCTCCAACCAGATGTACAACTGAGACAACAGTTGGAACTGGTCTACCAAATCATTGTCTTCACCAAGCTTACTGGTTCTATTTCCTCAACTCTTTCATTTCCTCATATTTGTGTTGTGTGCTTGTTCATATCTGTTTGAATACTCTGACTGAAGACTTTCTCAATTTCCTCAATTCATTTTCTTCAGTCCGATTGTCTTCATTCTGTGTTATCCTGTGATTACGCTATCTGTACTCTGTGTTTGTCTTCATTTCTTCATGATGACCATGCTTGTATTCTGTCATGTTTACTTCTGAGTACTTATTCCGCTGCAAGTAGTTCTTCGCTAAGGAATTTCCTCAACAGCAAATTCCTCAGTGAAGAATTCATAAAAATCCCCTATTCACCCCCCTCTATTCGATATAACGCACTTTCAATTGGTATCAGAGCAAGGTACTCCATTGTTCTGTGTGATTATGGTCTCACCGCCTGGATTTTTAGTTATGTCGACCGCAGGTATGATCAAGGTCTCAGCTGGGCGTCCTACCTTCAATGGGATGGACTACACCTACTAGAAGAACAAGATGCGAATGCATCTTGAGGCAATTGATAACGATCTCTAGTATGTTGTGGAAAATGGTGTTCCCTCAGTATCACCTTCTCTGAATACTACTGACGTGAATAGATTCAAGCAACTCAATTCTCAAGCGAAGAATATCATTTGTGGCCATCTCAGAAAAGGACAGTATGGAAGAATGAGTGCTTTGGAAACTGCGAAGCTCATCTCGGATAGGCTGTCCAAAGTCAACGAAGGAGTCTCAACACAGCGTGACTCTCGAGTTGATGTTCTTCGCAATCTCTTCAACCGTTTCAAAAGGCTTGACAATGAAAACGTTCAGCACACCTTCGATCGTCTCACTGACATCTCAAATGAACTTCAAGCACTTGGTACCACTGACATTACCGACCATGATGTGGTGAAGAAATTGCTGAGATCGCTTG
The DNA here is from genome assembly GCA_902687465.1 of Secale cereale. NCBI lineage: Eukaryota > Viridiplantae > Streptophyta > Magnoliopsida > Poales > Poaceae > Secale > Secale cereale. Next base: position 142,701,535 of record LR738711.1, read on the forward strand.
GTTCCTCATTTGATACTCTGGCTTTGATGATTCAAAAGTGTGGTGATTACAAGGCACTTGATCTCGCTGATATACTCGAAAGGCTAAACAGTCATGATTTCCAGCTTGCAGAAAAGAGAGATCTCTATGGTCCAAGCTATGGCAGATCACGTGCCCTGAAGGCCAAGGCCGTCTCTGACTCTGAAGGTGAAGATTCTAGTAGTAGCCTTCGTGATCCTGAAGAATTGAGCCAGGAGCTAGCTATGCTTGTGAACAAATTCCAAAGGTTCTCAAGACGTGGTTGCTTTGGAAAGTTCACTAAGAGAAATGATTCCTCATCCAGTGACTACAACAAATTGCTATGTCACAAATGCAAGAAGCCTGGTCACTACATTCAAGATTGTCCTCAGTGGGAAAAGGAATCCAAAAAGAAGAAATACAAGGATTACAGTTCTGATGATGCAAAGAAGAAGAAGAAATCGTCAAAATCTTCATCATCAAAATCCTCAAAGTCTTCATTTCACAAGAAGAACAACTCCAAAAAGGCTCGGGCATTCATTGGCAAGGAAATGGACTCTGAAGCTGAATATGAGGATCATGAGGAAGAGGAGGAATCTGAGGAGTCTGAATCTGGTGTGGCAAGTCTAGCTCTCGCTACTGCATTCGTCAGCAAGTCTGTCTTCAACACTGAAGAAAATGATCTCACCAACAAGGCTGATGAAGACAATGATGATTATGCTCCCACCTATTGCTTCATGGCAAAGGGTGCCAAGGTACTCAATTATCCCTCCTCTGAATCTAGTGAGGATGAATCTGATGAAAACCTTAAGCCCAGCTATTCTAAACTTGCTAAAATTGATGTGCAACAACATAAGGCTCTTGATAAGGTTAAAAACATGCTAGATAGAAGTGACGATGTGTTGGGTGAAGAAATGGATCGAACTAAATTCATAACTGGAAATCTTCAGAGACTTCAGTCTAAGTGCGATAACCTTCAAAGTCATCATAACACTCTCTTGTCTGATCATGAGAAGCTTTCTTATGAATTTCTTCCAAGAAAGCAAGATCTTGAAAAGCTAAGAGTGAGTTATGAAGATCTTCAGAAAGAGCGCGATTCATTACTTCCCCAACAAATCAGCGCTTCTCAGGAATAATTCATTCCTCCATGCTTGAAATGCATTGAACGTGAAACTGCTAATTCTTCACCTGAATGTTCAAATGCTTCAAATGCTGCAAATTCTTCAACTGTCCCTGCTATCACTAATTCCTCATCTGAGGACATTGCTAGTATCACTGACAATGCAGGGCTAAAGGAATTGTACATGACAGGCATGTACAAAAGCCTCAAAGGGCATCAAACTCTTTGTGATGTGCTTAAAAAGCATATCCTCAACAGGAACCCTAGGAAAGAGGGAATTGCCTTTGAGAGGAAACTTAATGCTGATGGTTCATATTGGAAGCCTGAGCAGTATCCAAAAACCTCATGGGTTGCTGCAAAGGGACCTCCAGTTGATCCATCCAATTTATCTGGCTTTACATGTGAATCTCCTCATTCTTCTGATGAGTCATTTGACTCCAACTATAAACTGTTCAAAAATCAGAATGGTGAAGTATTTGCTAGATATGTTGGAACTAACTGCAGGAATGGTCCCCCTATGAAGAAAATCTGGGTCCCTAAGAGGCACCTTGAAAGTCTTCAAGTGAATGTCGTCATGACACCTCGTGTGAGGAATAGGAACCCCAGATCCAATTCTTCATATAGATCAAAATCTTCAGATGGAGTAAAATCCGCATACGGACCAAATTCCTCATATGGATCAAATTCCTCAAAAGGATCTAAGTCCTTATATGAATATCATCGTGCTAACAACTCTGTTTCGCAGGGAAGAACTAAGGGCTATGAATATGAGCATTATACTTCTAACCATTATGTTCATAAGTCCTCGAAGAATTACTCTGCTTATTCATATGCTTATCCTAACTCATCTTATGTGAAACGAAACGGGTTGGCGTCTATGCCACCTTTCTCGTATGGAGCTCGCAGAGTGATGAACTCTTTGCCACCCCTTCAGATGTGGGTGGTGAAGAAAAAGAACTAATCTCTTCTGCAGGGTCAGGTCTCCAGACGTACTCAAACATCTCAAGAATTTGCTGGAGACCTGAAAAATGCCTGAAACGACACAGGCTAATCACGAAGAAATGAACTATCATTTCTCACGTCCTCATACTGCTTTATCTGTTGCATTGCTTGATGAAATTGATCTGATGATTTGATGTCATATTCTTCACTGATAAAGTATATGAATTTGTAAGCTGCACTAATTCATCTGTAGGATGATCAACCCAAAGCCACTGAGTGGGTACTCTATAGTGGATGTACAAATCACATGACTGGTGACAAGAATCTCTTGGTGGATGCTCCCTTATCACCATCTCATATGAAGCACATCATCTTCACTGACAAAGGCAAAAGTCCGGTATTGGGTCTAGGTAAGGTTGCGATCACTAGGGATCGACACATGGACAAAGTCATGCTTATCGAGTCCTTAGGATACAACCTCATGTCTGTCTCAATGCTCTGCGATCTGGATATGGTTGTTGCTTTTGGCAAATATTTTTGTGCTATGATCATGGAATCTGACAACTCCATAGTCTTCGAAGGCTTTAGGAGAGGAGCCTTGTATATTGTTGATTTCTCTACAGGACCTCAACCAGTTGTGTGTCTACTTGCAAAAGCTTCAGAAGGCTAGCTATGGCATCGACGACTTGGTCATGCAGGCATGAGGAATTTGCACACGCTTGCGAAGAAGAAGCATGTCATTGGCATTGAGAATGTCAAATTCCTCAAGGATCACTTGTGCGGTGCCTGTGAAGCTGGAAAGATGACCAAGGCCAAGCATCCAGCGAAGACTATCATGACTACTACTCGACCATTTGAATTGCTTCAGATGGATCTCTTTGGTCCTAATCATTATTCTACAGTTTCAAATGATGCTTCTCAATACAGCTTTGTTATTTTTGATGATTACTCTCGATATACATGGGTACACATTGTTACTTACAAACAGGAAGTGTAGGAAGTCTTCATACGCTTTTCCTCGTGGGCTTCAACCAACTTTGGTGTGAAGATCAAGCACATCAGAAGTGACAATGGAACTGAGTTCAAGAACTCTAGACTCGATGACTATCTTGATGAACTTGGTATTACTCATGAGCTATCTGCTCCTTATACTCCTCAGCAAAATGGCATCGTGGAGCGCAAGAACAGGACTCTTGCTGAGATGGCTCGCACTATGCTTGATGAATACAAAACGCCTCGTCGTTTCTGGGTTGATGCTATTGATACTGCATGCCACATCATCAATATAGTATATCTTCACAAATTCTTCAAGAAGACTGCCTATGAACTCCTCACTGACAAGAAACCCAATGTGAGTTATTTCAAAGTCTTCGGTGCTAAATGTTGGATTAGAGATCCTCATCACAACTCAAAATTTGCACCGAAAGCACATGAAGGGTTTATGCTTGGTTACGGAAAGGACTCGCACACCTACAGAGTCTTCAACAACGTTCTTCACAAGGTTGTCGAAACTGTAGATGAGCGGTTCGATGAAACTAACGGCTCGCAAAGAGAGCACCTGCCTACAGTGATAGATGAACCAGCTCCTGAGGAAACTATCAAATTCAAGACTACTGAGGATGTCATTCCTACCGAAGAATCTGCTGAAGAATCATTCCAGAACCTGAAGAACGTCGAGCTGATGCACCTGAAGAAAATGCTGAAGAAAATGGTGCTGAAGAAAATGTTGATCAAATTCCTCGACGACAACCAGCTCATCCTCGCATTGCAAAAAAAGTGCAAATTGAGAAAATCATCAGCGACATCAGAATACCAGGTCCTCTCACACGCTCAAAAGCTTCACATTTATCTAACTTTTGTGGGCACTTTACTTTTGTCTCTATCACAGAGCCCACTAAGGTAGATGAAGCATTTCTGGAGCCTGAATGGATTCAAGCTATGCAAGAAGAATTACATCAGTTTGAAATCAACAACATCTGGGAACTGTTCAATCGTCCAGATTCTCGCAAGCATAATATCATTGGCACAAAGTGGATCTACCGCAACAAGCAAGATGAAAACGGCCTTGTGGTAAGGAATAAGGCACGACTTGTAGCTCAAGGCTACACACAGGTTGAAGGAATTGATTTCGATGAAACTTTTGCACCTGTTGCTAGACTTGAGGCTATTCGCATATTACTTGCTTATGCTAACCATCATGATATCATTCTCTATCAAATGGATGTGAAAAGTGCATTCCTCAATGGTAAGCTTGAGGAAGAAGTATATGTTGCTCAACCCCCAGGTTTTGAAGATCCAAAGAATCCTGACAAAGTCTTCAAACTCAATAAGGATCTCTATGGCCTCAAGCAGGCCCCTCGGGCTTGGTATGATACTTTGAAGGAATTCCTCATGAAGAAAGGCTTCAAACCCGGTTCACTCGATCCAACTTTTTTCACTAAATCTTATGATGGTGAATTATTTGTGCGCCAAATATATGTTGATGATATTATCTTTGGCTGCACTGACCAACGGTATAGTGATGAATTTGCCTATATGATGAGTGAAGAATATCACATGTCTATGATGGGAGAGTTGAAATTCTTCCTAGGTCTTCAAATTCGTCAACAACGCAATGGTATATTCATATCTCAGGAGAAATACCTCAAAGATGAACTGAGGATATTCGGTATGCACGATTGCAAAGGCGTCAAAATTCCTATGCCCACAAATGGCCATCTGTGCACTGATGAAACTGGTATTGACTTCGATCATAAGGTATACCGCTCCATGATTGGTGCTCTATTGTACTTATGTGCATCTAGGCCAGATATAATGCTTAGTGTCTGCATGTGTGCCCGATTTCAAGCTGCACCGAAGGAATCACACCATAAGGCTGTGAAACATATTCTTTGATATCTAGCTCACACACCAACACTTGGATTATGGTACTCCAAGGGCTCGGCTTTTGATCTCATTGGATATTCAGACTCTGACTATGCTGGTGATCGTGTGGACCGAAAATCAACATCTGGCACATGTCATTTCCTCGAAAGATCTTTGCTCTGTTGGTCCTCGAAGAAACAGAACTGTGTATCACTATCTACAGCTAAAGATGAGTATATTGTTGCTGGCTCTTGTTGTGCTCAATTGTTATGGATGAAGCAAACTCTCAAGGACTATGGTGTCAATGTGAAGAATGTGCCTCTACTCTGTGACAATGAGAGTGACATCAAGATTGCTCACAACCCAGTTCAGCACTCAAGGACAAAACACATTCAGATTCATCATCATTTTCTTCGTGATCATGTGTTGAAGGGCGACATCTCTATTGAACATGTGAAGACTGAAGAACAGCTAGCTGATATCTTCACAAAGCCCTTGGATGAGAAGAGATTTAGCAAGTTGCGGTGTGAGCTAAACATAATCTTTGAATGTTCTTTGAATTGGACACTCATCCTAACACTTATGCAAAATTGACGACTTAGATGTGCAACACATGAAGAATTTGTTTTTCTTCAATCAATGAAGAATAACGCTCTAAGTGTGAAGAAATTGATTCTCAGAACCCTACGACAATTGTACGCGGTGTCTGAAATCATCATTCTTATACAGTGGGTCACGCCACCACAAAAGTTGAAAATCTTCATTTTGAGTTTTTTTGAAATTCCTCAGTTTTTCATATTCCTCAACTTTGCAAAATCTTCACTATTTCCATCTCTGGTCTTCATTGGCTATATAAATATATGAGTTTATGTCCTCTACAGCATTCACTTATTGCTATTTCTTCACGTTGCTTTTTCTGCTAAGTGAATGTGATCGGACCCTTCCCCCTCTATGCTAAATTCAACCCATTCCATTCATTAATTCTTCATATGCAATCTATTTGAAACTTGTTCAAAATCCTCACTGTGTCCTTGTCAGCTGAAGAAATTGCAAACACAGCGTTAAAACATATCCTTTCCAAAAATTTCGGCTTTGCCGCTCAAATCGTTCTGCATCCCACGACAATACTTATCTCTTCACCCACGATCTCACACGATCTCCACTACACAGTACGTGGGTGACACATGTTGTGCGAATGAGAAGGGTCAGGGGCACGTTCATCCTATTTCTTCGGGCAAATGGTTTTTCATCTCAACTATAAATACCCCTCCCCTTCCCTCACTTCACTTTTTACTCCGCTCGTTCTCACTCTCCTGCTCGAGCTTCTCCAACCCTAGCGCCGCCGCTACTCCATCGTCGCCGGTGAGGAAGAGCTTCACTGCCTCGACCTCGTCGCCGTCGTACTCGCTCGGCCGCAGATTTCTTCACTCCGTCGCCGCCGTAGTTGTCTTCCTCTGCCAATTTAGGGCATGGAAGATCTGCATAGACGAACTTCACTTCTCCATCTCACAGTTTGTCGTGTTCTTCATCCAGGGTAATTAAAAGTTATTTTTACTGCCCTCTTTGATTCAACCGTGTTCTTCAAAATTCTCAAAAGGTGTTTTCTTCATCAAATCTTCACACACTAAACACCTCACATATCCTCTGTTCTTGATTTGATTTCTCTAAGCTATGGTTTTCTTCAAGATTCCTCAATTGTGTGGATTTTTCAATCTATACAACTCTGGAACCTAAGACAAAGAACGCTTTGTGAAATTATTCAAGACACATCTGGTCAAATTCCTCAAACTTGTTGTTTTTACAAAATCTTGTAAGAACGCATATGACCTCTCCAAATTCCTTGCACCTATACTCTGTTCACAGGTACTCATGTCTGCTGCTGAATCACTAGGTTCTAATCAACTTAACTCATTTGCAGTGTTCCTTGAAGAAAGGTTGCATACTTCTTCAGAGAATTCGATTGTTCAAATTCCTCATCTAAAGAAAATGGCTGATAGAAAGAAGCCGCAGAAAGGAGGAAAGAAGCTAGAGGTCAATACTGCTTTTGAACTGCCTGAAGACATTTATGCTGATTATTGCACCCCTGATGAGGCAAAGTTCGGAAAAGAGGACAAGAATCAGCGCAAAGTGCACATCCAAAGAATAGAGAGGAGATGGGCACGTGAGTGGAGGGAGTACAGATATGTCACTCCAAAATACATGAAGAAATTCGCTCTAAATCCTCCCTGCCCAAGACCTCCACTAGCACTTGGCCAAGTTGTTGATCCCACAAGCATCAAACGTGGTGAGGACTTTCCTAAAGAATGGGCCAAGCGCCAGGCCAAGTTGGCCAGACAAGCAAAAGATGCAGTGAGGAAATTCAATGAAGACTCTGCTGCTGCTGCTGCTGCCTCTGTTGAGGCCTCTGCTTCCAAGCCTAAGAAGGCCATGGCTAAGAAGCCTGCTCACAAGTCAGGTGCTTCTTCCTCAGCAATGCCCTCACGGCCAGTCTCTTCAAAGCCATCATGGCAAATTCCTCAGACTGCTCCTGCTCCTCCAAAGTCCTCGGCTCCTCCGCAAAAGTCTTTAGATGCTGCCACAAAATCTTCTGCTCCTGTGCATCTTGCCACATGTCAGAGGACTACATGCATATCCATTGCCTCAGGAGCCTCTGCAACCTCCTCAGCCGCTTCGAGTTCCTCAGCGATACCAAGTTCCTCAGCTGGTCCCTCGCTGCTGAAGAAAAGACAACTTCTGGACGAGGCTCTCGCCCAAGTCCTCATAAGAAGCAAGTTGCTTTTCAAGTGTTGTCTGATGACGAAGTTGATGATGAAGAATTAGTTCAAATCATCAAAGACAGGCAAGAAAAGGCCGCTAGAGCCAAAGGAAGTGAAGTACCACTGCTGTTGGATCTCAAGGTGATCCTTGATTTCATTGATCTCTGGCACAAGGATCCTGGCCAAAGTCATATGCTGACCGCCTTCATAGGCGAAGAAAAATGGAAGTTTGAACAGGCCAGGCAGACCAAGAAAGCGCAGTACAAGAAGGAGCGTTTTCTGAAGAAAATGCTGTCAACATGACTACTGAAGAACTAGTCAAGACTCGGGGTGAAATCAAAGCCCTCAGCAATGAATTTGAAGCATATCATGCTGACTGGTTGGGCGCCAAAGTCAGATTTGTCAATCTGGCCAAAGGTTTTTCTTCAAGTGTTGCTCGCAAGACACACATTGAAATTCCTCAGGCTGAAGTATCTGCTCAGTCTGCTGAAGGACATGCCAACACTGCTGAAGAAAATCTGGCTGCTGAAGAAAATCCCAGGGCTGATGACTCCACTCCAGCCACTGAAGAAATTGCCAGGGCAACCTCTAGTGTTGCGCCTGAAGAAAATGTTAGGCCAGCCGAAGCTTCAAAAGTTGTGCCTGAAGATCATGAAGAACTCAGGACAACTGCATCCGTTGTGCCTAAGGAAAATGAACCAAATTCCTCTGCTGCTCCTGCGCCCACACCAACTCCAATCCTTCCATCTGCATTAGATGTGAAGAAAACAAAGGCTGTAGAGTGTGCAGCTGTTAAAAAGAGGAAGACATCAGCTTCTTCAGATTCTTCGACTCCGAAGAAAATGAAGCCATTGACAAGCTCTGCTGAGCATCCGATTGATGCCATTCCAATTTCATCTATGCCATCAAAGGACCTTGTTCCTTTTGATGAAGAATATGTGATTCCAAGTGAAACTGATGAAGACATTCCCTCTGCTGCTTCCTCAGAGCAGACGGATGAAGAAATTGAAGCGGATCCAATCCCTTCAACCCCAATCATCTCCTCGCCTATGCCTCGGTTTACTGCTGAAGAGGCCGGTGTTGAAGAAATGGAAGAACAAGACTCTGATGTGGACATTGGGAATACCACTCCACTGATGACTGATGACTTCTGGGATAATCAGCATCCCAACTTCCGTTTGTTCACGCCACTCCAACAAATTCCTCATTCACCAGCACCAACCGTTCCATTGAGCTCTGAAGAGACTCATCCCACACAATCTGATCATGAAGACATTCCAGCCACTAGAGCTGAAGAAACGGCTGCTGCTGCTGAATCAACAAAGACTGCTGCTAGAGAGGAACCTGAAATTCCTCAGACTGAAGAACCTCAGATTGCAAATCCAGAAGTAGTGATGCAATTGAGAGATACTCCACAGCCGAAGCCAAATGATCCTTTCTCAAGGAAGCAATCCTTCAAGAAGGCTGATTTCTTCGACGAGCATGTGTTCTTCACTGACTTCAATCCATATGAATCTGCTCGCATAAAGAAGAGGCGTTTCTAGACTGCCACTGAAGCAAATTTCTATTCCTCAGTGCTATATAATAAAGACAAAGTCTTCACGCATCAGCATATTCCTCACGTGGATATGGAGTCTCTGCCGTGTTTTGTGCCAGTCCTAAGTGTTCTTCACGACGCTGGACTTCTGGGTTTTTGCACAGACATATGTGATTGGAATGAAGAGTTGATTCTTCAATTTTATGCAACCCTGCACATCACTGGCAACTCTGAAGACATCAACTCATGGGTGCTGGACTGGATGTCTAAAAATACTCATTACAAAGCTCCATCCTCTGAATTGCTTCAGGCTCTGCCCCTCAGTCCTCCAAATGAAGCAGCACGTTGCATGTATGAGGAAACTTAACTCACTGATCACTACATGCAAGTGCTCATGAAGCCTTTGAAGCCAGGTCAAGCCCCACGGACCAAATTCCTCGTGAAGGAATTGTTGTTTCTGCATCGGACTGTCTATCATATTCTGACGAAGACTTTGAGTCCAATCAAGGGCCACGACTCGAATGATGAAGAAGTCGTTGGCATCATGAAGAATCTGCTATTCAACATCATCCATGGTGTTCCCGTCAACTACCATGATTTCTTCATGAGGACAATGGCAAATGTTGCACTGTCCCCTTTCAGCCTGAAGCCTTATGCTCCATGGATTATGAGATTCATCAGGACAAGGTCTTCAGTGAATTACAAAGCTTGGACTCTCAATCATTGCAGCTACTTGCCCCCAATTGAAGTCCTCAAACGGACATTTTCCTTAGCTGATGACAAGGGCAAGGCCACTGCTGTGTTTGATGAAGGCACTTGTCCATTGGATGACCAGTTTCGCAAAGCTGCATCTTATTCCACCAATGATGACTCTGCCACTCATGACTCTGCCGCCAACGCTCCAAAGCAAAATCCTCAAGGCACAACTCCCAGGGTGATGACTGATCATGAGCTTCTCCTCAGTCTTCATCAGAAGGTTGATCACAACCACAAGTGGGTCAAGCCTCAGTTTGGTTCAATTCTTCACAACATGACCTCTACACATAATGCAGTGAAGAAAAACCAGTACTACCTTCATGAAACACTCAACCGCACCTGGGCTGTTCTGTCTCATCTCTATGGCGAAGAAGATCTGAAGAAAATGGGTCTCAAGGATGACTTTGACTGGTCTGCTCCTCCTCCGAATAAATACAAGAAGGTCAAGGTTCCTCCCTTGGTGGCCTGCTCTTATTCTTCATCGCGCGAGACCGACGAGCATGAAGACATGGACGACACTGCGGCAGGCCCTACCTCAACTATCGACCCCAACAACGCTGGCGCTCCTTCATCATCATGATATTCTTCAGGGGCGTTAGTCCTCAGTTTCGATCCTTTTGGTCATTCGATGACAAAGGGGGAGAAATTTGAGTTATTCTTCAAGCGGGTCTATATATATGGGCATTTTTTTGCTAAGTTACAACTCTCATTCTTCTGATGACTTTGTGGATCAAGTTGTAAACTTAAACTCTATGGTGACCTGATACTTTTGTTGTGATGTTTCTGCATGCTTATTCCTCATTAATGTTATGCACGCATGCTGAATTACATCAGTCACCATATTTCATCATGCATTTCAAATTCTTCATATTATATGTCAAATGCGTGTATGAATTACAAGATATAGGGGGACATCTCCATGACTCTACTCTTCAAGTGTGCATTGCTTCAAAAGCAAATTCCTCACTATGCACATATTCAGGGGGGAGTTCTTCTATATCTTGCAATCAAATTCCTCAATATCAGTATTTACACTTCATATGTTTATCCCCATTGAAAACTTAACCTATATTGTCGTCAATCACCAAAAAGGGGGAGATTGTAAGTGCATCTAGTGCCCCTTAGTGATTTTGGTGTATTAAAGACTTATATGTTAAGGGACTAATGTGTTTATGAGTGTACACAGGTCTATAAGTCTATGAGGAGTTTGATTATTACAGGGAAAGTCGACCCCTAAAAAATGAAGTTCTTCGACTGAAGACTTAGGATTTCTGAAGACTTTGGAAGTGAACAAATTGGTGTGACCCTGAAGACTTGATATTCATTTGAGGAACATGAAGCTTGAAGACTTTTGTTTTTATAGTTTCATTTTCTCTTTCTTGAGTCATAGGAAACACCGTACTGTTAAAGGGGGTCGAGGAAATACTAAGGTAAAATTTCCATGTGATGCTCATCTCAAAATCCTACACCTACCAATCCCTTCGAGTGAAGCCATTGGAAATCTCATACAGATCAGTCATATTCTTCAGTGACAGAGACGAAGTTCTTCTGGTCTCTGAGGAATTTGTTCTGACTAAGGAGTTAGGAATTCGCCAGTGCGGATTGCCTACATAGTGAGGAACATGATAGCCCTGAGGAATTTGATACTCAAATTTCCGACCGTTGCTCTGCTACACGCCAGCTATCCCAAAATATCGACCTACCTAACGTTCATGTCATTAAGGGCATTTATGTCTTATCATGTCGGGTTGCTCCCTAGGCTATAAATAGCCGCCCCCTACAGCCACTAGCTGGTTGGCTGCTCCGCGAGAAACTGACACTTGTCATAAGAGCAACCCATCCTCCGAGGACTTTGAGCGAAAATCATCAAGTGAGGAAAAACCCAAAACCAAACCCAAAACCTTCAAACCCAAAAGTGATTGAGCATCACTGAAGAGATTGATCCTGCGTGGATCCGACGCTTGTTACCTTTGAAGACTGTGCTTCTTCCAGACGGTTAGGCGTCAAGGTCTAGAGCATCCAAGAGGAATTGTGGATCGTCGAGTGACCAAGTCTGTGAAGGTTCGGAAGTCACCTGAAGACTTACCACGAGTGATTGGGCGAGGTCTGTGTGACCTTAGCTCAAGGAGAATACGGCGAGGACTTGGTGTCTTGGACTGTGTGTCCTTAACTGGGTGTCCGGGACTGTGTGTCCTTAGGTTTAAATACCTAGCCGCTCCAACCAGATGTCCAACTGAGACAGCAGTTGGAACTGGTCTACCAAATCATTGTCTTCACCAAGCTTACTGGTTCTATTTCCTCGACTCTTTCATTTCCTCATATCTGTGTTGTGTCCTTGTTCATATCTGTTTGAAGACTTTGACTGAAGACTTTCTCAATTTCCTCAATTCATTTTCTTCAGTCTGATTGTCTTCATTCTGTGTTATCCTGTGATTACACTTTCTGTACTCAGTGTTTGTCTCCATTTCTTCATGATGACCATACTTGTATTCTATCATGTTTACTTCTGAGTACTTATTCCGCTGAAAGTAATTCTTCGCTAAGGAATTTCCTCAACAGCAAATTCCTCAGTGAAGAATTCATAAAAATCGCCTATTCACCCCCCCTCTAGTCGATATAACGCACTTTCAAAAGCTGGATATGATTTGTAACCGTAGGTCCTCGGACTAAGGTAACCCCTTGTCTCTGATATTAGCATTCATCCAACCTAAATTTAATGGGCGTCCTATAGAATGCTCTGCTTGAATCATATTCGTCAATTAGGAAGAGAGCTGGAGACAATGCATGCGAGACATGCCTAAAGATAATGTGTGTGCAGGATACACGTAGGGAGGTCTATGTATAGAGAAAGGGTCGATGGGGATTGTGTGTGTCGGATTTCGGGTTCGGCAAACCCTTGAGATGTTCGAACTCTGGGGTGCGCACGAAGAACACTCCCTCCCAAGCGCCCTCACCCTATGATTCTGCGGCCTAGCTCGTCTTGCTCAAAGAACAGGGGACATAAAGAATTATACTGGTTTGGGCCACCTTGTGGTGTAATACCCTACTCCAGTGTGTGTGGTGGATTGCCTTTGTATGTGTGAGGATGAACTAGTACAAGGGATGAATAGCCTCCGTAGGAGAGGTGTTCTTGGGCTTAGATGAGCTTGTGGTGTGAGTAGGGTGGAATGGATCTGATCCTTCTCTATGGTGGTGGCTAGGTCCTATTTATAGTGGTCTTGGTCCTTTTCCCCAATATCGGCGGGATGGGATCCCACAACGGCCAAATTTGAAGGGGAACAACTAGTACAAGTTATCCTGACAAAAGTAGTCTTCGCCTGCCAAAGGCTCTGGTAGTGACGCCGCGCCAGGCTCCATGATGACCTCCGTTCTGCAGCCTTGACAGTCTTTGGTCTTGTTGCACCGATATGGAAACCTTTGCCTGATCCCTCGGGACTCCACGCCTGCGCTTTCCCTCTAAGCACCAAAGAGGAAATTGGCACACTGCGCCCACTGGTGCCCGCCTGGCCTTGGTCGTGATCGCTCACGTCACGTGAACCTCGCGAGGTACTCCTTGCATAGATATCTCCGCTCCTCGGGAGCCAGCCTAGAGCGATTGCCCCTGGGGAGGTCTTGCTGTCGCCCACCTCGTGAGGCTTGGCCCCTCGCGAGGGTCTTGAGTTGCAGTTGCTGAAGTTGGGCCGCACCAGGCCGCTGATGGAACCACGTCACGGGCCGCAGGCAGGCAAGTCTGGGTACCCCCGTTCCCAGGACGCCGACAGTAGCCCCCGGGCCCAAGGCGCGCACGGACTTGGCTTCGAGGCAAAGCCAAAGGGACAAGGGCGAAGCGTCACGGCCCCCAAACGCATGCGGCCTCGGTCGATGCGTGGCGACTTGATTGGACATGGGTGTCCCACTTCCCCACGCCGCCTTGAAATCCGCCCGACCTGGTGGCCGCTGCCATTCGCATAGTCCCGCTTCCCTTGCTGGTAGTGTGCTCCCACCACTTCTCCGTCTTCCAGAGATCAGCAGCCTCCTCCCCTAGCTTGACCGAGCGGCAATCCCCGCCACCGCCATGGCACCGCGCCAGAAGAAGAAGGCGAAGGGGAAAACAAGCACCTCGACCCCTGCGCCTCAAGTCTCCAGGCTCGCCCTTGAGAGTTCAGTGATGGTCAATCAGGAGGGGTTGAGCAAGGTCCGCCCCGCTCTCACCTCCGACTTGAACAAATTGGGGCGACTGTGGCTTGGCCAGCTTCTCGCTTTGCGGTCGACGGGGCGGCTGCCGAAATCCCTATCCATCTTCACACCCTCTAGGTCGGCCTGATTCCTCACTTATCTGACTTCTTCAACATCGTGCCCTCGCATTACCAGGTTAATGCGCTGCACCTGGATCCCCCGTCCATTGTCCTCCTCGCTGTCTTCGCCTTGGTTTGCGAGGCCATGGTAGGCATTGCTCCTTTCGTGCCCTTGTTTCGCCACTTCTTCTCGCTGCATCTGACACACGCTCGCCAGTGCTCAGGGTGCGTGACCTTCCACACCATAGCTGCGACGTCTGGCTCGGGGATCGACTTCAACTTTCATCGGCCGCGGATGGATTACAGAAGCAATGGGTGTTTGTCGATGTTGGCGTGCGCAATCCTCTTCTTCTACTCCCTCGGGCTCCGGCCCTTCCAAGCCCCGGCTAGGGGCACACGAGGCTTGATGACATGCAGCTCTCCCATGTCTGGCGCCGGCTGGCCAGGCTGAGTGACCTCGGGGTGACGACACCAATGGTGGTGAAGGAGTTCATCTCAAGTGTCGCATCGCTCTGCTTCAGCGTCAATCCCGCCCGTTGTGGGCCTTCTATGGCTGCGCTGATCCCATTAGGCTCCATGCGTCCGCGCTTCCCCCAGAAGCGCGGCAGATGGTGTTCGAGCTCCTGACAGGCGGCCTAGCGCTGGCCAATCTGCCGGAGGAGGGTTGTCTCTTGTACTGCTGCTCCAACACGGCCGAGTTTGTGCGGCAGATGCCTCTTTTCGACGCATAGGGGCTACGTCCAGTTGGTCTCGGGGAACCCCGAGAGTCCTCTCCCCTTGGTCTTCTCGTATGTGGTCTCCTCAGTGCCTTCCCCAGAAGAGGGTGCAGGGAGACACGCGCCGTCGGATGCCAGCGGGGCGGCTGATGAAGAAGTGGTGCGCGCTGCAGCCCCTCGAGGTGCCGTCTCCTAGGGCTCGGGTGAGCTGTCCCATGGTCGCACCTGGTGAGCTGCTGCAGACCAAGGCTCCCGAGGTCGCCTTCTCGGGAGACCCGGATGTTGCCCCCGACGATGGTGGTCGCGCCCAGGGCTTCCGCTAGCTCCACTTGGACTTCAGGTCTCTCCGCAAGAGGAGGGCGCTCCTGAGCTGCAACGACGTCACCTACCGGCCGCTGAAAGAAAGGAAATACATAGCCAAGGACGGGTAAGTACCTTATCTGCGTGTATTCTTGTCAGGACCCCGATCCTAAGTCACACGGGTCTAGCCTGTAACACACCATATCACTTTGCGGCCTCACGCACGGTATCCCCACGGGTGCCACCTTACCTGTCCCGGGACCGTTTGCGCATTTTGGCACACGTATATGATAGTGTCGCTAGCATCCATATGACAGAGAATCCGGGCCGACATGACTAGTTATAAACCAAAGGTGGCACTAAATTACAGAGACAGGCATACATGACCCAGCAACGAACGTGTCGGTCATCAACGTATGAACCCAAGTCGTAGCAAGCTACAAGGACTTAAAGGAACAACGCGTGACATTTCCCCTAAGGGACAGACACAGGAACGAAGAAGGACACATGTCGGCCAGCCTAAGTGTTCCGGAGCAGTAGCAAGCTACCAAGGCTCAGTGGAAGCACTAGGAGACATTTCCCTGTAAGGTAGGCTACCAAAGGTAAACAACTAGGTGTCGGATCCCACACATAGCAATATACATTACACGTACGTATAACATGCAAGTATGTGATGTACAACAAGGCATCACAACATAACTTAACAACTCATATAGATAAAGGCCCAGAAGAGCCATCATAGCATTTATTACAATCAGAGGTCACATGACCCAACATACAGAGCATACAGGCAACGGAAGCATAACATATCTAAGTACAGACAATTACAAATGAAGAAGGCTGAAAAAAGCCTGACTATCTACAAGACCCTCCCAAGGTACAAGATCGTAGCTGAGGTAACAAGCTAAACGTCGAAGTCCACGCGGAACCACTAGCGAGACTGAAGTCTCTCTGCAAAAACATAAATTAAGCAAACGTGAGTACAAAGGTACTCAGCAAGACTTACATCAGAACTAGCTACATATGCATCAGTATCAACAAAGGGGTGGTTATCCTAAACTACGACTGCAAGTAACTCTTTTGAGGTGGCGCACACGAGTCCACATATTCACCAATCAATACACCACTATGGATCCGCTCCCGTCTCCCTACGATAAGGCCATCCATAGCACTCACGCTTATCTTGCGTGTTTTAGAGTATCCACTTTCACTTGTCTATGAACTGTAGAGGTAACCCAGAAGTCCATTTCCGCGGACACGGCTATTCGAATAGATCATATATATAACCCTGCAGGGGTGTACTTCTTCACACACGCTGCCACCACTTACCGCCGTTTACACGACATGTACTCAGCAACCTTCAAGCGGAAGCCCAACGAGGGTGTCGGCCACGACCTGACTAACCACACAAGTCTCTCGTCCAGGTTTATCGCCTATTTGGGTTCCATCCGTGGGGAGATCTGGCCGGGGTGTCGCTCACGGCGCCAAACGATGTGTACAGGGTTCTCGCATCACCAAACGCGCAATCGGTGCATCGTGCCACGTACCTGCCGCGTCACAGCCCACCCCGAGGGTCAGCGCTGCGCACGACCTCCAGTAAACTACAAACACCAGAAACTAGTTGCAACTCCTGGACAGAGATCATGTTGATTAATAAGTCGAGAGGGTCCATTGGTTTCGGGCCCAATGCATGGTAGTAACTGGTCATGGATCAACCAACACAAAACTCAGTTCCTGAGGACGGCTGCAATGGGACAACCCACCATGTACTCCTACATGGCCTCTCATCGCTACCTTTACCAAATCGTGTTCACACACTTAGCTCTCAACAGTAGGACATGTTCACCACATTCCAATTCATCCCCGATGAATCAGACCCGACACAACTCTAAGCAATAGCAGGCATAACCAGAAAGCATGAATGAGTAGGCACAACATGGCTCAAACAACTCCTACTCATACTAGTGGGTTTCAACTATTTACTATGGCAATGACGGGTCATGTAGTGGAAAGGGGGTTCAACTACCGCAACAGGTAACAGTTGAAGCGTTGTTGTCCTAATGCAGTAAAAGAGAGCAAGAGCGAGAGAGTGGGATTGTATCGGAATGCTCAACGGGGTTTCGCTTGCCTGGCACTTCTGAAGATAACAATAGTTCTTCATCGGTGTCATCGAACTCATTGTCGGAACGTCGTCTACTGAGAGGGGACAAAACCGACAAACAGAGGAAGAACACAATCAATGCAATGCGAAAATATGATGCATGATCATGACATGGCAATATGCTGTTGATTGAGCTAATGCAACTAGCAACAGGTTAAATGAAGTTAGGTTGAATCCAAGATTCAAATTTAAACTCCATATGTGATTATTCAAATGCCATTTAATTTATTTGACCTGATCAGCAGGTTTAACTTGTTCAATCATGCATGAAAAAGCCATAAACAGATTCCTTGAATTTTTCTGATCATTTTTCATATATAAATTATTTTCATCTGAGCTACGGTTGATTTTATATGATTTTTAGAAGTTTTGAAATTTTTCTGAAATAAATAAATCATTTAAGATTTATTTAAATACCAGAAAAGGCTTTACTGCGTCAGCATGACGTCTGTGTGACGTCAGCAAGTCAACAGGCGGGTCCAGGTCAAACCTGACCAGTGGGTCCCACTGGTCAGTCTTTCAGCACTTAACTAAAAGTTTAAATCTAAACTAAACAGACACGGGGCCCACATGTCAGTGTCTAATTAGATTAATGACAGCAATTAAAACTTAATGAAAACCCTAAACTAAAATTAGTCAGGGCTGGCCCCACATGTCATTGACTCACAGGGGTCAAAACTAGTCAACGGCGGAGGTCAAACCTGCCAGCGACTCACCGGCGGCGAGGTTGAACGCGGCGGAGGGCGTCGGAAAACCGCCTCCGACGACCATTCGAGCGGCGGAGGGCACCTACAGGATGCGCAGGCTCTTGCGCATCCAACGCACTAGGCGGCAGCAGCTGGGGTGGCCGGAATCGTCGCCGGCGTCGAGCCCGGCGGCGGTCGGAGTTTGGGCACCGACGAGAAAGGTGCTACGGGGCACGGGGAGGTGAGCTGGTGGGTGCGTTCGGCTCCTGAGAGCTCGGTCAGCATGTTGGGGTGCACATCTGCGGCCTGTGGCAACTATGGCCACGGCGGCGACATCGTCGGCGGCGGTGAGGTCGGGCATCAGTGGTGGAGCTAGCTAGGATGCACGTACAGTAGTGGAAAAAGAGGGGAAGGACTCAGCAGCTCACAGGGAGGACGGAGAGAGGTTCAGCGGGCTCGGGGAAGGCTTGACCGGAACAAATCGACGGCGATGAACGGCGGCACCCGAGGTTGAAGACGATGACGTAGACGACGAAGCGGAGCCCTCCGGCTCGATTCCTTCGGCTTGGGGATGTGGTGCTCAGTTGCGGGGCTTCTGGACACGGCGAAGGGGCAAGGGGACGGCGGTGGGCGCGGTGTTCTCGGCGGCACGGCCATGGCGGCTTCGGCCATCGTTCGGGAGAGACGAGGGAGGGAGGAAGGGGGCGAGTGAGAGGTCAGATCGATCCGGACGGCAGTGGGGTGGTCATCCGCGGCGTCGCGCTGGCGAGGGGAGGGCCAGGCAGGCAGGTGGCATGGAGGCACGGCCGTGCGCGCGCGCCGGCCACACGCCTCGCCGACTAGCGCCAGGAGGACGACGGCGGTGGTGGGCTGGTGGACTGGGCTGACCACTTGGGCCGCCAGGTGGGCTGCACAGGTAAGTGGCTTAGGTGGGCTTCCTCTTTCTCTGTTTTCTATTTAGTTTCTGTTATTCTATTTTGTTATTTTGTTCTGGGCTTTATTAAAAATACTTAGGCACACTCAAAAATCATGAAACCAAGCATGGCTACTGTTTAGAATAAATCTAACAGTAAACATTTTAGTTTATGATTATTTGAGCAATTAAAATAATATATAAAATTTAAATGCCCAAATGCAAGTAAGATATGATTTAATTCAAAAATCCAGAATGGTCCTAGAAATATGTGCAACATTTTTGGCAGAGGTTTTTAATCAATCCAAAAATGATGAACTTTTCCAAGGGGCATTTTGGGTTCATTGAAAAAGATTTTAATTTGACCCTAGTTAAATTCATTTAGTGCTAGGGTTTGAACATCCCCATTTCAATTTTCTGTGAAAATAAATATGATGCACATGATGATCAGGCAAGGACCACCGGGGTTGATCTAGGGATGTGACTACTCACCCCCACTAAAACAAGAATCTCGTCCCGAGATTCAAGCGTAGGGTAAGAAATCAGAGGGGACACAAGCTAGCACAATCTTCACGATCCAATTTTCCTTCTCGGAGATGTTGATTTACTGCATCATATTGATCTTGTCATCCTTGCTTTGAGATCTTCATCCAACACGGTGACGACGAAAGAAACCCTACAAGATTGATCCTCTCAAAGATCGAGCAACTCAAGATCAACTCATAGGGTGAGACGTTGAAGCATCTCTTGAGCCGAGATACGAAACACACATCCAAAGGGATGGAGTGAAACAAATGATGAAGATTCACTCGGTAGGCAATAATTCCATACCTAAGAGGATGGTGATCGATGTCACCATACGGGGCACCTTAGAGAAGGTGACTCGTACAATTATTCCCTTAAGTGGCAAAAAGAATTACTTTTGATATAGAGATCATTGAAATTCCCTATACCAGCCTAAGGCAAATCACAATCAATCGTTTGACTGAGTCCGTAAGAATGACATACTCGGGCCAGAATGGATGATGTGGACTACCTTGCTGAAGACAACACAAGGGATGATTTGCTTATCATCAGAAATGAATGGGACCCATGGTAAGTCCACTTTTGAGGATGATCCTGAACAGCAGTGATTGAGAACGGTAACCCATGGAGAATTGGAACATTGGCGGTGCAAGCTGGGAACAAAATGCAAATGCTGGGAATGATTCTGGTAACTGGGAAGAATCCCAACAGTAGAGAGTAAATCTACTGTGGAGGGGTTATAGCATAACCAAGAACACTGGGAGCAATCCCGGTTAGTGCCAGAGATAACACCTAGTGCTTGTGCGTGCTCTCAAGAACTTGAGCATTCCCATATTCATCAAGGTTTTACCAATATCCGTGTCAAGGATCCTAGCAACATCACATACTACCATGATGAATAATGATGGATGATGCAGATGCAAAGGAAGATAACACCTTCTCGGATTTCACCTTGGCGAGGCCAAGGGAACGAAATCTAGATGATCAACCGGGAGACATTTGGCACCCCGCTTCTAATGTTCTCTTTGATGTGTTAGCGTAAACCATTCATAGATATGTTTGGTATCTTGAACATCAAATAAAGGTCGGACTTCGGAAGCACAAGAATCCATAAGGAACAACTAGGGAGTAAATCCTACGAAGTCCTTATGGGGAAGTGGCCAACTTCTTCAATCAAGATTCTACAACAATAGGTCTTCCGACCGGGTGTGTTGGGTCCACCTTACCGGTTATCGAGAGACCATTATTATAGAACTTGGGAAATGCTCCAACCATCATATCTGCCTGAGATTCGGTTCTGGTTGGTGTCAGGATATTCCAGACTTATCGAGTCTAGAAAGAATGAATGTTTGCAACACAATTCGACGAGACGGCGTTGCGATATTCTCGGGAATGAACTACGATAGCAGCTCCAAAACATGAGCTAGTTCTGCTACGTACCGGTGAACACGTTGTCCCAGACAAACGTGACCACATGGTAGTCTTATAATAAGATGCTACCGAGTTCAGATTGAGAACCATCATTGAAGATAGCGAAGTCATGTGCATGACCTAGGATTAGCACAACAGACTTCATTTTCTCGAACAAATCAATCAGTGGCTTGGTGTGCTAGGGATACGTATAGAGTGAAGGTTGCAAGTCTCCAAACCACAGAATACTTTGCACGTATGCATGACTGACTTGGGATGATTCCACAGGAAGCAAAACAACTTTCTCAAACTCACGGTGGCAACTTACATCAATTACACATATATTAAGGAAAGTCTCTTCTCTCATCCAACATATACCTCATGAACGGGACACGAAGGCAATGCTTACAAAGTTTCCAACACTAGCTTAATGTCCTACAAAATCATGGAGGAGATAACAGTGTTGCTGATGGGCTCAACAACAATTCATCCAGGTTTCCATGGAGATGGAATTCCATAATTATGTGAACAAGTGATAGTATTGGTCAGACCAAGGGGATATAATGGTGTATGCTCGAGGAATCATCCCCGAGTAAGACAACATTATGAACATCGTTAGTTCTGATTTGATTTGATGATAGCCCATACTCAAATCAAAGTTTTGGACAAGACTATAGATCCAGCAATTGATCACAAGGATCAACCGATCAAGATATCATCTTTCTTCCACACACACACACACAATAGATATCCCTTAGAAGGAACTAAGTCAGGCAAGCTCTTATCTTCCAACTCTCCAAGTTGTTGTTTAGCTTAACCAACTAATTCAGGGTATCCAACACAGATTCTTGGAGAAAGAGTGGTTTAGAGAGAAACCAGCTTGATCACGAACTCAACATAGCGGTCAGGTGACAACCTGGTAATACTTCCGAGAAGATATTCGGAAAATCACGAACCACCAATATGTTACTAAGCTCGAGATCAATCTTGCTTTTCAGGGCAAGACGATATGATCAAATGATCAAGGACTTAACAAAATCCTATCTCATCAATCAAGGAGTGCACCAAGAAAGTGGACTAGGTAGCACGATCAATCTTAGGATGATGATTCGGTAACCATCATGCTAAGAATGAGATTATCGTCCATTAACTACCAAGCAACGAAGTTGCTAGGAGTATTGATTTCACACATCACAATTCACTTGTCGGTATTCCGGTTATAACAACGCGGAGACCGAGGAATGAGCGATAATGGCGAGAAGTATCACTGTATCAAGAGTTCATAGAAGGTTGTGCAAATCTCATGACATTCTTGACATAAAGATGGTAATACTCCAGGATAGAATAGTTTAGAAGCTGCATTAGCATTCTTCATCTGCGAAGTACAACTTCTTTGACCAAATCCGGGATATGGATAGGGTACTGGAGTTTGTTTCTCCAAGTCATTCCGAGATAGAATGAATTGACGGATCACAAGAGTAAAAGGCATCGATGAACACAGGTGCACGACTACTCCTGACTATCAATTGATAGACGAGGATCGGAATATAACTAAAGGGGGACAACTCGGGGAACATATAACTTCTGAGTTGTGGATGCATAGATTAACATGTCGAACGAGTTCAACATATTTCTTTCGGATAACCCATGCAGAAAGTAGAATTGGCAGAGTCACAATATAAATGGAGTACTATTCAAGAGCACTCGGGTTGTGATCTTTTGGTTCAGAAGAACTTCTGCCATGATGGTTCATGGTATTTGGAAGATGGACATACCACGGACCTCGAGGACTATCACAAGGTTACTAATATCCTAAAGGGACGAGCAAATACTACCAACATGAAGTAGGTAGAAAGAATCTTGGGTTCAAGAACCCAGGAGTAGAATGCCTACTAACTAAATGGCATCACGGGATGCTTTCGAGAATAATGGCCAGAATCATCACACTGAGGATACAAGGTATTGTTACATTACTGGGTGATCTTCTAAGACACCTAGGGTCATAATAATAAGTCCAACCATTTGTCGAGGTAACAAAGTACCTCAACATAACGACTAGTGTGGTTAATCTGGCCAAAAGGAGCATCGGGACAGGAAGAAGGGATTTGCAAATGCATCAGATTATTAGAAACCTGGGATGACTCGGACAGCATAATGGTTGTAAATGCTCGAAGATACTTTTGAGATCCAAGCAAAAGGTTAGCATATCCACTTAACATCATAATGTCAAGGTTCTGAGATCAACAATTGAACAAAACAGAAGTAGAATAAACTGAACTGAGAGTTGAATCCACAATAACGAGATCCTGATAAATAGAATGAGAATCCTAGTTTCTTAATCCCCGTAGAAACAAGAGGGTGACTCAGATCAGAAGGTCATGGGGTGAAGGAGTAAAAAGAGCCTTACGTTCCCTTCCACAATCAATTCCCTTATATAACTAAAGAATTTCTAGACACGACTTCGACCAGTTTGGCTTACTAATCCTACAGGCAGTCAGGCTCTGATACCAAAGCTGTCAGGACCCCGATCCTAAGTCACACAGGTCTAGCCTGTAACACACCATATCACTTTGCGACCTCACGCACGGTATCCCCACGGGTGCCACCTTACCTGGCCCGGGACCGTTTGCGCATTTTAGCACACGTATATGATAGTGTCGCTAGCATCCATATGACAGAGAACCCGGGCCGACATGACTAGTTATAAACCAAAGGTGGCACTAAATTACAGAGACAGGCATACATGACCCAGCAACGAACGTGTCGGTCATCAACGTATGAACCCAAGTCGTAGCAAGCTACAAGGACTTAAAGGAACAACGCGTGACATTTCCCCTAAGGGACAGACACAGGAACGAAGAAGGACACATGCCGGCCAGCCTAAGTGTTCCGGAGCAGTAGCAAGCTACCAAGGCTCAGTGGAAGCACTAGGAGACATTTCCCTGTAAGGTAGGCTACCAAAGGTAAACAACTAGGTGTCGGATCCCACACATAGCAATACACATTACACGTACGCATAACATGCAAGTATGTGATGTACAACAAGGCATCACAACATAACTTAACAACTCATATAGATAAAGGCCCAGAAGAGCCATCATAGCATTTATTACAATCAGAGGTCACATGACCCAACATACAGAGCATACAGGCAACGGAAGCATAACATGTCTGAGTACAGACAACTACAAATGAAGAAGGCTGAAAAAAGCCTGACTGTCTACAAGACCCTCCCAAGGTACAAGATCGTAGCTAAGGTACCAAGCTAAACGTCGAAGTTCACGCGGAACCACTAGCGAGACTGAAGTCTCTCTGCAAAAACATAAATTAAGCAAACGTGAGTACAAAGGTACTCAGCAAGACTTACATCAGAACTAGCTACATATGCATCAGTATCACAAAGGGGTGGTGGAGTTTGACTGCAGCAAGCCAGCTTTGACTCGGTGGCTATCCTAAACTACGACTGCAAGTAACTCTTTTGAGGTGGCGCACACGAGTCCACATATTCACCAATCAATACACCACTATGGATCCGCTCCCGTCTCCCTACAAGAAGGCCATCCATAGCACTCTCGCTTATCTTGCGTGTTTTAGAGTATCCACTTTCACTTGTCTATGAATTGTAGAGGTAACCCAGAAGTCCATTTCCGCGGACACGGCTATTCGAATAGATCATATATATAACCCTGCAGGGGTGTACTTCTTCACACACGCTCCCACCACTTACTGCCGTTTACACGACATGTACTCGGCAACCTTCAAGCGGAAGCCCAACGAGGGTGTCGCCCACGACCTGACTAACCAAACAAGTCTCTCGTCCAGGTTTATCGCCTATTTGGGTTCCATCCGTGGGGAGATCCGGCCGGGGTGTCGCTCACGGCCCCAAACGATGTGTACAGGGTTCCCGCATCACCAAACGGGCAATCGGTACACCATGCCACGTACCTGCCGCGTCACAGCCCACCCTGAGGGTCAGCGCTGCGCACGACCTCCAGTAAACTACAAACACCAGAAACTAGTTGCAACTCCTGGACAGAGATCATGTTGATTAATAAGTCGAGAGGGTCCATTGGTTTCGGGCCCAATGCATGGTAGTAACTGGTCATGGATCAACCAACACAGAACTCAGTTCCTGAGGACGGCTGCAATGAGACAACCCACCATGTACTCCTACATGGCCTCTCATCGCTACCTTTACCAAATCGTGTTCACACACTTAGCTCTCAACAGTAGGACATGTTCACCACATTCCAATTCATCCCTGATGAATCAGACCTGACACAACTCTAAGCAATAGCAGGCATAACCAGAAAGCATGAATGAGTAGGCACAACATGGCTCAAACAACTCCTACTCATACTAGTGGGTTTCAACTATTTACTATGGCAATGACGGGTCATGCAGTGGAAAGGGGGTTCAACTACCGCAACAGGTAACAGTTGAAGCGTTGTTGTCCTAATGCAGTAAAAGAGAGCAAGAGCGAGAGAGTGGGATTGTATCGGAATGCTCAACGGGGTTTTGCTTGCCTGGCACTTCTGAAGATAACAATAGTTCTTCATCGGTGTCATCGAACTCATCGTCGGAACGTCGTCTACTGAGAGGGGACAAAACCGACAAACAGAGGATGAACACAATCAATGTAATGCGACAATATGATGCATGATCATGACATGGCAATATGCTGTTGATTGAGCTAATGCAACTAGCAACAGGTTAAATGAAGTTAGGTTGAATCCAAGATTCAAATTTAAACTCCATATGTGATTATTCAAATGCCATTTAATTGATTTGACCTGATCAGCAGGTTTAACTTGTTCAAACATGCATGAAAATGCCATAAAACGATTCCTTGAATTTTTCTGATCATTTTTTATATATAAATTATTTTCATCTGAGCTACGGTTGATTTTATATGATTTTTAGAAGTTTTGAAATTTTTCTGAAATAAATAAATCATTTAAGATTTATTTAAATACCAGAAAAGGCTTTACTGCGTCAGCATGACGTCTGTGTGACGTCAGCAAGTCAACAGGCGGGTCCAGGTCAAACCTGACCAGTGGGTCCCACTGGTCAGTCTTTCAGCACTTAACTAAAAGTTTAAATCTAAACTAAACAGACACGGGGCCCACATGTCAGTGTCTAATTAGATTAATGACAGCAATTAAAACTTAATTAAAACCCTAAACTAAAATTAGTCAGGGCTGGCCCCACATGTCATTGACTCACAGGGGTCAAAACTAGTCAACGGCGGAGGTCAAACCTGCCGGCGACTCGCCGGCGGCGAGGTCGAACGCGGTGGAGGGCGTCGGAAAACCGCCTCCGACGACCATTCGAGCAGCGGAGGGCACCTACAGGATGCACAGGCTCTTGCGCATCCAACGCACTAGGCGGCAGCAGCTGGGGTGGCCGGAATCGTCGCCGGCGTCGAGCCCGGCGGCGGTGGGAGTTTGGGCACCGACGGGAAAGGTGCTACGGGGCACGGGGAGGTGAGCTGGTGGGTGCGTTCGGCTCCTGAGAGCTCGGTGAGCACGTTGGGGTGCACATCCGCGGGCTGTGGCAACTAAGGCCACGGCGGCGGCATCCTCGGCGGCGGTGAGGTCGGACATCAGTGGTGGAGCTAGCTAGGATGCACGTACAGCAGTGGAAAAAGAGGGGAAGGACTCAGCAGCTCACAGGGAGGACGGAGAGAGGTTCAGCGGGCTCGAGGAAGGCTTGACCGGAACAAATCGACGGTGATGAACGGCGGCACCCGAGGTTGAAGACGATGACGTAGACGACGAAGCGGAGCCCTCCCGCTCGATTCCTTCGGCTTGGGGATGTGGTGCTCAGTTGCGGGGCTTCTGGACACGGCGAAGGGGCAAGGGGACGGCGGTGGGCGCGGTGTTCTCGGCGGCACGGCCATGGCGGCTTCGGCCATCGTTCGGGAGAGACGAGGGAGGGAGGAAGGGGGCGAGTGAGAGGTCAGATCGATCCGGACGGCAATGGGGTGGTCATCCGCGGCGTCGCGCTGGCGAGGGGAGGGCCAGGCAGGCAGGTGGCGTGGAGGCACGGCCGTGCGCGCGCGCCAGCCACACGCCTGGCCGACTGGCGCCAGGAGGACGACGGCTGTGGTGGGCTGGTGGACTGGGCTGACCACTTGGGCCGCCAGGTGGGCTGCATAGGTAAGTGGCTTAGGTGGGCTTCCTCTTTCTCTGTTTTCTATTTAGTTTCTGTTATTCTATTTTGTTATTTTGTTCTGGGCTTTATTAAAAATACTTAGGCACACTCAAAAATCATGAAACCAAGCATGGCTACTGTTTAGAATAAATCCAACAGTAAACATTTTAGTTTATGATTATTTGAGCATTTAAAATAATATATAAAATTTAAATGCCCAAATGCAAGTAAGATATGATTTAATTCAAAAATCCAGAATGGTCCTAGAAATAAGTGCAACATTTTTGGCAGAGGTTTTTAATCAATCCAAAAATGATGAACTTTTCCAAGGGGCATTTTGGGTTCATTGAAAAAGATTTTAATTTGACCCTAGTTAAATTCATTTAGTGCTAGGGTTTGAACATCCCCATTTCAATTTTCTGTGAAAATAAATATGATGCACATGATGATCAGGCAAGGACCACAGGGGTTGAAATAGGGATGTGACAATTCTGGACGTCGTGTTCCTTTCTGACCCTGATTCTTTAGATTTCCATCAACTGGTGCAGTGGAATCCCCTAAGAAGCGATCCCCGCTTTCCCAGGGCTCCTCGTTGGCCTTGAGCGCGCCACCCGGGGCGCCATCTGGGGCGCGAGGTTCGCGGGGGAGGTGAACACGCCGTCCCAAGGCTTGGACTTCGCGTTCATGTCGTCCCTCCTCCATGGCTTCTCCTGGAGTGTTGGAGGCGTGCCAAGAGCCCCTCCACTGATCGTCCCCCGCAGGTGGGCGACCCTGGCTTTGGCCGTGTCTTCGAGCCACCTGGCCTAGTCTTGTAGAGCCACCGTCAAGGCCCGGGCGGCAGCGGGTAAGGCGCCAGACTCTAGCTCGCTGCCGGAGGAGGGCGGGCCATCCCAAGCTTCCCCGACGATCGACGACGTGGAGGACCAGTGCTACTTCTCGAGCTTGTGTTGTATTCCCCCAAAGAGGAAAGGGTGATGCAGCACAGTAGCATAAGTATTTCCCTCAGTTTTTGAGAACCAAGGTATCAATCAAGTAGGAGACCACGCGTGAGTCCCTCGCACCTACACAAATAAATAAGAACTGCACAGCTAACGCGATAAGGGGTTGTCAATCCCTTTACAGTCACTTACGAAAGTGAGATCTGATAGATAGGATAGTATAATATTTTTGGTATTTTTGGATGTAAGAACAGAAAGTAAATAAAGCAAAGTAAAGTAGATTGGAGATTAATATGTTGAGAATAGACCCGGGGGCCATAGGTTTCACTAGTGGCTTCTCTCATGATAGCAGAATTCTACGGTGGGTGAACAAATAACTGTCGAGCAATTGATAGAAAAGCGCATGGTTATGAGAATATCTAGGCATGATCATTATATATATGCATCACGTCCGTGACAAGTAGACCAAAACGATTATGCATCTACTACTATTACTCCACACGTCGACCGCTATACAGCATGCATCTAGAGTATTAAGTTCATAAGAACAGAGTAATGCTTTAAGCAAGATGACATGATGTAGAGGGATAAACTCAAGCAATATGATATAAACCCCATCTTTTTATCTTCGATGGCAACAATACAATATGTGCCTTGCTGCCCCTGCTGTCACTGGGAAAGGACACCGCAAGATTCAACCCAAAGCCAAGCACTTCTCCCATTGCAAGAACTATATATCTAGTAGGCCAAATCAATAATTCGAAGAGACTTGCAAGGATACTATAATCATACATAAAAGATTTCAGAAAAGAATCAAATATTTCTCGTAGATAATCTTGATCATAAACCCACAATTCATTGGATCTCGACAAACACACCGCAAAAAGATTACATTGAATAGATCTCCCCGATGACCGAGGAGAACTTGGTATTGAGATCCAAAAAGAGAGAAGAAGCCATCTAGCTAATAACTATGGACCCGAAGGTCTGTGGTAAACTACTCACAACTCATTGGTGAGGCTATGGCGTTGATGTAGAAGCACTCCGTGGTAGATCCCCCCTCCGGCGAAGCTCCAGAACAGGCCCCAAGATGGGATCTCAAGGGAACAGAAGTTTGCGGCGGTAGAATTAGAGTTTTCTCTGTTGCCTCGATGTTTTCAGGGTACATGGATATATATAGGAGGAAGGAGGGCATCGGGGGAGCCAGAGGGGGCCCATGAGGGTGGGGGCGCGCCCTGGACCCTCGTGGCCACCTCCTTTGTTCCCTCATGTGTACTCCAAGTATTCCATGAAGATATTGTTCCAAAAATAACTCTCCCGAAGGCTTCATTCCGTTTGGACTCCGTTCGATATTCCTTTTCTGTGAAACCCCGAAATAGGCATAAAAAAACAGCAATCTGCACTGGGCCTTGGGTTAGTAGGTTAGTCCCAAAAATAATATAAAAGTGTATAATAAAGCCCATTAAACATCCAAAACAGAATATATAATAGCATGGAACAATCAAAAATTATAGATACGTTGGAGACGTATCAACCGGCCCCGGCGCACGTTTGAATTCGTGCGTGGGCACGGCGTCGTCCACCACGAGCTTCTCCGGGATGCGATGGGCGCGCGAGTAGGCTCGGGAGGAGCTCATTGACGTAGATGCCCGCCTAGAGGCAGAGGAGCTCTGGCTGGCGGGCGAATGGCGTCGGTTGACGGTGACCGTCAACTTCGGCCGCCTTGAGTACGAGCGTGCCGGAGCGAAGGCCGAAACGTCCCTTGCAGCTTCACGTGAAGCCAGTGCCCAGGCTCTAGAGGAAGCCAGGCAGGCGGAACGATGCCGCGAGGTTGCCGAGGAGCATCAGCGAAAGCTTCAGGCCCTGAATGACTCCGTCGAGCAACAGGTCGAAGTGCGCAGGGCAGCCTTGGCGTCAATGAGGGGGCGCCTTCCGACGAGAGGGAGATCTAGAAGCGCGAGGAGGCCATGATGCTGGACGCCTTGGAGCGTAGCCTTGAGCAGGAGCAGCTGGAGATGAGGGAGCGCCACGTGACCCTGGCCGAGGATGTTGTTTCCGCTCACGAGGCCAAGGTTCAGGAGGAGATCGACCGGAGGGTGGCGAAGGCCAGCGCAGATCTTGCCAAGGAGTATGGCATGGAGTTGGAGCTCTTGAAGGCAGAAGCCGATGGGAGAAATGCTGCCCTCGGGACAAAGCTGGATGAGGCAGAACAGCGCGAGAGGGTCACCACGGCGGCCCAGTCTTCTGCTCAGGCCGAGCTGGTCTCCACGCTTGCTGACCTGGCCTTTCTCGAGCGGCAAGTTGATGAAGTCATGGTTCTTATGCAGCAGAACAAGGACGAGGCTTGTAGTCGACAGTTGTTGCAGCATGAGCATGCCCCCATGCTCTATCTCTCTGAGTGAAGGCTAACCAAGCGCTGGGGGCCATCTGCGAGGAGAGCGTCCCTTACCCCTGCGTGGAGGATTATGCTGGCCACCTCGGCTTTTTTACCAAAGTAGTGACGCGCCTGGAGAGCCGACCCATGAGGGCTCGCGAGATCATCAAGGAGAAGAGTCGGGGCCTTCTTCGGTGCGCGTTCTCGTGCGTCTTCAGCCATCTTCAAAACCTCGACCCCCACTTTGATTTCGACGCCGTCATAGCCCCCGTGCCCGTGGTTGTCCGGGAGAATCTGGCGCACTAGGTGGATGACCACGTGGATGCCTTGGTGAGAGTGTTTGCCACTGAAGACGATGAGGCGGTGGTCACAATGGACAAAGACGGCGTTGTTGACGACGGTGAAGGCGACGCCAGCGATAGCGCTAGTAGCGCGTACGAGAGCGACTAGGGTGCCGTTGTGAGTTGTACGTCCAGTCGAGCATGCGTTCATCCGCTAAAACCTGTATAAAAGGACTTGGACATGGCCTTGCAGGGTGTGAGTGTAGTTTGGAGGGGGGTGCCACCCCTCCCCCTTTTTGCATATATAAATTAATATTCTTCCCTTAAGCTAGATCTGGAAACTTGCCTTCTGGGCCCGGGAGTTCCTGAGCTAGGTTGCGACCAAGACTCGTCTTGATCCCGGCAGGCTTGACTGCGTCCTGAGGTGGCCGGTGCACCTTCCTCCCGAGGGGGCCTCTTGGTGGCCCGTGGACCCTTGGATTTCCCGAGGAGTCGGTTGGTTCGCCTGAGGGAGCCTCACGAGGAGCGAACGCCAGGTCAAGGCACGGTCCGCGTCTGGCAACGCCGTGAGAATGGCACTTCTGACCCTGGGACGATTGCCACCGGCGGGCTCGCTGTGCAAGGATGTCTTGCCTGCACCACACCCAGTTCTACTTGCGAGGTGCTCTCCATGGGAAGGGTAATGGACACCGGCCTTGAAAACTAGTAAACCACGTAACCAAAACGCAAGAAACCAACACGAACACGAGAAGATCCCCCAAAGTTTGGCAGAAAAGAGATTCCAAGCTCAACTCAAAAAAGGCGCGGTGAATCGAGTTACAGGAAAGGGGCAAAGCAAATGGTTGTGTCTGGCACCTAGCTAGTCTTCTTGTCTTCCACCAGCACGGAGCTAAGTGCATTCACTGGTTGTGAGCATAGTCATTGGGAGACAGTGTCGACGGCCAACACGGAGCATGGTGCTTCCACTAGGATGTGGGCGGGATCCCCCGAGGCCCGAGGGCGGCTCTCCGGAGACTCTAGGGCGTGTACAACCCCACTCATTATTACGTGAGAGTGTCACGGGCGGAGACCTTCACAGGCGCGAGCCTTGCTTCATATCGCCAGGCGAGGGCCCTGCCCTACGCCGCTCCTGAACACCGTTGGGGCGTCCGGAAACCAGGACGAGACCAAGGGGCAAGGAGGACGCTAGTGGCGCCCTCGGCGACCACGGGCCCTCCGGCGCCTCCCCTAGTAGAGGACCTACCTTCGTGTTATGCCTTGCTCCATGGGGCGCAAGGAGGCTCTGGCTCCTGGCTGTCCCCACGCAGCCCCGGGTGTGCTACTCCGTCCAGGAATGGAGCTGCCGCACTGGGGCCCCCAGCTGCCGCCGCAGGCTGGTTCTCCTGCAGCCCATGGTTAGTATACGCCTGCCCCCGTGTTACTAGCTATACCCTGCCGTCGTCATCGCTGAAGGGGTCGGTGAAGCCTTTGGGCCACTCGTGGGGCGCCTCCACCTCTCGCGTTTCGCCGTCCCACCTTGGCCCGGGAGACGACCCAGGGTCCTCCTCCGACGCGTACCCCAGGTTCACCATGCAAGGTACGTAGGCCTCCCTGGTCACTCCGCCTGAGCCTTCGCCTGTGCGCCTCGCGCCTTGAGTCAACAGTCGTGGCATCTGTCTCTGGTGGCAGCTGGGTGACATTCTTGTGAGTCCCCGCGATGGACCACTCGCTATCGCTGCTCCTGGCGATGGCATCGCCGAGGCCGGGCCAGCCGCGCCAGGGTCCATGTTAGCGCCTTCTGACCCCCCGAGAGCTCAGGGGAACGCGCGTGCCTCCGCCACAACTTTAGGCTTGAGCATGGAACAGAAAGGCGGATCACCCCTGCAGGTCGCGTTTAGTAGCTCAGCGATGCACTCCAGCAGCACATCACGGCCACCTTCAGCCAACCTGCACTATAGAAGTTCCCGGGTCACGATGAGTGAGGCCCACGTGTTCGCCTGTTCCCACCGGGTGTATGACGCCGTCGTCGGAGCGTGGTTTGACGAGCGCGCGGCGAAGCGCGCGTGCCATGGGTGAGAGCGAGGGGCGCCTGTCCATGCCACCATGGCATGGTGGCTGCCTGGAGTGCGGAGTTCGGGTCCTCCTGGGCAGTCGGGGCCGCCTGTACGGGCCAGGTAGCCCAGCGGTCAGCTTGAGCCCTCGCATCATCGGCCATCGGGGACGCCGGGCGGCGGCGAGCTGATATGGGAGATAGGCTTGAGTGCACCCCTACCTGGCACGCCAAATGTCGGAATTCGGGTTCCGCGAACCCTTGAGAGGTTCGAACTCTAGGGTGCGCACGAAGAACACTCCCTCTCCAGAGCGCTCACCCTATGATTCCGCGGGCTAGCTCGTCGTGCTCAAATCATAGGGGACACAGAGAAATATACTGGTTCGGGCCACCTTGTGGTGTAATACCCTACTCCAGTGTGTGTGGTGGATTGCCTTTGTATGGCTGAGGATGAACTAGTACAAGGGATGAACAACCTCCGGAGGAGAGGTGTTCTTGGGCTCGGATGAGCTTGTGGTGTGAGTAGGGTCGAATGGATCCGATCCCTCTCTATGGTGGTGGCTAGGTCCTATTTATAGTAGCCTTGGTCCTCTTCCCAAATATCGGCAGGAAGGGATCCCACAACGACCAAATTTGAAGGGGAACAGATAGTACAAGTTATCCTGACAAAATTAGTCTTCGCCTGCCAAAGGCTATGGTGGTGACGCCACGCCGAGCACCACGATGACCTCCGTTCTTCAGCCTTGACGGTATTTGGTCTTGTTGCACCGATATGGAAACCTTTGCCTGATCCCTCGGGACTCCGCGCCTGCGCTTGTCCTCTTAGCACCAAAGAGGAAACTGGCACACTGCGCCCGCTGGCGCCCACCTAGCCTTGGTCGTCATGGCTCACGTCACGTGAACCTTGCGAGGTACTCCTTGCATAGACATCTCCGCTCCTTGGGAGCCAGCCTAGAGAGACTGCCCCTGGGGAGGTCTTGCTGTCGCCCGCCTCGTGAGGCTTGGCCCCTCGCGAGGGTCTTGAGTTGCAGTTGCTGAAGTCGGGCCGCACCAGTCCGCTGATGGAGCCACGTCATGGGACGCAGGTAGGCAAGTCTAGGTAACCCCGTTCCCAGGACGCCGACAGTGTGTGTGTATGCGTGTGAGATGAAGAGTGCTTCTGATAAAGGTTAGTGAAAACAGTCGTAAATGGTTGCGAGAGGGAGGGAGGGTGATATCGAGAGCATGTGTGCGAGAAAGACGCCTCGGGAGAGAGCGTGTGAGCATGTGTGAGAGACCACCGATGGATATACACCGTGTGCGCGTATGTGTGTGAGAGAAAGTTATCGTGTGTTTGAGGAGGGGCCTATGGAGAGTGAAACTACATGTAAAAGACAGATGTACACATTGATTAAAAATATAAATTGTATCCAAATATTAGGATGGGATCGTGATATTTGCAATTCGCATAAGGAACGGTCATTGATCCATCGGACATTTATATTCTACCGAATTTGAGCATGTCTATGTTATTATTTGTAATAATTGATCCATAGAATCAATATTTTGAACTCCATACAATGCATCGCTTTAGCAATTCGAATATAAACATGAGTATAGTTCATGTTGTGTGTGTAAAGCACATTATACATACAAAAGTTACACAATAAACATTACAAATAGCTAGCTAGGAACTAACATACATTTGAATTCAACTTAAGGTGGTTTAAACAAATTCGAATTCAACATGAAGTCCATTCAATTATTTGAATTTGAGATCATGGCATTTGTAAAATCATACCTAAAATATAGGGGCACCAATCTTTGCTCTGCTTTTGTACATAATAGCATATATAGTCATGTACCAAATAGATTCAAATTTACCTCCTCCATTCCAAAATAATCATAGTTATAGGATTTTCAAGTGTCAAAATTTAAAAAAAAGCGCCTAATTTATTGAGGTTTTCAAACATACAAGGTCAAATTTAACATTGTCTATTTAGGTCAATCCTCAAAGTTCAAGAGTACCCTAAATGTGAATGCTTCGGTTTCAAAATTTTGAAAGAAGCACCAAAAGAGCCTCTGCTCGCCCGAAACCGTGTGAGACCAATGTATGGTTGAAGGAAATTACTTTTATAACCCCGACCCGTGAAACCTACCGGCCCGATGTTCAAAGGTCTAAACCGGGGTAGGTTTATAACTTCATCTAGACGCCACGCAACCGCCTCCGAAAAACATTCATACACCGTGGCCGCCTAAACACACATGCGCTCGACCGAAATTGCTCCCGTCCACTATTTGGGACACAAATGATCACCGTCCTACCCCCAACCCGCAGTAGGTCCGAAATTTAAGAGGGGGGCAAAGCTTTACTTTCCCCAAATTTCAAACAAGCGCCTCCCATCTATTCAAAAAATCAAAAAACAAAAACAAGTGCGTCCCAGACCGAAACATGGTTCCCC
>LR738711.1:142736748-142794823 GCA_902687465.1 Secale cereale
CCCCCCCCCCCCCCCGGGTCCGATCCCCATTCGTACTCCATGGGCGCCAAAACTACCTCTCCACCAGCCGCGAAACCCCGGCGTCCTCCGTCTACCACCCGATCCCACCCATCAACCGCCGCCCTCCGCCATCATGCTGGAGCCGATACCCCGACGTCGTCGTCCACCGCAACCGCAACCGCAACGCCCTCTATGGGTTGTAGTTGAAGCTAAGGCCGAGCTGCCTCCAGGACACCGACATGCGCCGTACCTGACCAAGTTCAACCACGCCGTCCAGCGCCTCACCGCTGCTGCTCCAACTTCGCCACCGTCCACGGCACCGGAGTTGTTCCCGCTACAACGTCCTTCGCTGGCTCGGATCTGCTTCCCCTCCGCCAATAGACGGCCACCGCAACGCTGTCAACAATTTGGCCATGGGTTCATCCAAGGCTCCACTCTCCTCCAAAATATCGGTTCCCCCGGTAAAAAAAAAGATTGATGCGACATCTGGAGGACACATCACTGGCAACCGGAAATGGTACTCCTCTTCCCTTATTCGTGCAAATCTTACGTGTCTGCTTCCACGGTATTCATCCCATAGAAGACACTAGTTGACCACTTCTTCCTGATACTAGATGTTCCTAGTAACTCACGATGCACAAGGTTTCTCCTCATATACTATTTCACCTTAGCTAGAGGTCCGTCGCCCCCTAGATTTCAATTTCTAGTCACTTGATTCCCAATTAAAGGAAGCATTCCCCGGCGTAACAGGCACTAGTCCGCCTATTACCCGGGGAAGCAGCGCCTCGGTGTTTATCTTAGGGGTGTGTGTGGCCTAGGAACTACTGGCGCCCAATCTGGAGGTCGGCCAGGATTAAAGGGATGGCTGGGGGCGCTGCCAAGCACGGCGGTGGTGTGAGGTCGAGGGGAGGGCGGGGCGGCGGAGGGAGGGGTCTGGGCCGGTGGTTGCTGGCGGTTCAGGAAATATCGTCAACAGTGACTGGCGGGAGATAGACGAAGGCTATCTTCCCGTTCCTTATAGATCGTACGGTTCATAAAAAATCGACTGACCTTTTTATTTCCTATCGACTGTTATTTTGATAGGACCACATGTTGTGGTGTGCTGGAGGAGTACCTGCATTTCCCAGGCATCCCTGTGCTCATATATTACAAAATCATACGGAGTAGAATCAAATTATGTTTGCCATGCAATGTTGTAGAGCTATCATATGTTTCCTGTCATCTATATTTTAGCCACCTACTATCTGCTACTTTTACAGTGCACTAGTTCTGCACACACTTCACCCATACTCTCACTATTGTGTTTTTATGCAAGGGTATTTCAGACTCTGCCTTGACAGAAGCATGACATAAAAGAGAGAGGTCGCTCTTGTTTTCTTCGCGGGCAGGCCAGACACGTCACATCGTTATAAAGGGTGTAGTGTCAGCAGATGGAGATGGTAAACGTAGCTCTGGAGTTGATGATCTCGCTCACCATGGACCACCATCCAGGTGCTTGCTTTAACTTCGCGGTGTCATATGTGATTGCATGTTGAATATGGTGTCTAGCTTGTATTCGAAAGGCTGAAGTCGGTCTTTATTAAGATAAGGAAAGATATTTTTTACATGAACCACCATCCCGGGAGCACCAGAAGACAAATAGCTAGTCAGAGCATTGTCCGAGCCAGTGACAAGCCCAGCACAAACAGGCATCACCTGGAAGCCAACTAAAAAGCAACGATGGTGGCGAAGCAGCCCGCCTCCCACCAGGCTCTCAGGTCCTCGATGATCATGCTTACCACTCCAGCCGGATGTCTAGCTTGTATTGCATCATATTTGGTTAAATTTCATCTGCTTAGCTTACACATTATACCTTTGAATATGACATGCCTTCCTGTTTTTGGTACATACTAGTACATATATCTATTAACCATGTTCTTACATCAAACTAATGTTCTTGTGTATCCCTCATCAATCACTTATGATGAGACAGTCAGGCTTGTGGACTACTGTAAGAAAACATCCTCTTTTAAAGAATGCAGTGTCAGCCTCCCCACATGATCCTCAAAAAACAACAATGCTAGATGAATATAGTCAACATACCTCTGTAGTTGATGTCCGCATTTCCCCTACACCACCATCGCATGTGATTGTTGTAACTTGGCAGCTTGATATGTGGTTGCATGTTGGATATAGTGTCTAGATTGCAATTCTTCCAATCTGGTTAAATTGCATGTGCTATTCTGCTTAGTTGATACATTATACATGTGAATGTGAAATGCCTTCCTCTTTTTGGTACATAGTACATCTTTCTATTAAGCATCTCCTTACATAAAACTACTATTTTTCTGTATCCCGCATCAATCAATTATGATGGGACACCTTTAGTATATGCAGAGTGATATTGGTTGCATCTTTCATGTGGTGTATAGCTTGCATTGCTTCTTATTTTTTGAAATGGCTTCTACTTAGTTTACACAAGTAGTTGTGAATATGACATGCCATCCTGTTTTTCGTACATATTCCATCTTGGTATCATGTGTTTGACTTACATCAGAGTAGTGACATTCAGTATCCTGCACAAATGAGTTCTGAAGAGTGAATTTTATTGATTTTTCTTGTCGGTTTTACTTGACAATTTAAAACCAATAAAGTGGAAGGAAATTAGCAAGGCAGTGGAGAAAGGTGCTCCTTCCAAAAATAGGGCCTCTACATATTCTACTCCGCCACCCCCAAGAAGATTTGCAAGACAACACATGCATAGACACTCAACGTAGATGTATTGATGATGAGCACGTCTCCCCTAGAGCACCATCACAGGTGCTCCCTCTAACTTGGCACTGTTATATGTGGTTACATGTTATGTATGATGTTTAGCTTGTATTGCTTCTAATTTTTTTGAATTCCATCTGCTTACTTTAGACATTATACTTGTGAAGAAGACACGTACGTGTTCCTGTTTCTAGAACATACAATATCTGTCTATCACACCATGTTCTTACATCAAAGTACTACTGTTGTGTATCCTGCAAAAATCACTTATCACAAGAACCATTTGACTTGGGAGTGTGATATAGGTTACATCTCGAATTCTTTTCTAGCTTGTACTTCTTATAATTTGTTGATACGGCAGTTATGATGTGACAGTTTTAACTTGGTAGAGTGATATTCGTTGCATCTTTCATATGGTGTCTAGCTTTCATTGCTTCTAATTTATTGAAATGCCTTCTGCTTAGTTTACACATCATAGCTGTGAATATGCAATGCTGTCCTTTTTTCTTACACATTCAATTGTACTATCATGCGGTCGCCTTACATTAAAGAAGTGCTCGTCGGCATCCTACATCAATGAGTTCTGAAAAGCAAAATTTGATTCATTTTTTCTTGTGGGTTTGACTTGACATGGCAATACAATTAAGAAATAGGAATGAAAAAATAAGGCAAGGATTGATGGCAGTCTTCCAGCGAAAACGGCATACAAGGTGCTTTCTCTAGCTTGGCAGTGTGATATTGTCTTGCATGTTGCATACGGTGTCTCACTTGTATTGCTTGTAATTTGATTAAATTACTTCTGCTTAGTTTACACAAATAGTTGTGAATATGCCATGTCGTCCTGTTTTTCGTACATCCATCCTCGTATCATGTGTTTGCCTTACATCAAGGTAGTGATTGTCAGTATAATGCATGAATGAGTTATGAAGAGTGAATTTTATTGCTTTTTCTTATCGGTTTTACTTGATAATGCAAAATCAATAAAGTAGAAGGAAATTAGACAGGAAGTGGATATTACACATCATGGTTCTGATTATCTCACGCCGTCCTATTTTTCATACATATTACATCCTCCTATCATGTGGTTGTGAAAGTGGGTTATATCGACAAGAGGGGGGTCAATAGGCGATTTTTATACATTCGTCTGTGAGGAAATTCAAACTGAGGAATTTCCTAAGCAACAAACTACTTAGCAGCGGAATAGATACTCAGGTGTAAGCATAATAAGACAGTAGCATGGTCATCATGATGAAATGAAAACAAGCACAGAGTACAAGTAGCGTGTAAACAGGATAAGCCGGCTGAGGACTTAAGACTGAAGAAATAGGGTTGAGGAAATTGAGAAAGTCTTCAGTCAAAGTCTTCAAACAGTACAGATCAAGTTCAAAAACACATGAATGAGTAAATGGAAGAGCTGAGGAAATAGAACCAGTAGGCTTGATGAAGACAATGATTTGGTAAACCAGTTATAACTGCTGCGACAGTTGTACGTCTGGGTGGAGCGGATAGGTATTTAAACCTGAGGACACACAGTCCCGGAGACCCAGTCCTGGACACCAAGTCCTCACCGTATTCTTCTTGAGGTAAGGTCACACAGACCTCGCCCAATCACTCGTGGTAAGTCTTCACACATGACTTCCAAACCTTCACAAACTCGGTCACCCGGTGATCCACAATTCCTCTTGGATGCTCTAGACCATTGACGCCTAACCATCTGGAAGATCATAGTCTTCAAAGGTAACAAGTGTCGGTTCCACACAGGAACAATCTCTTCAGTGATGCTCAATCACTTTGGGGTTTTAAGTGTTTGGGTTTTGGGTTTTTCCTCACTTGATGATTTTCACTCAAAGTCCTCGGAGGACGGGTTGCTCTAATGACAAGTGTCAGTTTCTCTCGGATCAGCCAACCAGCTAGTGGTTGAAGGGGCAGCTATTTATAGCCTAAGGAGCACCCCGACATGATAAGACATAAATGCCCTTAAATGATATGACCATTAGGTGGGTAGATATTTTGGGACAGCTGGCGCATAGCACATCAACGGTCGGAATTTTGAGTATCAAATTCCCAAGGGCTATCATGTTCCTCACTTGTAGGCAATCCGCACTGGCGAATTCCTAACTCCTCAGTCAGAACAAGTTCCTCAGAGACCAGAACAATTTCTTCTATGTCACTGAAGAAATTGACTGAACTGTATGAGATTTCCAATGGCTTCACTCGAAAGGATTGGGTAGTGTACGCTTTGAGTTGAGAATCACTTGGAAATATGTTTCGTTAATTTTTCCTCGACCCCCTTTAACAGTACGGTGTTTCTTATGACTCAAGAAAGAGAAAATGAAACTGTGAAAACCAAAGTCTTCACGCTTCATAATCCTCGCATGATTACCCAAGTCTTCAAGGTCACACCAATTTATTTACTTTCAAAATCTTCAAAAGGTCTTCAGAAATCCAAAGTCTTCAGTTGAAGATATTCATTTGTAGGGGTCGACTTTCTCTGTAAATATGAAACTCCTCATAGACTTATAGACCTGTGTACACTCGCAAACGCATTAGTCCCTTAACATATAAGCCTTCAATACACCAAAATCACTAAGGGGCACTAGATGCACTTACAATCTCCCCCCTTTTGGTGATTGATGACAATATAGGTTAAGTTTTCAACGGGGATGAATATATGAAGTGTAAATACATATATTGACAAATTTGATAGCAAGATATAGAAGAACCCCCCTGGAGATGTGCATAGTGAGGAATTTGCTTTTGAATCAATGCACATTTGAAGAGTAGTATCATGGAGATCTCCCCCTATATCTTTTAATTCATACATGCATTTAACATATGATATGAAGAATTTGAAATGCATGATGAAATATGGTGACTGATGTAATTCAGCATGCGTGCATTAACATATATGAGGAAATAGCATGCAGAAGAACATAGCGTAAGTATCAGACCACCATCGGGTTTAAGTTTACAACTCGATCAAACAAAGTCTTCAGAAGAATGAGAGTTGTAACTTAGCAAAAAAACGCCCATATACAAAGACCCGCGTGAAGACTAACTCAAATTTCTCCCCCTTTGTTATTGAATGACCAAAAGGGACGAAAAATGAGGACTAACGCCCCTGAAGAATATCACAAAGACGATGGAGGAGCGCCAGTGTTGTTGGGGTCGGTTGTTGGAGGAGGGCCTGCCGCAGTGTCGTCCAAATCTTCATACTCATTGGTCTTGCGTGAATAAGAATATGAGCTAGCCACCAAGGAAGGAACTTTGACTTTGTTGAATTTCTTCGCGGGAGGCTGAGACCAGTCAAATTCTTCCTTGAAGCCCATTTGCTTCAGATCTTTTTTGCTATAGAGATGAGACATAACAGCCCAGGTGCGATTCAAAACTTCATGGAGGTAGTAGTGGTTTTTATTCACTGCATTGTATTTAGCAGTCATGTTGTGAAGAATTGAACCAAACTGCCTCTTGACCCATTTATGGTTGCGATCGACCTTCTGATGAAGACTGAGGAGAAGCTCACGATCAGTCATCACCCTTGGAGCTGTGCCTTGATGATTTTGCTTTGAGGCATTGGCGGCAGATTCATGAGTGGCAGAGTCATCATTGGTAGAGTATGATGCAGCTTTGCGGAATTGACCATCCAATGGATGAATTCCTTCATCAATGGTTGCAGCTTTGCATTTTCCGTCAACTAAGGAATGTGTCCATTTGAGGTCTTCAAGTGGAGGCAGATAGCTGAGATGATTCTGAAAATCAGCATTGTAAGCTATTGAAGACCTTGTTCTGATGAATCTCATGATCCAGGGAGCATAAGGCTTCAAGTTAAAAGGATACAATGCAACATTTGCCAAAGTCCTCATGAAGAAATCTTGATAGTTGATGGGAATCCCATGCATAATATAGAATAGCAGATTCTTCATGATGCCAGCGATTTCTTCATCATTCGAGTCCAGGCCTTTGATTGGACTCAATGTCGTTGTCATAATGCGATAGATAGTCCGAGGCACATATAGCAATTCCTTCATGAGGAATTTGGTTCTTGGTGCTTGACCAGGCTTCAGCGGTTTCATCAGTACTTGCATATAATGATCAATAAGTTCAGGTTCATGATATACACACGGTGCACCTTCAAGAAGAGGACTGAGAGGCAGGGCCTGAAGCAATTCAGAGGCTGGTGCCTTGAAGTGAGTGTCGGCGTACTGGGAACCAGGGTACCTAGACTTGCCTGTCTGTGGGTCGCGACGCGCCCCTATCACGGCCTGGTACGAGCCAGCTGATGGACCAGCTGCCCAAGACCCTCGCGAGGGGGCTAGACCTCGCGAGGAGAATGACACCAAGACCCCCTCAGGAGCGGCCTCGGCTAGGTAGCTCCGGAGGGGCGGAGAATCCAAGGCCAAGCCTACCTCAGGATGAGGCAGTGATGCACCATGCCAGCGGGTGCCAACACCCGCCAGCAGCGCAGTTGCCATTTCGGAGCAAAGGAGATAGCGCAGGAGCAGGTTCCCGGGGAGCGGGACAAAGGTTTCCCCTTTTGTGCAACAAGACCGAAGACCGCAAGGACGACAGGGATGATGTCACCATCGAGCCCACTACCGCGTCACCGCCTGATCCTTTTGTAGGCGAAGACTGCTTTTGTCAGGGTAGGAACATCCTTGTGTTCCCGCTCAAATGGCCGTTGTGGGATCCCTTCCCGCCTAAACATTTCGGGGGAAGAGGACCCTGGCCGCCTATATAAGTAGCAAGGATCTGCACTATGGAGGCATTGGGATCAGATCCAGAAAGTCCGCCCTCGCACAAGGAGCAAGAACCCTGGCCTCCTGACCGTCCTGAGCTCTCCTCCTGAGCTCGGGAAGCACTATACTCATCCATATTCAAGCCCTCCCGAGGCCAATCCACGAAAGCAGGAAGTAGGGTTTTACACCACAAGGTGGCCTGAACCTGGGTAAATTCTTGTGTGCTTTACTTGTTGTTCACTTGAATCTCTTCACCGGACGAGGGCGAGACACTAGGTAGACGTGAGTGGGAGAGATCTTCGTTCACGCCCCTGTGTTCGAACTTCTTGGGTTTGCGGAGCCCGTAATCCGACATTTGGCGTGTCAGGTAGGGGGCGTGTCAAGATCTCGCCTCTCCGACGACCTTGTCCCGCTCTCGTCGTCGACTTCGCTCCACAGCCATGGTGGACACACGCCGAGCACGCGCTGCCTGCCGAGCCGCAAACGTCGCTCAGACGGCGCCCGCGGGCAACGGTGCGCCGCTCCGCCCCAACTTGCCGATCGCCAACGCCGCCACCGACCCGGCCGTCCACAAGCAACAGGACTCGTCGCTGTTGCTGTCCATGCGGCGTGATGACCGCACGGCGATGCCGTCACCCTCGCTAGCCGCGGCGTCATCCTCGCTGGTCTGCCGTGGGCTAGTCTACGAGTAGCCTGCGCTGCTGATGGCGCGGGAGCTCCTGCGCTACCTCCCAGCGGATGACCTCTACGACGAGTGGCTCCACCGCATCACCGAGCTCGTCAACCCCGCCGGGGAGGTGCCTGCACCAACTCACTCCTCCCGTCCCCTGACGCCCATGGTGGGGAACGAGGGCCACGGTGTCTCGGCTCCACCTCCACTCTACGGTGCCGGCCAGGAGGTTCGGCGCGAGGCTCCGTGGCGTGAGCCGCCCCGCAGGGCCCAT
The DNA here is from genome assembly GCA_902687465.1 of Secale cereale. Classification (NCBI taxonomy): domain Eukaryota; kingdom Viridiplantae; phylum Streptophyta; class Magnoliopsida; order Poales; family Poaceae; genus Secale; species Secale cereale. The sequence goes on from LR738711.1 coordinate 142,745,180, forward strand.
GCGCACGACGAGGAGAGCTGTCAGGTGATCCTGCATCCCTAGGCAGGAGCTCGCGGCCCCCCTGTCCCGCAGCGCCAAGACCGCGCACCATAGGAGGTGGTGGCGCCAGCCTCCCAAGAACTAGCACCGCAGGCGCAGGGGGAGCCTGCAATCATGAACGTGGCTGGATGTCGCGCCTGAGCTCCCGAGCTACGGCGCCTCATCTGGCCCGGCAAGTTCAAGCCAGATCTGCCTCTGCACTACTACAGCATCACCGACCCCACGGAGTTCCTCCAACTCTACGAGCTGAGCATCGAGGCGTCCAGTGACACCGAGCAGGTCATGGCGAACTGGTTCCCCATGGCCCACAAGGATGGCGCACGCTCCTGGCTCCTGAACCTCCCCGTGGGATCCATCTCCTCCTGGGGGGAGCTTCGTGAGCGTTTCGTCGCCAACTTCTAGGGCACCCGCGACCGAGCCCCGGCGGCCGCGGATCTGTGCCGCGTGAGGCAGCAGCCGGGGGAGACCCTGCAAAAGTACATCCAACGTTTCAACACCATGCACCTCCGGATCCCCAGGGTCTCGGACGAGGCCATCATCTTGGCATTCTCCGATGGCGTCCGTGACGTCAGGATGAGGGAGGAGCTCGCCATCCACGAGGACCTGTGCACAACCCTCGAGATGTTCCAGCTCGCTACAAAGTGCGCCACGGCGGAGGAAGGACGCCCTCCACCCTCGCATAGGGGGGCGCGCCCGACGCCCCTCTCAGGACGGGCTTGGGGCTCTCCTCTGGAGTGTCTCCGGCTTGACCAGCGTCTCGAGGGAGGTGTTCGGGCACCACCTGCAGGCGTGTCTCGACGCGCGTTTTTGTGAGCCCAGAGTGAGTCGTACAGCGCTGGGGGCTCAGGACTTCATCGACCAGGTTACCGAGGAACTTCTGTACGCAAGGCTCATTCGCGGTGGGTGTAACCGCACGATGCCTACCTCACCTACCCGCAACCCGAGCGACCACTTCCGCTTTTGCATCGACGTCGCGGGTCTCGACCGAGCTGCTTCTCTGGATCCCTTCTGGCCGACGGCGGTCGGCCGGAGTAGGGCCCTCCCCTGCAGCTATGTCCGCACACTCTTCGGTTTCTGCAACGCAGCTGCCACGTTCGAGTGCATCGCGCGGCAGGCTTTGGGGGCTCGGGAGGCTCAGTGGCAGGCGGTCCAGACGGAGCGAGAACCGGACCCCCGTGACCACTGAGGGTCTCCGGAGCCCCTGGGCCTCATGAGCCCGACGATCCTCAGGAGCAACCCGCACGACTTGCGTCTTCAGCTACCCCAAATCTTCTCCGACAAGTGTGAGGTGACTTTTCAGGTATACAATCGAGGGCGCCCCCCGGGCTGCATCATCCTCGAGCTGCTGGGGGCTATCCCCCCGCAGCTGTCTCTTTTTGTGCATGAACCAAGGCTAGTTGCTTCTTCCTATTTGCATTATCTATATGCTCGGCGTTCTCACCGCCACTAAGGTCATGAGCCCTTGCGAGCCCACTCGCGACCGCCCCATGATTAAGTACTGGCACGGCGTCCGTGCTCGGGTTCGTCCCTGCAGCGTCGCTAAACCCAAGGGCTGAGCTCTGTCTCGCGAGCCATTCCCGTGACGTCACCTCCCATGGTCCTTGGTGCCATTCTCACATGGGCTAATCATGGATGGGTAAGTAGGGGCCCGTGGCAGGTGCCTCTCTCAGGCGGGAACCGCACGCCGGTTCTTTTTCTTTTGGACTGTTGCATGAGAAGACTGGGCACGGCGTCTGTGCTCGGGTCCGTCCCTGCAGCGTCGATAAATCCAGTGGCTGAGCTCTGTCTTACGGGCCGGTCCCGCTAACATCACCTCCTCGGGTCATTGGTGTTGCGGCCTTCTCATGCGATGCCCTCTAGAGATGCACTCGACGCAGGTCGACACAACACCTCTCTTTTCACATTTTGCAGAAGAAGACTCAGGCGCAACCCGCCTCAGGGTAGGGTCTTGTGAGTGATGCGTAAGCTCACGAGAACTTCCTCAGAGTCGTTCAGCTCGTCCTGAGGAGGGCCCATATACACCTTGGCTGTCCTGCCGTGCAAGCCACGTGTCAGGACGGGGCTGTACACGCCCCGGAGTCTCTCCCGGTGGGAGGCTCCCTCCCACGGTCCAGTGGAAGTGCCATACTCCGTGCTAGCAGAACCAACCGAGGAGCGGTTATGCCCACGAACCAGTGGAAGCACCAAGCTCCACGCTGGCCGCTACGACCGAGGCACGGTTATGCCCACACTCCACGCAAGTGTGGTAGCTCTATGCTCCGCGCTAGTTATAAACAACTGAGGGCGGCCCCCAGCGGTCGCCCCAACCTCAGGGAGCTTTTCAGCTCACGCCGCTCACAGCTTCTCCTTGGATGGGTGTCGCGAGGGGGGCTAGGCACGGGGGCTATGCTCAGGTCACGCTTGGCAGATGCCACCATACTAGGTTCCCAGACAACTGGCCTTCTCGCGCCCCCCATCCTAGGCGAAGGCTCGTGAACAAGGTATGGTGCTCGTTCTTCCTCATAAGAGCCGTTCGTACGTCAAGGGGGACCCCTGGGCATCGCAACCCAGGGGCCTCACTAGTCACGTAGCCCCTCACTCCTTGAGTCCGGTGCTCAACGGCGGTCGAGGTATGCGCGGGGCTGGGCCCTGTCGACGCAGAACGCAAACGGGATTGCTTGAACGTCAAGGGGGACCCCTGGGCATCGCGACCCAGGGGCCTCACTAGCCACATAGCCCCTCATTCCTTGAGTCTAGTTATTATGATAACCCCGATCACCCGGAGGGCTCAATGGCAATCGAGGTATGCACGGGGTTGGGCTCTACCGACGCAAAGCACCGAAGCAAACATGAAAGGAAGCAAGCACGGAAATCATCAAGTTCAATCTAGTTATTACAATAACACCAAGTCCTTCAAATTCAAACAAGTTCTTATGCCTCCCCGAGGCACCTGCATCTCTCTCATCTGAACAGGAACAGGTCAGGCATCACCAAGCGTGTCATCACCAGTCTTCGCCTCTTCGACTGCGGTAGCAGCAGCCTCGAGGAATGCCTCCACCAGTTCCGTGACCTTCGCCTCCAGGGCCTTAGCGGTCGCGCCCTCTATGCTCGCGGCCACGGGCTCGGACAGCGAGGCCAGGTCAAGAGCGGGATCATGGAGACTTAGGTGGCCGCACACCTACATCGGGATCAAGGTAAGGAGCGTGCGACTGTCGACGTCTGCTAACTAGGCAATTGCGGCTGCAACCTCGCGCAGGGACTTCACGAGCGCGGCAAGGAGCCCGGCGGGGCCATTCTCCGGGGCGGCCAATGGCTTCTCGAATCCTTCCCCATAAGCAGCCCGCAGCGCCGTACGGGCCTCGAGCTCGAAGGCGGCAAGGGCCTCGTGACTCACTGCCGCCGAGGCCGCAAGGGCGTCTTCCTTCTCGCCTGCAGCTTGGGTCGCCTTGGCCTGCTCGGCCTCGGCCTTCAGCTTCTCTAAGCTCGCGCGATCGACGAGCTGCTCCTGCTACAGCCAGGACGTCTCAGCCATCTGCGCCTTGAGATCCTTCCCCAACCCTTCAAGCTCCAGGGCGCGCGTGGCGCCTTCCTCGCGAAGGGCTTCCAGCTCGCTCTCCGCCTCGAGGCAGCGCTTCTCGAAGGATGCAGCATCGACTCGCGCGCCGTCGCATGCCCGCGTGGCTGCCGCAGCTTCCTCTTGACCCTTGGCAACAATCGCTAAGGCCTGGCTCCAGGAGGCCCGCGCGGACTCGTCTGCCAGGAGCCACCCAGAGATCAGCCCCATGCGTCAATCCATCGCGCAGTCGTCACCACCTTGAAGTTCGGTGCGAAGCCGACCCAGCGCAGCGGAGGCGGCCTCCAAGGTCTCAGGGCTAGGCTGCACCAACTGGCGGATGGGCGCCAACGAGACCGGCTGCTCGACCAGGGGCTCACGGGCTCTGGCTCCCCTTGCTGGAGCAGCCGGAGCGGGAGCCGCCGAGGCCTCGCAAACAGCAATGACGCCCTCAGGCGACGCCGCCGCCGTGTGCTCGGTGGCCCAGCTGGCCGAGGCGCACAAAGTTGTGGCACCCTTCTCCGCGGCCATAACAGCGGCAGGAGGAGTGGGGGACCATGACGTGACCTCCCCCTTCACCTTCTTCATCACGCCACCCAGGCTGCTGCGCCAAGAAAAGTATGTCAGAAACAAAGTGACTGAGGGACAATAGGAGATTGCACACTTACTCATAGGAGGCGAGGCGCGCCCTCCTCTTCATCAGCAGGCCGGCCGCAGCCGCTGGCGCTGCAGGCGTGCCGGCAGTCCAGATCTTGGCAAGGCGCGAGGCCACGGACTTGGGCGCAGTCGTGGTCACCAGTTTCGCTGGCACGACACTCCTCGGCGGGATCGCCGCATTGCTTCCACCGGACGCAGCGCGTCCGGACCGACGCGGAGTGGCCGCTTGGGGCCGTCCGGCGGCACCTACGCCCGACGCCACTCCTTCAGCAGACGCCTCGGAGGAGACCCCCTCGTCAACCCGGTCCTCGTCGCCCAGGGTCTCCTCCGAGTCCTCCTCATCGCTCCCATCATCAGCACCAGAGGACACATCAACCGTGGGCGGAGTAGCCACGGGCACCCCGAAACCTGACACAGCCTTCAACAGCTCGGCCTTGTCAAGACGGCTATACAACGACAACTGGGCCCTCGAGAGGTCCTCAGGAACCATCCCCGGGAGAGTGACTGAGGCAAAATCTAGGTCGGCCTCGGTCAGTGCCCCCGAGCGCATCCGGAGCCTGCCGTCATCTCCCATCAGCTCCCACATGGGGCGCGAGTGTGCCTGCAACGGCGCCAGACGCTGCCTCAGGAACTCCTTCACGATATGGGCCCTTTCAAGCCTCGAGCCCAGGTCAGCCTCAATCCTTGCCAGGACAGGATCGGCAAGGGGATCAGTGAGCTTCACGTAGCTCCAGCCGGCGCGTTTCGCCGGACGGGCGGTAGGCAGCGCCAGCAGCGGATGAACGCGCTAGGCATCTAGATAGACCCATCTCTTCCGGTGGGAGTCTATCTTCTTCCCGGCTGTTGATACGTCCAAAACATATCTATAATTTCTGCTTGCTCCATGCCACTTTTGGGTGATATTGCTATGATATTCATACACTTCCATACACTTTTGATCATATTTGGACTAACTTACTAATCCAGTGCACCCCAGTGCCAGTTTCTGTTTTCGGCTGTTTTTGTATTTCAGGTTTTCACGTTTCGAGAACTGCCCAGAAAAATTATATAAAAAATCAGCGATCCGGAAACAACACTGCCTCCGAAGGGCAGCCTGGGGGGCACAGGGGCTCCAGGCGCCCTGTGGGCGCGCCCCCCCTGGGTCGCGCCGGGGGGGCGCCTGGGCCCCCCGAGGCTCCCCCGGTGCCCTACTTTGGCATATATTTAAAGGGTCCTTGTAACCCTCAGAATAGGAACCCTTTTTGCGATCCCATCTCTGTTCCGCCGCCGCCGCCGCTTCCAAGATCGGGAGCACCAAGAGAACTCTTCCCGGCACCCTGCCGAAGGGGAGGATCACCACCGGGAGCTTCTCCACCACCATGGACGCCTCCCGGATGACTCGTGAGTAGTCTCCCTTGGACCATGAGTCCATGACCAGTAGCTATGTGATGTTCTCCTCCCGTTCTTGTGCTTCACTAATTAGTCCTCGTGAGCTGCCCTACATGATCGAGGCACCTATGTAATCCTTATGCTGTTGCTATGTTGAGTTTGCTGGGATCCGATGGATTATGAGATTATGTTCAGATTGATCTTGAGTAATATATTTGATTCACCTCTTTTATATTTTAGTTCATAAGTAATTCTTGCATGTTCTCCGTTGTTACTTATTGCTTTGGCCGAGTAGTAGGTAGTGACTCCAAGAGGGAACGTTATGCTCGATTGTGGGTTCATGCCCCTCGATGACTAGCTTGAGTGACAGAAACATGAGTCTAGGGGATGTGTTGTTGCCACAAGGGGGAAAACAACGGTGCTTGTGCCCGCGGGTGCAAGGATTGTTTACTTTACGCAAAGTTCTTTTAATGCAGTTGTCTGTTGCATTGAGTTTACACTATGGGTGGGACTCGCAACTTAATACCAGCGAGATGTTCTGGATAGATATCTCAAGGTGGATGATTAGTAGTAGATATTGATGGATTTCGGTCTACTTACTTTGGCGTACCACCCATGCTTTGAACCTCAACCTTTCTTGCAATGTAGTCAGCATTGGTTTGCGTTCGTGGTCCTGTCAATTGCCCAGCTGTAATTTGTTTACCTCACATAGCTGTTTTATCGTCTTTTGGGAGAGAGACATCACTAGTGAACATCATGAGACTCCAGTCCATATTACCATCATTGATCACATCCACTATTTACTTTTCACTATTTTACTTACTATTGCAAAACACTATCTATCACTACTATCATATTGCTTTTAACCATTTGTGAACTACAAGGCCGGAGAGATTGACAACCTCTCTATACTCGTTGGGAGCAAAGTTATTTGTATCTGTGTGCAGGTCCACGTTGATTTCTAATTGCGCCGTTAGCAGTTGACACCTACTTGTTGAACCTAGGAGTCTCTGGGGATTCGATCCTTGGCATCTTTGCTAGGGGAAAACACTTCTACTTACTGCATCTTACACCTTCCACTTGGGGTAACCAATGAGGGGTTCGAGGCCCATCAAGGAGTATTTTCTGGCGCCGTTGCCGGGGACTCCACTCTTCAGGATAGGGCAGTTGCATGCTATCTTTTACCTTTGCTTTTTAGTCTTGTTAGTTTACCTTTCATTTTTGCTTTAGTTCCTTTTATCGAAAATCACAAAAAATAGTTATCTTGCTTGCTTGCTACTATGGGTTCCACCGAGAACACCAAGTTGTGTGACTTCACTAGTCACAACAACGATGACTTTATCAGCACACCTATCACTACACCTGCCACTTCAGCACCTTCATATGAAATTAAACCTGCTTTACTGAACTTAGTCATGAGAGAACAATTCTCTGGTGTTGGACATGATGCTGCTTTACACTTGAACAACTTTGTAGAACTTTGTGATATGCAAAAGTACCAAGAAATAGATGGTAATATTGTTAAGCTTAAGCTTTTTCCTTTCTCCTTGAGAGGAGGAGCTAAAATTTGGTTTCAGTCTTTGCCTAGGAATAGCATAGATTCATGGGACAAGTGCAAAGATGATTTTATTGGAAAATACTATCCACCTGCTAAAATTATCCAACTTAGAAGTAACATCATGAATTTTAAACAATTGGATAATGAACACGTTGCCCAAGCTTGGGAACGTATGAAATCTCTTATCAAGAACTGCCCTACTCACGGCTTGACTACTTGGATGGTTATCCAAACTTTTTATGCAGGCTTGAACTTTACCTCACGGAACTTGTTAGACTCGGCCGCGGGAGGAACTTTTATGTCAACTACACTTGGTGCAGCCACAAAGCTTCTCGATGAGATGATGACCAACTATTCCCAATGGCACACCGAACGCGCTCCAACAGGTAGGAAGGTAAACTCTGTCGAGGAGATTTCCTCCCTCAATGAAAAACTTGACTTGATCATGTCTCTACTTTCGAAGCAATCTACTATTGATCCTCGTGATGTTCCTTTAAATTCTTTGATTGCTCAAGAACAAGTAGATGTGAACTTTATCTCTAGAAACAATTTTAACAACAATGCTTATAGGAGTAACTTTGGTAACAATTCTAGACCGTTCCCCTCTAACTCTTATGGGAACAACAATGCTTATCCTAGTACCAAGAACTCCAATAATGAACTAGAGACCATGCTTAGAGATTTCATCACTACCCAAAAAGCCTTTAATAAGAATGTAGAAGAGAAACTACATAAACTAGATGATCTTTCTTTTAAGGTAGACCACTTAGCCAATGAGGTAAAATTGCTAAAAATTGAAACTTCTCCTCTTAAGGAGAGGGAAGTCATCCCTATTAATGCTACTCAAGTGCAAATTAATGAAAATATTAGGATGATGGCTAAGCTAAAAGAAAGATGGGCTAGAGAAAGGGAGGAAGAGGAAAGAATTAAGAGCCTTCCTACCTACCAGACTATTGCTACTATCCAAGTTGTTGAGGATGTTCACACTCTTAGCACCCAATGTACTCCTGGTCCCAATGGACCTATTAATGGTGATGCTATGACTATAGAAACTACCAAACAAGTGAACCTTAAGGACACCACTACCACTTTACTTGATGCTCGTGACCTTGATTTTGATAATTGCACTCTTACAGAAGTTATTGATTTCCTTCACAAGATGTCTAGAGATCCTCGCACTAGCACGCTTAACCTTGCCTTCACAGAGCATATCACTAATGCTCTCATCAAAGCTAGGGAGGAGAAACTTAGAGTATAAGCCTCCATACCTAGAAAGCTAGAAGATGGTTGGGATCCTATGATAAAAATTTATTTGAATGACTTCTCTTGTTATGCATTATGTGATGTTGGTGCTAGTACCTCTGTTATGCCCAAAAGGATATATGATATGCTTAAATTGAAACCTTATGATTCTTGTTCTTTTGGTGTTCGTCTCGTTGATTCTTCCATAAAGAAACCTTTGGGGAGGATCGATGATGTTCTTATTGTTGTCAATGATAATTATGTGCCCGTTGATTTCACTATTATGGATATTGAATGTGATCCTTCATGTCCAATTATTTTGGGACGTCCCTTTTTGCGCACCGTTGGTGCTGTCATTGACATGAAAGAGGGTAATATAAAATTTCAGTTTCCTCTCAAGAAAGGGATGGAACACTTCCCTCGTAAGAAGGTCAAGTTACCTTTTGAGTCCATTGTACGGACTAGTTATTCTTTTACTCTTGATAAAACTTGATCTATGCATTATGCCTAGCTTAAAGGCATAAAAGAAAGCGCTTTTGGGAGGCAGCCCACATGAATAAATTTTTTGCTTTTGTTGTGTCTTGATGTTGTTTACTGCTGTAGCATCATCATTGTATCTTTGCTTTTTATATTTGTGCCAAGTATAGCCTCCGATTGCTAGAAAGTTCAAAAGTTGTGAGGTGCTGTCCAGGAAACAGATTCTGTCCTTGGATAGAAAAATTTGTATAAAATCACCAGATCATCTTTTTGGTCTGAATTTTTTCGACAGCGTTCTCTATATAATTGTTTTTCGTGCGTCAGTTCTGAGTTTTTTGATTTGAGTTGCAGAAGTATCGCGAACAGGTCAATTACTGCCTGCTGTTCTGTTTTTCACAGATTCTGTCCTGTTTTGCCTTACCTTCACTTTGCAAATTAAGAACTTGCTTCTTCTTTGCAAAAACCTTTTGGCAATCTTGAGAAACAGTAGAACATCAAGAATATCCTTATTTCCAGCAAGGCATAATTATTTTATTAAGGGTACTAACCTCGCTAATCAGATTATGATGAGTTATGTATGAAGGGAGTTTTCAAGTGTGCGAGGGAAGATGATAAAAAGATTCAGGAGTGTCAAGCACTCAAGCTTGGGGATGCCCCCGTGCACCCCCAAGAAATATTCAAGGAGACTCAAGCGTCTAATCTTGGGGATGCCCCCGTGCATCCCCTTCTCCATCAACATTATCAGTTCGTCTTTCGTTTCGCTATATTTTTATCACTTCATATGTTATGTGCTATGCTTGGAGCGTCTTGCTTTTAGTTTTCTTTTTAGTTTTTCATAACGAGTCGGAACCCAGCATTCCTTTATCTGGGAGAGAAACACGCTCCACCTCTACCTAGAACGTTACATAGAATTTTCATGTCTATCTATGCTGTGTGTGTTCTTTGTCTTTTAATAGCTACTATCGTGCTCTGCTCTTAGTATTCATGCTTATCTTTTCAAAAGCTTTTATTTAGTTGGTTGCTTGAACTCTCTTTAACTACCATGCTCACCTTATTAAGAGAGTTTGCTTCCGTTGCATGGGTTAATTTGTCTATGATAAAGATGCTACTTTCATGATGGTGCTTAGTAGTTCATGTTTTCTTTTGGTTAATCTCAAATAGCTGGGGGGTTCCCAATGTGTTATTGGAATACCAACTTGGTTTGTTTGCCTATGATATGGTATGGTTTAGTAATATCTTCCTTCGAGAATTTATTTTGATTGACTTGGCGTATGCTCACGCATATTCAAGAATGTAAAGAAAGTCTGTCAAGCCTTGATGATCTTTTATTTCTGAGTAGCGATATAACTACCATGCCTGATTCAATATTGCTTTGTCGCTCTGCATGATTATGACCGTCATTGCTCTCTTAGTTGGTCGCTCCTAGTCTTTTGCTAACCTCCACCTGCACTAAGCAAACTAACCATGCAATACATAGCTCATGGGAAAGTAGCCTAAAAACTATTGTGGTAAAGAATATGTTGCTTATGTATCTTATTTCTTATAAGTTGCTTGCTGAGCGGTAACCATGTTTCTGGGACGCCATCAACTGTCACGCTTTTGTTGAATGTCATGTGAGTTGCTATGCATGTTCGTCTTGTCTGAAGTAAGGGTGATTTACCGTGGGTTGAATTAATATGCATATTGTTAGAGAAGAACATTGGGCCGCCAACCAAAGTGGAAGTTTTAGCTTGGACCTTAATCCTCAATCTCTTATGAGAATATGCTTATGCATTTAAAAGGAGTCCATCATCTATTTTCTATGTTGTCCCGGTATGGATGTCCTCAAGTTGAGATCTATCAAAAACGAGAAATCAAATGCGATTTATCTCCTTGGACCTTTGTACAGGTGGCATAGAGGTACCCCTTTGTGACACTTGGTTAAAACATATGCAATGCAATGATAACCCATGGGAATCTGAGCTAATTAGGACAAGGAGCGATCACTATTAGTATTCGATGCATGAGGCTTGCAACTTATAGGATGTTTTATGCATGACACATATGAAGTACTACTACCGTTGACACAATTCCTTCCATGTTTTCAAAATAAAAAGCTCTAGCACTTAACCTTTCTTTTACTTTTATGTTACAGCACCAACTACTGAGAGCATGATTGTCATTCTGAGTGTAATGTGCATTGTCCCAAAGTAGCATTGTCTTTTGCATGATTGTGATATCGTTTGTTCTGAAATGATTGTATCTAGTCATCACTTAAACCTTGAAGGTGCCCTTGCATTTATGTTTTGCATCACTAAAGGGGGCAAGCTAGATATCACTTTATCATATTTGCACATCATGTTCATTGCAAATCTTTTTGATGTTTCAGTTTCATGTTGTAAAACTTTCAGTCATTTGTGATTTTCTCTTGAGGCAACTTAATTACTCTAGAATCATTGTCTCAGTAAGCTTTTGTCATATGACTATGAGAAAGTCCTATATGGTTAATAGCATGTCACCACAGAAATTATTCTTGTTATCATTTACCTACTCGAGGACGAGCAGGAATTAAGCTTGGGGATGTTGATACGTCCAAAACGTATCTATAATTTCTGCTTGCTCCATGCCACTTTTGGGTGATATTGCTATGATATTCATACACTTCCATACACTTTTGATCATATTTGGACTAACTTACTAATCCAGTGCACCCCAGTGCCAGTTTCTGTTTTCGGCTGTTTTTGTATTTCAGGTTTTCACGTTTCGAGAACTGCCCAGAAAAATCCAGAAAAATTATATAAAAAATCGGCGATCCGGAAACAACACTGCCTCCGAAGGGCAGCCTGGGGGGGCACAGGGGCTCCAGGCGCCCTGTGGGCGCGCCCCCCCTGGGCCGCGCCGGGGGGGCGCCTGGGCCCCCCGAGGCTCCCCCGGTGCCCTACTTTGGCATATATTTAAAGGGTCCTTGTAACCCTCAGAACAGGAACCCTTTTCGCGATCCCATCTCTGTTCCGCCGCCGCCGCCGCTTCCAAGATCGGGAGCACCAGGAGAACTCTTCCCGGCACCCTGCCGGAGGGGAGGATCACCACCGGGAGCTTCTCCACCACCATGGACGCCTCCCGGATGACTCGTGAGTAGTCTCCCTTGGACCATGAGTCCATGACCAGTAGCTATGTGATGTTCTCCTCCCGTTCTTGTGCTTCACTAATTAGTCCTCGTGAGCTGCCCTACATGATCGAGGCACCTATGTAATCCTTATGTTGTTGCTATGTTGAGTTTGCTGGGATCTGATGGATTATGAGATTATGTTCAGATTGATCTTGAGTAATATATTTGAGTCACCTCTTTTATATTTTAGTTCATAAGTAATTCTTGCATGTTCTCCGTTGTTACTTATTGCTTTGGCCGAGTAGTAGGTAGTGACTCCAAGAGGGAACGTTATGCTCGATTGTGGGTTCATGCCCCTCGATGACTAGCTTGAGTGACAGAAACATGAGTCTAGGGGATGTGTTGTTGCCACAAGGGGGAAAACAATGGTGCTTGTGCCCGCGGGTGCAAGGATTGTTTACTTTACGCAAAGTTCTTTTAATGCAGTTGTCTGTTGCATTGAGTTTACACTATTGGTGGGACTCGCAACTTAATACCAGCGAGATGTTCTGGATAGATATCTCAAGGTGGATGATTAGTAGTAGATATTGATGGATTTCGGTCTACTTACTTTGGCGTACCGCCCATGCTTTGAACCTCAACCTTTCTTGCAATGTAGTCAGCATTGGTTTGCGTTCGTGGTCCTGTCAATTGCCCAGCTGTAATTTGTTTACCTCACATAGTTGTTTTATCGTCTTTTGGGAGAGAGACATCACTAGTGAACATCATGAGACTCCGGTCCATATTACCATCATTGATCACATCCACTATTTACTTTTCGCTATTTTACTTACTATTGCAAAACACTATCTATCACTACTATCATATTGCTTTTAACCCTTTGTGAACTACAAGGCCGGAGAGATTGACAACCTCTCTGTACTCGTTGGGAGCAAAGTTATTTGTATCTGTGTGCAGGTCCACGTTGATTGTTAATTGCACCGTTAGCAGTTGACACCTACTTGTTGAACCTAGGAGTCTCCGGGGATTCGATCCTTGGCATCTTTGCTAGGGGAAAACACTTCTACTTATTGCATCTTACACCTTCCACTTGGGGTAACCAACGAGGGGTTCGAGGCCCATCAGCTGTCATCAGCCGGCAGCCCTGGCGCTAGAAGACGAAGGAGACATAGCCCAAGCATGGACCCTCGTCGTACCGCCGCATGGAGAAGAACTGGCGGAAGAGGGCGACAGTCGGTCTCACCCCCACAAGCGCCTCGCAATAAAAGGCGAAGAGCGATAGGACGAAGATGGAGCGAGGCTGGATGTGGACAGCGTGCACCTGGTAATGGTCCAGGATGGCGTAGAGGAACTCCGAGAAGGGCGGCACGAGCCCGACGGAGATGCTATGGAGGAAGAAGGGATAGCAGGACTTCGGCAAGATCCGCGCCGCGGTGGATCCGACCCAAATCCCCGTCGGGCCATGCTCGTTCTGGACGCTCGACAAGAAAGGCTGGACCTATGAGTAGTCCTCCTCCTTGGTGATGGTGGACTCCTCGAGCGCCGCCTCAAGGGAAGGAGCAGATCCAAACGCCTGCGCGGTACCCTTGCTCTTCTTCGCCATTGCTGAGATGCCGGAGGATGCAGGTGATTTAGGAAGGCCGGAGGCGAAGGAGAAGGGGATCTAAGCAGGAATGAAGGGAGGCGATAACTCCTCTGCAGCAAAGACCCCCCCTCCTTTTGTCAAGTTGCACTATTGCCGAGACTGTGTGGGGAGCGGAGTCGCCCACGTCCCATCCAACCGTCACGCGCCAGCCTGGCCCGCAGCCTTTTTGGGGCCTACGGCGCTTCGTCCTCGGCTAACGCTTCGCCCCGAAGCCAACTCCGTGCGCGCCTTGGGCCTTGGGGCTACTGTCGGCGTCCTGGGAACCAGGGTACCTAGACTTGCCTGTCTACGGGCCGCGACGCGCCCCTACCATGGCCTGGTACGGCCCAGCTGATCGACTAGTTTCCCAAGACCCTCGCGAGGGGGCTTGACCTCGCGAGGAGAACGACACCAAGACCCCCTCAGGAGCGGCCTCGGCTAGGTAGCTCCGAAGGGGCAGAGAATCCAAGGCCAAGCCTGCCTCAGGAGGAGGCAGTGACGCAAGCAGTGACGCACCGTGCCAGTGGGTGACAGCGCCCACCAGCGGCACAGTTGCCATTTCGGTGCAAAGGAGACAGCACAGGCGCAGGTTCCCGAGGAGTGTGACAAAGGTTTCCCCTTCGGTGCAACAAGACCGAAGACCGCAAGGACGACAGGGAGGATGTCACCACCGAGCCCACTACTGCGTCACCGCCTGATCCTTTTGCAGGCGAAGGCTGCTTTTGTCAAGCTAGGAACGTCCTTGTGTTCCCGCTCAAATGGCCGTTGTCGGATCCATTCCCGCCTAAACATTTCAGGGGAAGATGACCCTGGCCGCCTATATAAGTAGCTAGGATCTGCACTATGGAGGCATTCAGATCAGATCCAGAAAGTCCGCACTCGCACAAGGAGCAAGAACCCTGGCCTCCTGACCCTCCTCAGCTCTCCTCCTGAGCTCGGGAACCATTGTACTCATCCATATTCAAGCCCTCCTGAGCCCAATCCACCAAAGCAGGAAGTAGGGTTTTACACCACAAGGTGGCCTGAACCTGGGTAAATTCTTGTGTGCTTTACTTGTTCTTCACTTGAATCTCTTCACCGAACGAGGGCGAGATGCTGGGTAGACGCGAGTGGGAGAGATCTTCGTTCACGCCCCTGAGTTCGAACTTTTTGGGTTTGCGGAGCCCGTAATCTGACAGTGAGTGTTTTCTGTCATCCAGTCCAACACCCTAGAGTTCACATCTTCAGCAGTTCCGGTGATGTGCAGTGTTGCATAGAACTGAAGAATGAGCTATTCATTCCAGTCACATATGTCTGTGCAGAGGATGAGCAATCCAGCATCATAGAGAATGCTGAGGACGGGCGTGAAGCAAGGTAGTGATATGTAGGGGATCGCAACAGTTTTCGAGGGTAAAGTGTTCAACCCAAATTTATTGATTCGACACAAGGGGAGCCAAATAATACTCTTAAGTATTAGCAGCTGAGTTGTCAATTCAACCACACCTGGAAACTTAGTATCTGCAGCAAGGTAGTTTAGTAGAAAGGTGATATGGAAATAGTGGTAACAGCAATAAAAGTAACGGTAGTGTTTTGTAGTTTTTGTAATAGCAGCAGCGGAAAAGTAAATAAGCAACAAGCAATATGTGAAAAGCTCGTAGGCATTGGATCGGTGATGGGGAATTATGTCGGATGTGATTCCTCATGTAAAAGTTATAACCTAGGGTGACACAGAACTAGCTCCAGTTCATCAATGTAATATAGGCATGTATTCCGAATATAGTCATACGTGCTTATGGAAAAGAACTGGCATGACATCTTTTGTCCTACCCTCCCGTGGCAGCGGGGTCCTAGTGGAAACTAAGGGATATTAAGGCCTCCTTTTAATAGAGTACCAGACCAAAGCATTAACACATAGTAAATACATGAACTCCTCAAACTACGGTCATCATCGGGAGTGGTCCCGATTCTTGTCACTTCGGGGTTGCCAGATCATAACACATAGTAGGTGACTATTGACTTGCAAGATAGGATTAAGAACACACATATATTCGTGAACACATAATAGGTTCAGATCTAAAATCATGGCACTCGGGCCCTAGTGACAAGCATTAAGCATGGCAAAGTCATACCAACATCAATCTTAGAACATAGTGGATACTAGGGATCAAGCCCTAACAAAACTAACTCGATTACATGGTAAATCTCATCCAACTCATCACCGTCCAGCAAGCCGACGATGGGATTACTCACGCGCGGCGGTGAGCATCATGGAATTGGTGATGGAGGAAGGTTGATGATGACGATGGCGACGATCTCCCCTCTCCGGAGCCCCGAACGGACCGAGAGAGATTAGGGCTTGGCGGCGGCTCCATATCGTAAAACGCGATAATTCTTCCTCTCTGATTTTTTTTCTCCCCGAAAGTGAATATATGGAGTGTAGGGGTACGTCGGTGGAGCAACTGGGGGCCCACGAGGCAGGGGGGCGCGCCCAGGGGGAGGGGGCGCGCCCCCCACCCTCGTGGATAGGGTGTGGGCCCCCTGGCTTGGATCTTTCCGCAGATATTTTTTATATTTTTCAAAATAATTCTCCGTTGATTTTCAGTTCATTCCGAGAACTTTTAATTCTGCACAAAAATAACAACATGGCAATTATGCTGAAAACAACGTCAGACCGGGTTAGTTCCATTCAAATCATGCAAGTTAGAGTCCAAAACAAGGGCAAAAGTGTTTGGAAAAGTAGATACGTTGGAGACGTATCAACTCCCCCAAGATTAAACCATTGCTTGTCCTCAAGCAATTCAATTGATAAACTGAAAGTGATAAAGAAAAACTTTGACAGACTCTGTTTGCTCTTGTTGTTGTAAATATGTAAAGCCAGCATTCAAGTTTTCAGCAAAGATCATGAACTAACCACATTCACAATAATTTTCAGGTCTCATGTCTACTCATATCAATGGCATAATAAACTAGCATGCAATAATAATAAACCTCGGATGACAACACTTTCTCAAAACAATCATAATACGATATAACAAGATGGTATCTCGCTAGCCCTTTCTGAGACCGCAAAACATAAATGCAGAGCACCTTTAAAGATCAAGTGCTGACTAGACATTGTAATTCATGGTAAAAGAGATCCAGTCACAATCATACTCAATGCAAATTAATAGCAATACATGCAAATGGCAGCGGTGCTCTCCAACTTGTGTTCTTTTATAAGAGGATGATGAATAAACATAAAAGTAAATAGATAGGCCCTTCGCAGAGGGAAGCAGGGATTTGTAGAGGTGCCAGAGCTCGATTTTTAAATAGAGATGAATAAAATTTTGAGCGGTATACTCTCATTGTCAACATAACAACAAAGAATCTCGATATCTTCCATGCTACACACATTATAGGCGGTTCCCAAATAGAATGGTAAAGTTTATACTCCCCCAACCACCAACAAGGACACTCCACGGCCATCCGAATCCACGGGGTACCGTCCAAACAAGCAACAGCCCTGGGGGAGTTTTGTTTAATTATTATGATTTGAGCATGGGACTAGGCATCCCGGTTACTAGCCAATTTCTCATGAATGATGAGCGGAGTCCACTCATCATGAGAATAACCCACCTAGCATGGAAGATATAGACAACCCTAGTTGATACATGAGTTATTCGAGCATACAAAACAGAATTTCATTTGAAGGTTTAGAGTTTGGCACATACAAATTTACTTGGAACGGCGGGTAGATGCCGCATATAGGAAGGAATGGTGTACTCATATGGAATAACTTTGGGGTTTATGTAAGTGCATGCACAAGCAGTATTCCCGCTTAGTACAGGTGAAGGCTAGAAAGAGACTAGGAAGCGACTATCTAGAGAGTGACAACAGTCATGAACATGCATTAAAATTAATCAACAATGATGAAAGTGCAACTAATCCCCGGGTGGTTTTGGTAATTAATAACAACATATATATCATTGAACTAATATTCACTTGAGAATCATTTCAGAGAAGTTCGATGATATGGGTATGGAAATGTCTGAAGAAGTGGACCCCTCAAAATGCTAAGACAAGCATTGGCAAAAGCTCAAGACTCTATTTTTGGTTTAGTGATCAAAGATCACATTGAGTCCATAGGAAAAGCCAATACTATTAAAAGGGGATGAGGTTGTGTTAATGTTCTTGTTGCTCAAGTGCTTGGTGATCTAGCTCCCTCAACTATCAGCACTCTTCACTTATCAACACACTCATAAGTAATCTCGATCAAACTGATTCTGCAAACTCGGTCCCACCGAGATGAACCACTTCAGTTATTTCCCCAAACCCTAATTTCTCGGTCCATCCGATTCTGATTTTCGGTCTCACCGAAAATGGTCTGCCAACCTTCTGTAACCAATTGACAACATTTCGGAATATCCGAGTTGTTGTTTTCGGTCACACCGAGATGGCAAACCCTAACCTTTGACTCACTTCGGACACACCGAGATGGTATTTTCGGTCCCACCGAAAATCCCAACGTTCACTATATTTGAACTTTCGGTCTGACCGAGTTTTAACTTCGGTCTCACCGAGATTGGTCAAATGTGTGTGTAACGGTTGGATTTTGTGTGGAGGCTATATATACCCCTCCACCCCCTCCTCATTCGTGAGGAGAGCCATCAGAAAGTACCACCACTTCTACCACACACTTTCTGAGAAGTGAACCACCTACCCTTGTGTTGAGATCAAGCCATTCCATTCCTACCATATGAAACTTGATCTCTAGCCTTCCCAAGTTGCTTTCCACTCAAATCTTTCTTCCACCACAGCCATATCAGTGAGGAGAGTTGAGTGTTGGGGAGATTATCATCTGAAGCACAAGAGTAAGGAGTTCATCATCATCAACACCGTCTATTACCTTTTGGGGGGTGGTGCCTCCTAGATTGGTTAGGTGTCGCTTGGGAGCCTCCGTCTTTGAGATGTGGAGTTGAACCAAGAAGTTTGTAAGGGCAAGGAGATCGCCTACTTCGTGAAGATCTACCCCGAGTAAGGCTAGTCCTCCGTGGGCGTAGGCCGTGATGGAATAGACAAGGTTGCTTCTTCGTGGACCCTTCGTGGGTGGAGCCCTCCGTGGACTCGCGCAGCCGTTACCCTCCATGGGTTGAAGTCTCCATCAACGTGGATGTACGATAGCACCACCTATCGGAACCACGACAAAAATCTCCGTGTCACCAAACTGCGTTTGATCTTCTCCACCTCTCTTTTACATGTGCAATTTACTTTCCGCTGCTTATACTCTAGAATTGCATGTGTAGGGTGATACTTGAATTGATCTTAATTGTGAAACTGCCAAAAACATTGCATGATCTAAAGGCAGATTTTTTATATTGTCAAGTAGTCTAATCACCCCCCCTCTAGACCTACTTTCGATCCTACAAGTGGTATCAGAGCTTTGGTCTCCATTGCCTTGGTTTCCATTGCATTGGACTCCATAAGCTTGGTTTCACAACCTAGGAGAGTATGGCGTCTAGTGAGGGTAATTATCGTAGAGGTCCTTACTTTGATGGTACAAATTTTGCTAGTTGGAAGCATAAAATGAAAATGCATATTCTTGGTCATAACCCAGCCGCATGGGGCATTATTTGTGTTGGTATGCAAGGTGAATTCTTCGAAGAATGAAAAGTTCCGGATCGCGAAGCTACACCCGAAGAGTTGCGGATGTTGCAAAACAATGCTCAAGCTTGTGACATTCTCTTCAATGCTTTGTGTCCCGAAGAGTTCAACAAAATCAGTCGTCTTGAGAATGCTAAAGAGATTTGGGATACTTTGGTTGAAATGCACGAAGGTACTGAATCTGTGAAGGAATCAAAGCTAGATATTCTTCAAGGTCAACTTGACAAGTTCAAGATGAAGGATGGTGAAGGAGTCGCTGAAATGTACTCTAGGCTTGCTCTCATCACAAATGAGATTGCTGGCTTAGGAAGTGAAGAAATGACCGACCGATTCATCATTAAGAAGATTCTCAGAGCTTTGGATGGAAAGTATGACACCGTGTGCACTTTGATCCAAATGATGCCAAACTACAAGACTCTCAAGCCAACTGAAGTCATTGGAAGAATTGTTGCTCATGAGATGACACTTAAGGATAAGGAAGAGCTTCACAACAAGTCAAGTGGTGCTTACAAAGCTACAAGTGATGCTCCTACTACCTCAAGTGACAAGCTAGTTTCCCATGAAGAGATAAGCCTAATGGTCAAGAACTTCAACAAGTTCTACAAGAATAGAGGCAAAGAAAGAAGCTCAAAGTCTAGATCATATGATGAAAAGAGATCTTCTAGCCGTGATCGAAACTGCTACAATTGTGGAAGACCCGGACACTTCTCAAACGAGTGTACGGCTCCCCACAAGAGAAGAGAAGAATCTCCAAGAATAAGAGCAAGAGATGAGTCACCTCGGAGAGAGAGAAGGAGTAGAGATGATCGTTATGAACGAAGACCCTCTCGGAGAAGCAAGGATTCGGAGAGGAAAGACAAGTCATCAAGGAGCTACACAAGAAGAAGACATCAAGCTCATGTTGGTGAATGGGTCTCCGGCTCCGACTCTGACAATCAATCCGATGGAAGCTATCACTCCGACTCTGACTATAGTCAAGATGAAGGTGTTGCCGGACTTGCACTAGTATCCTCCAACTCCAACTCCTACGACTTATTTGATTCACCAAATGAGGGAATTGGAAGATGCTTCATGGCTAAAGGCCCCAAGGTAACACACCCTGAATTCATTGACTTTGATAGTGATGAGGATGACTTGCTTGGTGAAGATGAGCTCTTGCATGATAAATCTAGTGAGCTTAGTAATGATGAAAATGCTAGTAGTCTTTATAGTCGAGAAGAGTCGAATGACAATGCTATGAAGGAGATTGAGCGTCTAACTAAAGAACTAAACACTCTTAAGTTAGCTCATGAAACAACTCAAGAAGATCATAGAGAGCTCCTAAGATCTCATGAGAAGCTACGCTTCGAGAAGCTCACTCTAGAGCAAGCACATGAGTTTCTAAAAGCGATCAATGACGATCTTCGAAAGAAGAGTTCTTCATATCTTGCCAAACGACTTCTCTTGTCTAATTTCTTACCACCTATTAAGACTAAGCATGACAAGCATAAGAAAAATTCTTCCTCTAGTAGTAACAATAACAATGTTAAATCCAATATTGTTGCTTCTAGTAGTTCTCTTGATTCCACTAACAATGTTTCAAGCCAAGTTACACTTGAGCAAGAAAATAGCTTATTGAAGGAAATCATAGAGAAAGGTGTCTACAAGAGTCTTGCCGGAAGCAAGAACTTTGAGGAGATTGTTCGCAAACAAGGAAGACACCGGAAGAATCAAGGGATTGGTTTTGAGCGAAAGTTCAACGCCAAAGGTGTTGAGTGGGAAGAAGGTCAATACCCTACTCCACAGTTTGTCTCACAAAAGGAGAAGTATGATCCTACTTCTTCCAATGTGGAACAAGCTCAAGATGACCTTCCACCACAAGACCACAAGCTAAAGGCCAAGGACAAGCTTCAAGAGGAGATTGATGCATTCATTGAAGCACCTCAAGCCATGGTCAAGTGGGTTCCCAAGGACACATCAAGTTCTACTTCGTCAAGCTCAACTACAACACCAAGGATTCCCATCAATATGATGTGGATCCCAAAGAAGAAGAACTAGTAGGTTCTTGAGGGTGACTCCGCCAACAAACTTCACTCATATTCTTTTTGGCAAGAACTTGTGCAATCAACTTCCACATCATGCACTTGTTGATGGAGTCACAAACCCTCTTGTTGGTAAGTCAAGGGACAAGGTAATCATTGCTTTCATGGACATCATCTTTTTGTGTACTTCACTCTATGTCTATGGATATTCTTGTTTGTTCCTTGTGGGACTAACCCATGTAGGTATTGAAAGTGCCCTAATCCAAAGGATTGCTCCCAACTCTTGATGATCTACATCAACATTGAGCATCCACATCTTCAACATCTACATGAAGTCTTCTACGACAACCCAAGGTTAGTTTGACCCTTTAAAAGGGGTTCTCACATCTAGGGGGAGCTTTGTTCTAAAAATTGAGCTAAAGCATCTCCAAGTGATGTGAACACATAAATGCTTTATGTAAAAGTGGTAACCCCACTTGTGCTTAAATGATGAGTATGACCTATGATCAAATGTTCTCATTTGGCTCCTAAGTCAATATACTCATATATAGATGACCTAGTCATCGACAAATTGTGTGCTAGTAGCTAGAGTGATTGGTTGTGCATGTTTGACACATATTTCAATTGCTATCTTATTGTGTGAGCATGTTGAATGCATGATTTCATCCATTCAAGGACATCCATTTGTTGTTTTGATTGTTTTGATTTTTTCTGGCCAAATGGATGGACAAGAATGCCTAAGCACCTTTCCTAGCTATCTATGCTTTCTTGTCTCAAAATTCTATTCATGCTCATATCACAACTTTGAACTAGTCTTTTTCGGACAGTCCGAGTGAGGAGCACTCGGAACCACCGATTTGTCTAAGGCTGACTTCCAAAACCTTCTAAGTCCATTTCGGTCTGACCGGTTTCTCAATCTCGGTCCAACCGAAACGCTTAGACTGATCTAGGTTTCATCTCGGTGAAACCGAGTTTAAACTCTCGGTCTGACCGATATGCGTAACTGCACAGCAGTTATACATCTCGGTGACACCGAGTTTTTCAACTCGGTCCCACCGACAGCATGGGGTTATATATACCTGAGGGGCTGCGCGCGATTTATTTCTTCAAACCGTTCGCCCCCAAGACCCCTGCTGCCGCCGCCCTGGTCTACGGATCGTCGCCTTCGTCGCCTGTGCGCCCTCGCCGCAGGTCTCCGCCGCCGTCAACGGTAATCTTCTCCACCGTTGCCGCCGTAGAGGGACACCACCAAGTTAGGGTGTGTCCCGATCCCTTTTCGTGCTCCACTTCCGATTCTTGCACGATAGGTTGCCATGATTCAATCCATGTTTGATATGTTCCCCATACAATAGTTCAGATCTTCTAGTCTCGAGGAAAATTCTTAGGTTTAGGTTTCCACGGAATGCATCTCGGTGAAGCCGATTTTGAAAATCGGAATGACCGATTTGGCCTCTGGCCATTGCACTGCATAGTTCGGTTTAACCGAGTTGTGCCAATCGGAACGACCGAAAAGTAGTTTCAGTGAAACCCTAAGTTTTCGGTAGGACCGAAACCCATTTCGGTCTGACCGAAAGTGGTGTGTAGGTTTCTGTTGAGCACTTCGGTTGCACCGAAACCTGAAATCGGTTTGACCGAAATACATTCTGTGAAAACTCAAAACTAAGTTTTGAACTCATTATTTTGCAAAAACTTCTGCAGTTGTGATAACTCTTCTACTCTGCCTATACCTTATCTTTTCACAGGTTTTTCAGCCATGTCAGATGTCAGTGACAGCCAGAACAGGTCTGAATCACCGTTTGCTGAAATTCCAGAGGCAGACACAAGTCCTGCGAGCAGCTCTAGTGATGATGGTGAGAGGAGCACCCCTAGTGGTTTGCCTCCTGCAGCCACCAGAACAAGGAAGAAGAAAACTTCTGATGATGAGGACTCCGACTTTGTTGCTGAGGAAGTTACCTCCAAGCCCAAGAGGAATGTGGTTGCCAAAGAGCACCAAGGGCAGCAGCCAAGGAAAGGCACAAGCAAAGTGAAGCAGTCAGCAGTTGCTAAGAAGCTCAACTTGGAAGAGCCTGCTGCAAGCAAGGTGAAGAAGACTTCCAAAAGGAAGAGGGTAGTATATGCTGAACCTCAGGATGATGCTGAAGAAGAAGAAGAAGAAGCACCCCAGCCTCCTCCTCAGAAAGCTAAGTTCATGGGTGATGCTATTCGGGCTCAAGCCTCTTCTAAGCCCAAGAAGCCTGCTCCAGTCAAGGCAGCTCCAGCCAAGCCCAAGAGAACAACCAGAAGCATTCCAGCTTCTGAGAAGAACAAAGGTGAGATGCCACCGTCTGAATCAGATGAACAGCATGTGTTGCTTAAGCTCCGTCCCAAGTTGCCACTCCACAATGATGCTCATCCTCAAGCTGAGGACATGAAGGCAAGAAAGGACAAAGGTCTCAGGCTATGGAGACAGTCTGATCCATATGCCGTAAGGAGAAGGACTGCTGTGGACCCCAGATTCCACACCAGAGAGCAGCAGGATTTCTATGAGACCGTGCTAATGGATAAGAAGCCCATTGTTGCTGACACCAGGTATGTTGACTGGAAGTACATTGACAGTGAAGAGCACCGGGACTTCTTTCCCCATGTGCATGAGAGCTTTACTGCATGTGGAGTTGCTGATTTTGTGGGTCAAGAGCTGACAGCTTGGAATGACGAGATGATCATGCAGTTCTATGCCACAGCCCACTTCTATCCTGATGGCAAGATCACCTGGATGACTGAAGGTCAAAGGTTTTCTTCGACTGTTGAAGAATGGGCAGAACTTCTGAACGCTCCAGTGCAGAGAGAGGACGACATTGATGTCTATGGGATTCCTAAGAAGAGTCATGATTCCATGAAGAATATGTACAAGGAGATCCCAGCTGCTGATTTGGAAGGATGGAAGCTTGGCTCAGTGTATTATCTCCAGGCAGGTCTGACCACCACTAACACTATTCTGAGGCATACATTGATGCCTAAGTCAGGAGACCACCGGATGATACGAGGCTATTCTATCAACATGCTGCACATTCTCGATGAGAAGGCACCTTTTAAGGTGATGGACTTGATGGTAGAGACCATTAAGAGGA
Source organism: Secale cereale (assembly GCA_902687465.1). NCBI lineage: Eukaryota > Viridiplantae > Streptophyta > Magnoliopsida > Poales > Poaceae > Secale > Secale cereale. The sequence goes on from LR738711.1 coordinate 142,769,512, forward strand.
ATGCAGCTGACTAGAAGAGGTCGTGTGGGTTTGCACCGCAGATACAGATGCTCATCAACGCCAAGTTTGGCACGGGCAAATTCATGTTGGATAGGAAGCACTTGCCACTGCAGCCAGAGCATGAGGACAACGTAGTTGTGATGGATGAAGAGGATCCTACCTCAGTTGAAGGACAAGCCAAAATCGAAGCTGCAAAGAAGGCTAAAGCTGACAAAGAGGCAGCAGCAGCATCAGCTAAGCCAAAGAGCTTTGGAGAACAAATTCTTGAAGCTACCCAGAGAATTGAACAACGCCTGGCCAGCATTGAGCAATCTCAGGAGAGCCTTGAGAGGATTGTCGAGGACAAAATCCACGCTCTGGACGTGAAGCTGACTGAGATTCAGGTGTCTGTCAACAAGCTTGAGGCAGACATGGAGGAGACTAGGCAGGAGAGAGCAGAGCTTATGCAGGATGATCTAGTCCAGGACTCTCATCGCCAGACTGCTCAGATTCCCAGAGGATCCAGATCTGCAGCTATCCCAGTGACAGACTCCAGGGCTACCACTTCAGCACCAGCTACAGCTCCAACAGTTCCTCCAGCTCCAGCATCCACTCCTCCACCGCAGACTTCAGCAGAAGTCTTCGCAGATGCAGCTATCTCTACACCGACATCTACCCAGACGGGAGCCGCCAGCAGAGCCCGCAGTGACGTTTAGCTCTATACCTTTTCGAACTTTTTGGTAACTTGTTGCCAAAGGGGGAGAAATTGTTATAGATCATAGGGCTTCGAGAGAGAGAGTGCTCTTTCGTCTTTCGTTCTTTTGCCGGTTTTTCGTTGAGATACATTGGTTTCTTTTGGTTCCTGATACTTTATGTGTGCTTGCTACCACGTTTGATGCTACCTTAATGAGTGCTTAGTCATACTATGCTTAATGTGTGCTTATTGCTTATCTTATGCTATTCCTTGTTGTATGGCTATTTACTCTTGTCTTGGTGATTAAGTGCATGTTATTCATTCTTATCATTTTGTGCGCTCCACCAAGATGTATGTGACATGGAAGAGTGACCCATAATCCTAATCGATTGTGCATTTGCATTCAAACGCAAATTTTAAATAATGCACAAATTTAGGGGGAGCTCTTGTTTATCACATACTTCTCAAAGCGACGATATTATTCCTTGATTATATCCTTTGTCGAAGCTTTGATCTATATGTTGTCATCAATTACCAAAAAGGGGGAGATTGAAAGTGCAACTAATCCCCGGGTGGTTTTGGTAATTAATAACAACATATATATCATTGAACTAATATTCACTTGAGAATCATTTCAGAGAAGTTCGATGATATGGGTATGGAAATGTCTGAAGAAGTGGACCCCTCAAAATGCTAAGACAAGCTTTGGCAAAAGCTCAAGACTCTATTTTTGGTTTAGTGATCAAAGATCACATTGAGTCCATAGGAAAAGCCAATACTATTAAAAGGGGATGAGGTTGTGTTAATGTTCTTGTTGCTCAAGTGCTTGGTGATCTAGCTCCCTCAACTATCAGCACTCTTCACTTATCAACACACTCATAAGTAATCTCGGTCAAACCGATTCTGCAAACTCAGTCCCACCGAGATGAACCACTTCAGTTATTTCCCCAAACCCTAATTTCTCGGTCCATCCGCTGATTTTCGGTCTCACCGAAAATGGTCTGCCAACCTTCTGTAACCAATTGACAGCATTTCGGAATATCCGAGTTGTTGTTTTCGGTCACACCGAGATGGCAAACCCTAACCTTTGACTCACTTCGGACACACCGAGATGGTATTTTCGGTCCCACCGAAAATCCCAACGTTCACTATATTTGAACTTTCGGTCTGACCGAGTTTTAACTTCGGTCTCACCGAGATTGGTCAAATGTGTGTGTAACGGTTGGATTTTGTGTGGAGGCTATATATACCCCTCCACCCCCTCCTCATTCGTGAGGAGAGCCATCAGAAAGTACCACCACTTCTACCACACACTTTCTGAGAAGTGAACCACCTACCCTTGTGTTGAGATCAAGCCATTCCATTCCTACCATATGAAACTTGATCTCTAGCCTTCCCAAGTTGCTTTCCACTCAAATCTTTCTTCCACCACAGCCATATCAGTGAGGGGAGTTGAGTGTTGGGGAGATTATCATCTGAAGCACAAGAGCAAGGAGTTCATCATCATCAACACCGTCTATTACCTTTTGGGGGGTGGTGCCTCCTAGATTGGTTAGGTGTCGCTTGGGAGCCTCCGTCTTTGAGATGTGGAGTTGAACCAAGAAGTTTGTAAGGGCAAGGAGATCGCCTACTTCGTGAAGATCTACCCCGAGTAAGGCTAGTCCTCCGTGGGCGTAGGCCGTGATGGAATAGACAAGGTTGCTTCTTCGTGGACCCTTCGTGGGTGGAGCCCTCCGTGGACTCGCGCAGCCGTTACCCTCCGTGGGTTGAAGTCTCCATCAACGTGGATGTACGATAGCACCACCTATCGGAACCACGACAAAAATCTCCGTGTCACCAAACTGCGTTTGATCTTCTCCACCTCTCTTTTACATGTGCAATTTACTTTCCGCTGCTTATACTCTAGAATTGCATGTGTAGGGTGATACTTGAATTGATCTTAATTGTGAAACTGCCAAAAACATTGCATGATCTAAAGGCAGATTTTTTATATTGTCAAGTAGTCTAATCACCCCCCCTCTAGACCTACTTTCGATCCTACAAATGAATGCAAGCATGAGTAGGATATAAATCACCATGAACATAAATATCGTGGAGGCTATGTTGATTTCTTTCAACTACATGCGTGAACATGTGCCAAGTCAGACCACTTGAATCGTTCAAAGGAGGATACCACCCTATCATACTGTAAGTGCATCTAGTGCCACTCCTAGTTGGTTTTGGAGTATTGACAACAAACCTGGTTGAGGGACTGTCGGTGTACTAAGGTAGGGGTACCTCAGTACCCCAACTTGTGCACGGGCAGTCGCAGCTCCCCGCGGCAGGGTTTACCACGTGCTCGCCGGAGACCTTCCTGCTCCATATTTAAACCATTCAAAAACAAAGTATGCAAGACAGAAGATCGAGACCCCGGCAAGCGGAGCTTGCCGGGAAGGCCGTACCAGGCTCAAGACTGCCCCACTAGCACAAGGCCCTGGCAAGAGGAGCTTGCCAGGAAAACTAGAAGACACGCCTCGGCGCTATATACGCCCCGGCAAGGGCCCGGGGAGCGGCAAGCTCCCGGGCCCGGCAAGATCAAGGCCCCGGCAAGGTGCTTGCCGGGAGAGTTGCGCTGTGTGCCCACGCTCCAGCTCATCGGCCCACGCGTCGCCCTGGGGCCTATCCAGGGACGCGTGGCGGATGGCTGTGCAGCCTGGGGGACACGGTGGCACTCCACGGTGGTGGATCCATCGCCGTGGCGGACGGAGACGCAAGGGCGGGAGCTTTTGGGGTCGACGGCGACGGGCATTAAATGCCCTTGTCCCCCACTGTCAAAGTAGGTAGAGACCACTGTTCGTGCACTGTAGCTCCACTGTTCCCGCACTGTTACAACTACCACCTCTTTTACGTTTTTACCCCTTTCTCCCACGTTGACACCTGTCGGTGACCCCTTGCACTATAAAAGGAGGCCCATGCACAACGTGGAGGGGGTTCGGAACCTAGATCACTCATACGCTCGGTGTAGCTGCTTCTTCAAGCTCCCGAGCTCTCCAACTTAATACACAACCAAGCAGGAGTAGGGTTTTACGCGTCTACCGCGGCCCGAACCTGGGTAAAACTGCCCGTGCGCTCGCTCCGATCTGCTCTTCGTCCTCCCTCCGCCCTCGTACCGCACAGACAAGGGGCTCCGGTCCCATAGGTGTCCGTGGCGGACAGTTTCCCCCGACATCTTTGGCGCGCCAGGTAGGGGGCGTCGAGGTTGTGCGAACCTGATCCGGCGTTCGCGCGGGCGCATTCTTCATCAACCTCTCCGAATTCGTCAACTTCACCAGCAGCAACTCCATGGCCCCGAAGAAGAAGGCTTCGGAGGTCGGAGGCCCGTCTGCGTCTCACCCGCCGCCACCAGAGCCAACGGTGGGCGGGGGAGACGCCGTCGGAAGGGTGGTCGCCGGCGAGGACACTCACGGCGCCACCAGATCTAAGAACAGGACGGACGACCGAACCTCGGTCTCCGTGGACGCACCGCGTCCCTCTCAGCACACAACAACCCAGCAGCGCCATGTCACAGGAGGTGGCATCCGTTTGCTGGGCCAAGGCCAAACCGGAGGCTCGCAGGACGCCCCGGACCCTCGTCCGGGCACAAGCAAAGCGAAGGCGCCGGCGCGGGACCCCGCTCCTTCTAACGCCGTTAGAAGTCCGAGCGTATCCCGCTCCTCGCACCGCTCGCCCGCGTTCCCCTCCACTCCAGCAGAAGCGCTCGCAAGAGCGCAACTGCTCCTCGACTTCCCTCCAGCGGCAGACAAGGCCGAAGACTGGAGGGCCACCATCCAGAGCCTGATAGCCTTCGCCAACAACGATTCTCCACAGCAGCCGGCGGCCTCGCGGCCGCGGCAAGCTGAGAAGACGAAGGCCGACGGCGACAAGACCGCCGGGGGTGCGACAAGCGTGCATTCCCCGCCGCGGAAGCAGAAGACGCCGCCCCGCCGGAACAACGCCGACGATGGCTCCACGGCATCGTCGGACCCGCGGGCCCGTCGGGACCAGCGCCAGGTCCTCGACGACCGGCAACAAGAAGACGCTCGGACAAGAATCGAGCGCCGCCGAGAAGCTCGGCGACAATCAGACCAGAGAGCTGGGAACGCTGTCGACGCGCACGCGCCCGGTGAACCAGGCGACTTGCCGTACGCGGCAGGCTGCCCTGCGTTCACCCGCGAGCTGCGGCGCGTCCAGTGGCCCAGCATGAAGAATTTCAAGCCCGACGTACCGGAGAAGTACGACGGCAAGACGCACCCCTCGGAATTCCTCAGCGTCTATACCATCGCAGTGCAAGCTGCCGGGGGGCGCGACGAGAAGATCTTGGCGAATTACTTCCCGCTCGTGCTTAAGCCGAACGTCCGTTCGTGGCTTATGCACTTGCCGGAGGGCTCCATCTCTTCTTGGGCCGACCTTTGCCACCAGTTTGTTGGCGCCTTCACCGGCGGCCACAAACCCCACGGCCAGGAGAGCGATCTCCACATTTTGGCCCAGAAGGAAGGCGAAACCCTGCGCAAGTACATCCAACGCTTCAGCCGTGTGCAGCACAACATCCCTGATGTCCACCCTGCCGCGGTTATCAGCGCGTTCCACCAGAACGTGCGTAACCGCCGCATGCGTGAAGAAATGGCGATGACCAAGATTCGGGATGTCAGCGAGCTCTATGCTCTGGCTGACAAGTGCGCACGCGCAGAAGAGGGGAGGAGACTCCCCGGGGAGGATGCTGGCGCAGGAGGAAGCGACAGCGACGACGCCGCCCCGGCAAAGAAGAGCCGGCGGCGGAATAACAGAAGGAAGGGCAAGAAAGAGGTGCTTGCCGTCGAGAAGTCCGGCAAGGAGGCCCCCGCCAAGCAAACGCAGGCTGGCGGCTCCGGCAAGGAGCCTGCCCCTGTAGCGGCGGCCGACAAGCCGGGCAGCTCCGACAAGCAATACTGCAAGATCCACCGCACCAAGGGTCACGATCTCTCCAACTGCAAGCGCGTTGAGTATCTCGTCGAGCAGCAGAAGGCTGAGTACGAGAGGCGCGACAAGGAGAAGGCCCAAGGTGGCGGGGAAGAGCCAAGCAAGAAGCGGCCGTTCAACGGCCGGGGAGGACGCCGCGGCAAGGCCAAGCAGCGGCAAGGAGATCGACCTCCCCGGGGCCGCGACAAGGACGAAGAAGACGACGACGAAGACATGGAGGACGAGGATAACAGCGAGCAGGAGTTCCAAAAGGCCACGGAGGTCCTGTGCGTCGACGGTGGCGCCTCTCTGCACACCTCCCACCGCCAACTAAAGCAGTGGGTGCGTGAGGTGAACGCAGCGGAGCCGCCCGTGGAGTCGCGCAGGCTCCTCAAATGGTCCAGCACGCCCATCGTTTTTGATCTTGAGGATCACCCTGACCGCACCACTGCGGTCGGGTGCTTGCCGATGCTGGTCTCACCCACCATCCGCAACCTCAAGGTCACCAAAATGTTGGTTGACGGCGGGGCCGGGCTCAACTTGATCTCCTCTGCTGTGATCAAGAAACTCCAGATTCCAGATGGCGAGCTCGAAGAAACCGGTTCTTTCCAAGGAATCAACCCGGGAAGGAGCAAGCCCAAGGGAAAAATCACTCTGCCGGTGACCTTTGGCGGGGAGCTCAACTTCAGAACCGAGCGCATCACTTTCGGCGTTGCCGATATTCCATTGCCCTACAATGGAATACTTGGCCGTCCTGCCCTCGCCAAGTTCATGGCAGCTTCCCATTATGCTTACAACGTACTCAAGATGCCGGGGCCGATAAGCGTCATCACTGTCCACGGCGACAAGAAGGATGCGCTTGTCTGCGCCGACAAGATCTACCGGGATGCGGCAGCTGCGGCCGAGAAGGATACACTTGCCGCTGAAGCTCCCGGGGGGAAGAAGACGAAGACCAAGTCCGGCAAGTGCTCTGGGACCCACTCCGGCAACCGCACCTCTTCGGAGTGCTGCGCTGCCGTCGAGGACGTTCCATCGAGCTCCACCGGCAAGAGTAAGAAAGGGATGGCCGCTCCTCCGGCAACCAAGAAGGTGTCCGCCAAGGAGGACGGCACTGGTGGTACATTCACCATCAGTGCCACGCTTGACAGCAAATAGGAAAGCGCGCTCGTTGCCTTCCTGCGGGCGAATGTCGATGTGTTTGCCTGGCAACCATCTGACATCCCCGGTGTTCCCAGGAAGGTAATTGAGCACAAGCTTGCTGTTTGTCCTCATGCGCGGCCCATCAAGCAGAAAGTGAGGAAGCAAGCCGTGGAGCGCCAAGAATTCATCAACGAAGAAATCAAGAAGCTAGAGGCAGCAGGCCTAGTTAGAGGTGTGATCCATCCGACGTGGTTGGCAAATCCATTCGTCGTGCGCAAGGCCAACGGGAAATGGAGACTGTGTATAGACTTCACCGATGTGAATAAAGCATGTCCCAAGGATCCATTCCCTTTGCCACGCATTGACCAGATCGTTGACTCCACTGCCGGATGTGAGCTACTCTGTTTTCTTGATGCATACTCAGGCTATCATCAGATTTTTATGGCCCAAGAGGATGAAGAGAAGACTGCATTTATCACTCCATGTGGCACTTATTGCTTCATACGCATGCCATTTGGATTGAAGAATGCAGGCTCAACCTTTGCAAGGGTAGTATACACTGCTTTTGAGCCACAGATCCACAGAAATGTAGAGGCTTACATGGATGACATCGTGGTGAAGAGCAAGAGCAAGGATACCCTGATCCAAGATTTGGAAGAAACATTTCAAAACCTGCACAGGATACAGCTCAAGTTGAACCCCGAGAAGTGCGTCTTTGGAGTCCCCTCCGGCAAGCTTCTCGGGTTCTTTGTGTCACAGAGGGGGATTGAAGCCAACCCCGACAAGATTAAAGCCATTGAGCAGATAGAGGCCCCAAAACGCGTTAAGGATGTCAGAAGGCTTGCAGGTTGTGTGGCTGCCCTCAGTAGGTTCATTTCAAAGTCTGCAGAACGCGCCCTACCTTTCTTCAAAATCTTGAAGAAGGCAGGTCCCATGAAGTGGACTCCGGAAGCGGAGGCAGCGCTGCAGGATTTGAAACGGTACCTGTCCTCCACTCCAATACTTGTCGCACCTAGACCACAGGAAAAGTTGTTGCTATACCTAGCGGCAACCAACCAGGTGGTTAGTGCTGCGTTAGTAGCGGAGAGGGAGTCCGACGAGGAGTCAGCACCACCGGCAAGCGAATCCGGCGACTAGCAGGGGGCTGCTCCGGCAAGCTCTGGCCCCGACAAGGACAACTCTGCGCAGGAACAAGAAGGAGTGCGAAGAAGGATGGTGCAGCGCCCGGTGTATTTCGTAAGTTCCCTCTTGCAGGGGGCTCGATCAAGATACTCTGGGGTGCAAAAGTTGCTTTTTGGCCTCCTCATGGCCTCGAGAAAGCTGCGCCATTACTTCCAAGCACATGAGATAACAGTGGTCACTCGCTTTCCCCTGAAGAGGATATTGCACAACCCAGAAGCAACAGGCAGGATCGTTGAGTGGGCCCTGGAGCTGTCAAGCTTTGGACTCAAGTTTGAAAGTACTTCAACCATACAGAGCCGAGCTTTGGCAGAATTTATAGCTGAGTGGACCCCAACACCCGATGAAGAAGTACAAGAAACAAGTGCACCCGTACAAGAAGCGACAAGTGAATGGGTAATGTATTTCGATGGTGCCTTCTCGCTGCAAGGCGCCGGTGCCGGCGTGGTACTCATCGCGCCCACCGGAGAGCACCTCAAATATGTTATCCAGATGCACTTTCCCAGGGAGCAAGCGACAAACAACACTGCTGAATATGAAGGCTTGCTCGCCGGCCTCAGGATTGCGGCCGAACTTGGGATCAGGAAGCTGATTGTGCGGGGAGATTCTCAGTTGGTGGTCCGGCAAGTTAACAAGAGCTATCAGAGCCCTTTGATGGAAGCTTATGTCGATGAAGTGAGGAAGCTTGAAGATCACTTTGAAGGTCTGCAGATGGAGCACGTCCCGAGAGCTCAAAATGAAATTGCAGATGGCCTTTCAAAGTGTGCTTCGATGAAGTTACCTGTGGAACTAGGGACCTTCTTGCTCAAGCTGACTCAACCATCCGTTACACCATCAAGTGGGCAGTCCAAAAAGAGAAAGTTGGTCTCCGGCGACTACTTGCCGGCGGATCTACCAGAAACCGCCGCCAAGGTCCCCAAGATCAACAACCAGAACGCTGAGGAACGGTTTGCTCCTGCAGATCCTCGGGTCTGTACAGTTGAAGCAAGCGTTCCCGACAAGCCTCGCCCCGGCGAGCTTGCCGGGGGACCATCAGCTCCGGCAGAACCAGAGGTCCTTGCCGTAGAAGCTGAGGTTCCCGCAGCGGCCCTCGAGCCTTTAGTCCTTGCCGTCGAGCCTCAGGCTCCGGCATGGGCGCAGCAGATCGTCCGTTTTCTTCAAACTGGAGAACTTCCCGACGACCCAGAAGAAATAGAAAAGATAACCAGGCAGTCAAGTATGTACCAGTTCATGGATAACGAGCTGTACAGAAGAAGACTCAATGGTGTCAGGTTGAAGTGCATCTCCAGGGAAGATGGACGGAAGCTGTTGGCGGAAATACACGGAGGCATATGCGGCCACCACATTGGCGCAAGGGCGCTTGCCGGGAAGGCTTTCCGGCAAGGGTTCTTTTGGCAAGAAGCCCTCCAAGATGCAACTGCACTAGTAACCAAGTGTGAAGCGTGCCAGTTCCATGCAAAGCAAATTCATCAGCCAGCTCAAGCTCTCCAAACAATCCCTTTGTCCTGGCCCTTCTCGGTCTGGGGGCTCGATATCCTCGGCCCTTTCCCTCGTGCTGTCGGGGGCTTTGAGTACTTGTACGTTGCAATCGACAAGTTCACAAAGTGGCCAGAAGTGGAGCCAGTGAGAAAGGTGACAGCACAGTCAGCAGTCAGGTTCTTCAGGTCGATTGTTTGCCGTTTCGGAATCCCTAACAGGATCATCACCGACAACAGTACACAATTCACTAGTCGCACCTTCATGCAGTACGTCCAAGACCTTGGCGCCAAGGTTTGTTTCGCTTCTGTTGCTCACCCGAGGAGCAACGGTCAAGCGGAGAGGGCCAATGCTGAAGTGCTGCGCGGACTCAAGACAAGGACCTTTGACAGGCTGCGCAAGTGCGGAAGAAATTGGATAGAGGAGCTACCGTTTGGTCAATCAGAACGACACCAAGTCGAGCCACCGGACAGACACCCTTTGCTCTAGTCTATGGAGCAGAGGCAGTTCTCCCCATGGAACTCGTATACGGATCTCCTCGAGTGCTCGCTTATGATGAGCTCGAGCAAGAGCAACTGCGGCAAGATGACGCGTTGCTCCTCGAGGAGGGACGTCTCCAGGCTGCTGTACGAGCTGCTCGATACCAGCAAGCCTTGCGTCACTACCATAGCCGCAAGGTCAAGGCCAGGAGTCTCGAGGAAGGCGACCTTGTTCTTCGGCGTGTTCAGTCCGCCAAGAATTCCAACAAGTTGACGCCGAAGTGGGAAGGCCCTTATCGGGTGAGACAAGTTACGAGGCCCGGCGCTGTCCGCCTCGAGACCGAAGAAGGCTTACCGGTGAGCAACTCCTGGAACATAGAGCATCTTCGCAAGTTTCACCCATAAGGCGCGGTTGCCGTGATCCGCTCCGGAAACCACCTTTTGTACAAGCTTTGCCGCTGTTGCATGTAACCCTTTGTACAAAGCCGGGCGCAGACCCCGTGCATCAGTAAAGTTTTTTGTGTTTTGCGCTGATTGCCTTTTGCATGCTTTTCTTTGCTATTTGCATGTTTTGTTTGGCATTTGGTGCAACACTCAAATATCCGGTAAGCATTAGCACGCCGAAAGGCCATATACTTGTCTCCCTCTCCTTTTTCCTTGCCTCTTAAGCAGAAGGAATGTTCCTCGCGCACAAGTTTGCCGGGGGGGAAGGAGGTGGAGGAGGAACCAAGTGCTGTTCAAGAAAGAGAAGCCTTACCGGGAAGCAAACAATATATGAAAGTTAAGTTGTCAGAATTTGACCAGTTCAAATTTTAAATTTTAGTTGTCTTCCTTGAACAATCACACTTTGTATGGAAAACCTGTGCGCGGAGGAACCTACCCGTAGCTTGCCGCACCCTTATCTTGTTTTCGAGTTCGCTCAACGATTTAAGTGAGCCGCGACAAGTGTCGCGCCCTTGCTTCGTTTCCGAGTACGCTCCGCAAGCTAAGTGCGTTGCGACTAGCTGCGGCAAGGTTGCTTGCCGGTGAGATCTTAGCCAGCAGGCTGCTCAGAGTCCAGCACTCAGCGCTCGCGGCAAAGGCCCCTTGCCGGCAAGCTCCCCGGGAGCGTAGGGTGAAAAACGTACAAAGTCAAGGATTAAGACAAGGAAGATAACATTGCACTGATTGATCAAAATGAGATAAATATCTTACAAAGGATAACTTGTCACAATGGACTAATGAGTTCATGACATCATGTGCAGCAACAAAAAGAGATAAAGATAATGGAGGCCTAATCTACGCGGTCGCCCTCCTTCCTGGAGATCTTGGCCACCTTGGCAATGATGTGGGCGACCTGCTCTTTCAGAGCCTCCATGTCCGCGTCAGCCGGCAAGCTGCGAAGAACGTTGGTGAGGTTGATGCCCGGATTACGATACACGATCTTCGTCAGCACGCGCTCCAGAGTTCCCGTGCAGAGTAGGCGCGTCTCCTCGGCCAGTTGCGCGGGGATCTTCTTCCGCAGATCAGCAAGGGCCGGCGCGATTCCCCTGAAGAAGAGGCTGAGCTTGGCGCTGTGTGGGAGGTTTGGATCCGGGGAGTAGATGAGGTGCTCCAGCTTCAACGCCAGCAGCTCCTGGTCGATGTTGGACGCGCAAGACACTAAGTCCTCGGTCCACACCTCAACAGTTTTGCGGAAGAGCTCGGCCGCTTTGTTGGCGCTGTCCACTAGGGTCCGCTCCTTGCGGAGCTCCTCCTTCAACTTGGTCTCCCGGGCCCGGGCAGCGTCGAGTGAATCCTTCAGTGTAGAGACCTTCAACTCCAAGTCCTCGATGGAGTCCTTGGCGGCCTTCAACTCGTCGCCCCTCTCAGAAAGACGCACCTGGAGTTCGGAATTGGTGTGGGCGTCCTTCTCACGCTCCGTGATGAGCGCGGCAACCTTCTCCGCGCTCACCTTCAGCGCCTTCTCCAGCTGCACGACCTTGGCGGCGAGCTCCTTCTTGGCGGTCTCCGCGGAAACCGCGGCGGCTTTCGCCTCCTTTAGTTCCCCGCCAAGGGCCTCCTCCCGAGCGGCAAGGTCCTCCTCATGGGAGTCGAGTTGGACCTTCCGCTGGGCGAGTTCTCCTTCTCGCCGGGATAGCTCCACCCCGGCGAGCCGCTGCTGCTCTTCGGCCTCAGCCTTCTCCAGCACCCACTCCTGGTACTCGCCGGCGAGCCGCTCGCGCTCCTCCGCCACCTCGCGGAGGGCCGCCTGGTTGGCGGCGCTGAGCTCCGCCGCGCGCTTCTCCATCTCCGCGGCGGCCTTGGCGGCAAGGGCTTCCCGGGAGGCAAGCTTCGCCTGCCTGGCCCGGTAAAGGGCCAGGAGCTGGTGGAGCAGCTTCTCCTCCTCGGGCCCTTCACTCCCGCCGGGCGCCTCGACAATCTTCAGGCCCGCGGAGGCGAGGACTTCCCCGTCAAATGCCTCGCCCTCCGCGGGAGCTCGCGATGACGAACCCCACGGCATCTGGATGAAGACGCCGTTGGGGGCCTCAAGATAGTAGCCCTGCTCCTTGCCGGCGGAGGGGTCGGTGGCCGGCGCAGCACTTGATGCTCCCGCCGCCTCCGGGTCGGCGGTGCGGTCGCCGTCCCCCTCCCCGGCCGCTGCGTCCGCAGCCGGAGCGGTCTCCTGCGCGGCCGGCTCGGCGGCCCTCGCCGTGTCCTCGGCGGCGGGGACGTCGCCGCCGCCGCCCTGCGCGCCCTCCTCATCCTCGATGTTGATGACTTCGGTCTCCATTGGCTCGGGAGGAGGAGGATCTAAAAAGAAGAAGAAGAAAAAGAAGTTCAAGCAAAAATCCAAAAGAAGCAACGCCAAGAAGACAAAGTACAAGATTTACCTTGGCGGACGTCGTCAGTGGCGGGCTCCCTCGCCGGGGAGCTCTGCCTTGGCGGAGTGGCTGCCCTCGCCGGGCTGCTCGCCCTTGGCGGGGTACTCGCCCTTGGCGGAGTACCCGCCCTTGGCGGAGCACTCTCCCTTGCCGGAGAGTTCGGCCTCGGCGGGGACGGCGGGGCCTGCGGCTCCTCAAGGACGGTCTCCGGGCGCTCCTGCCGCTGCGGCTCCACCTCTGCACAAGTCAAGACGAAGACATTAAGCTATTGAAACAAGACGAAATCCCTGAGCGCACCCCGACGAGCGGAAGGATGGACCCCAGACTTACGCTGGGGGCTGCGCTGGGGGCTGCTCCTCGGAGCAGCGCTCGGGTCCGGCAGGTTTGGCTCCGGCACGTCCCCTGTTGCCGCTGCGGCCGAACCTTCCGCGACCTCGACCACAGGCGCCTTGGCTTTCTTCGCCACGCGCTGAACCAAGGTCCTGAAATCAAAGCAACAAACAAAATCAGCATCAACAATAATCAAGACGAAGCTTGAGAAGGTGTAAGGTCTCAAATTCTTACTCCTGGTCATCCTCGTCGTCCTCGCTCAAGGCGGAGAAGTCATACTCCACCTGGGGCGCGTCGGCACGAGGAGTAGAAGATGAAGATTCCCTCGGGCGCTTGGCGATCCCGGGGGCTGGGGGCTGCGAAGACCCAGCCCCTGTGGTAGCCGGAGCCCGGGGAGCGGGCGGAGCCGCTGCTCCGCTCCGAGAAGACCCCTGTCGGCTCGACGCCTGTTTGCGGGACGCCTCCGTCGTGGCCCGCGCGCGGGCCGCCTCCGCTGTGACTGGTGCGCCGGTCGCCCCCGGCGCAGCTTGGCTCCCCCGGGGAGCTGCCCGGCGAGCTGGTTGTTGCCGGGGCGCCTGCACCCTCTCTCCCGTCGCCGTCTTGCGGAGACGCTTCGGTGGAGACTGCCTTGGGCTTGCCGGGGGCGGGGAGCTCTCCGACGAGGAGAGGTCGTCGGCGTAGAGCTCCGTAGATCCGTCGGAGTCCTCGGCCTCCTCCTCCTCCTCCTCCCCGGCCGGCTCGCTGGGCCCAGCGCCCTGCGCTGCGGCCTCTTTTCCCTTGGCGCCTCCGCTCCCTCCGGCGCCTCCGCTCCTCGCGGCGCCTCTGTTCCCTCCGGCGGCACCCTCCATTGCCGCGGCCTCGGCCACGATTCCGTGGATCCCGGAGTGCCTCAGAGAGGGGACCCCGGCGAGCGCGTCGGGAGGGAGTTGCAGCAGTCTGCGGATCTCCGCCTCCTCCGCCTGGCTGGACGCGTCCGCAGCCTCCGCCTCATCAGGCGTGTACCCAAAATCTCCTGCCGCTGCGGCTGCAGCGGCCTCTTCAGCCCGAGAAGCTATGTAAGCAAGCTCCTGCTCGGTGGTGTCCCGCGTGTGCTCCTTGAGGTCGTTCTTGTTCTTCGCCACCTCCACGAGGTTGTCGAAGAAGCTGAGGACGTCGATGGGCTTGGGCGGAATCCACGTGCGGTCCACGCCGTGCGAATCGCACGCGGGCATCATCGCGCAGAGACGGTCCCGGACGATGCTGTTGCAGAGGGGCACCACTCCCCGGGGAGGCCTGAACCACTCAGGGTGTGCCGGGTCGTACTTGAAGAGTTCCCGGACCATCCCCTTCAGCTCCAGCGTCGTGAAGTTGAAGTTCAGCCCGGGGCGCAGCCTCATTATATCCGCTGGGCCGCCGTACTCCCAAGCCGGCCTTTTCCTGTCTTGGAGAGGGGCAATGCGGCGGCGAAGGAAATCTGCGCCTACCTCTGCAACGGACAGCCTGGCGGTCCAAAGACGAAGAATCCGGACGAGGGCAACATCGAGCTTGATGTCGTCCGAATCCAGCTCGCTCCAATCCCTGCCGCGCACGATTGGCGTTGTGCGCGGCGCGGTGAAGGCCTGCGGCTCGTCCTCAATAATCCAGCACCACTCCGCACGCCATTCCTCCCACTTGCCGCGGAGCTCCCCCGGCAAGTAGGACCCCTTCTTGTTCAGACGGAAAACCCAAGAAATTCCTCCGGAGAGGGGGGCGTCGGCCTCTGCTCTAGGAGTGAAGAAGTGCCTAAACAGCGCTACGTTTGGCTGTATCCCTATGAAGTTTTCGCACATGTGTGCGAAAACCGCCATGGTGAGGATGGTGTTGGGGGTGAAGTCAAGGAGGTGGAGGCCGTAGGTGTGCATGACGTCGCAGAAGAAATTAGAGAAAGGAGGGCAAAGACCGCAGTGAAAGAAGGCTGCGAAGAAGTAGTACCCGCCGGGGTAGCTGTCCTTGGCGGCGGCCGGATAGGCTTGAGTGCGGGGGTGCGCCTTGGTTTCCTTGGCCTAGAACAAGTAGTACTTGTTCCAGAGCTCCCGCGCGCCGAGCCTCGGCGGGAAGACGAGGTTCCGCTTCCGATACGCGGCGAGCTTCGCCGCTTGCTCCGACTTCTCCCTCTTGGCCTTCTCCGCCTTCGCCTTGTCGGTCTTCGAGGCCATGGCGGACGCGGCGGAGGAAGGGGGGCGAAGAGCCCGGCGACGCCGGAGATGCAGACGACGGCTACGGACGTGTGGAGGCGGAGCGCAAAGGGATCTCTGGAGGAAGAAGAGAATGCAATGAAAGCGCAAGGAGGGGAACCGCTCCTGCTTCCTCTGCTTTTATGGGGGAGTGGGGGGCGTTTCGCCCTTTTTCATTGATGGAACGTGGGCACGTCCCATCCCACGACGCCGCAATCGACGCGTGCCGTTACGGGGGGATGCGGCGGATACGGAAGTGGATTCGGCACGCCGTGGGCCGCGTGTGCCCGTGCACTGTTTTGGGCCTGGCCCAACAGCGCTCGGCACCGTGTGTGGCCCAGGCCCGGGGGCTCCTGTCGGTGTACTAAGGTAGGGGTACCTCAGTACCCCAACTTGTGCACGGGCAGTCGCAGCTCCCCGCGGCAGGGTTTACCACGTGCTCGCCGGAGACCTTCCTGCTCCATATTTAAACCATTCAAAAACAAAGTATGCAAGACAGAAGATCGAGACCCCGGCAAGCGGAGCTTGCCGGGAAGGCCGTACCAGGCTCAAGACTGCCCCACTAGCACAAGGCCCTGGCAAGAGGAGCTTGCCAGGAAAACTAGAAGACACGCCTCGGCGCTATATACGCCCCGGCAAGGGCCCGGGGAGCGGCAAGCTCCCGGGCCCGGCAAGATCAAGGCCCCGGCAAGGTGCTTGCCGGGAGAGTTGCGCTGTGTGCCCACGCTCCAGCTCATCGGCCCACGCGTCGCCCTGGGGCCTATCCAGGGACGCGTGGCGGATGGCTGTGCAGCCTGGGGGACACGGTGGCACTCCACGGTGGTGGATCCATCGCCGTGGCGGACGGAGACGCAAGGGCGGGAGCTTTTGGGGTCGACGGCGAGGGGCATTAAATGCCCTTGTCCCCCACTGTCAAAGTAGGTAGAGACCACTGTTCGTGCACTGTAGCTCCACTGTTCCCGCACTGTTACAACTACCACCTCTTTTACGTTTTTACCCCTTTCTCCCACGTTGACACCTGTCGGTGACCCCTTGCACTATAAAAGGAGGCCCATGCACAACGTGGAGGGGGTTCGGAACCTAGATCACTCATACGCTCGGTGTAGCTACTTCTTCAAGCTCCCGAGCTCTCCAACTTAATACACAACCAAGCAGGAGTAGGGTTTTACGCGTCTACCGCGGCCCGAACCTGGGTAAAACTGCCCGCGCGCTCGCTCCGATCTGCTCTTCGTGCTCCCTCCGCCCTCGTACCGCACAGACAAGGGGCTCCGGTCCCATAGGTGTCCGTGGCGGACAGTTTCCCTCGACAGGGACTAATGTGTTTGTGAGAATTGCAGGATAACACAGGTAGTAGTCCCTCATTGATTCGGTTAACCTACCGGAGATGACCCCTAAAAATTTATGAAGACATTGATATCAGTGGTGGTATATCAAGATAATCATATTGAAGACAATGACATGAGAAGACATTGCATGAAGACTATGGAGAGCGAAGACGTAGATGTTTCGTTGTATCCTTTTCTTCTTTGTTGAGTCATAGGAACCATCATACTGTTACGTGGGGTCCAAGTGAACTAAGTTAGAGTGACTGAAGTGATGCTCAACCAAATCCTATGTCTTCGAGCGAAGACTATGAGAGCAAATCTTATCCAGAGTCAGATGAGTCAGCTTTACTTGTAGCTCAAGTAAAGTTGCCGTGTGTGTTTGAAATCTGACTGTTGGAACACGTGTCAGTTCCTTAGTGACCCAGGGTCACTTCGGACAAATCAGGTCGGGTTGCCCAGTGGCTATAAATAGCCCACCCCCTACACCATAAATTGGTCGCTGCTCAGAGTTATTGCACGGCTTTTGTCGTTTGAGAGCAACCCACCTCCGAAGCATTTGAGAGAGAAATCCTTGCGAGGACAAAGCCCAAACACCCAGAGCCAAAGAGTGTTAGGCATCACTGAAGTCTTTTTGTCTGTGTGACCTGAAGAATTATTACACTTGAGGACTGTGTTTCCTCCAGCCGGTTAGGCGTCGCGTTCTGAGCATCCAAGAGTCATTGTGGATCGCCGGTGAACGAAGTCTGTGAAGGTTTGGAAGTCTACCTTGAAGACTTACCAGAGTGATTGGGCGAGGACTAGGTGTCCTTAGCTCAAGGGGAACAAGGTGAAGACGCGGTCTTCAGAGTTAAATCTCAGCCTCCCTAACCAGACATACAGTTGTCACAGCAACTGGAACGGGTCTAACAAATCACTGTCTTCCCCGAGCTACTGGTTCTATCCTTCCCTTCCTTTTACTTACTGCTATACATTGTGAAGTCATTGCATGCTTGACATATCTGATTGACTTCACTGAGTATCTACTAGTTATGATTGGCTTCATTCCTTCTTCCATCATGATCCCTACTGCCTAGCTGTTGTTAGTCTTCTTGCTTTCACTTCATTGAATACATGACTATGGCTTATCTAGTGTAGTCCACTTTCCGCTGCATACTAATAGGACTGAGTTTATCGTTTGTCTTCGAAACTTCCATGTTTTGAAGCATTTCATAAAAATCGCCTATTCACCCCCCTCTAGTCGATATACTGCACTTTCAGTTGTCATCAGAGCAAGGTACTCCCTTGTTCTGTGTGATTCGGTTTAACCACCTGGAGTTTATCTATGTCGACTGCAGGGATAATCAAAGTCTCCGCTGCGTGCCCCGTCTTCGATGGCTCCGAATATCCCTACTGGAAGAACAAGATGCGCATGCACCTTGAAGCCATTGACGTGGACCTCTGGTTTGTCGTCAAGAATGGCGTTCCCTAGACTGGTGAAGGTATCACCCCTGCTGATGTCAAGAGACTCGTTCAATTGGATTCAACGGCCAAGAACATCATCTATGGTCATCTGACCAAAGAACAGTATGGTCGTGTAAGTGCTCTGGACACGTCAAAGGAAGTTTGGGACTGGCTCTCAAAGGTCAATGAAGGAGTCTCTACCCAGAGAGATCAAAGGATCAGCGTCCTTCGCAATCTCTTCAATCGCTTCAAGAGACATGACAATGAAAATGTCCAGCACACATTTGATCGTCTCACTGACATCACAAATGAGCTTCAAGCACTTAGCGCCACTGAGATTACCAAGCATGAAATCGTCAAGACTCTCCTGGGATCACTCGACAGCTCATTTGATATCCTTGCCATGATGATTCAAGAACGCCCTGACTTCAAGACTCTTGATCCGTCTGATATACTTGAGAGTCTCAACACACATGAGTTCCAGCTATGTGAGAAACGTGACATCTATGGTCCCAACTATGGCCGATCTCGCGCCTTAAAGGCAAAAGATGTTTCTTCATCTGAAGAAGAATCTGACTGCAGTTCTGATGATCCTGAAGACATTGGAAAGGAGCTTGCCATGCTTGTGAAGAAGTTCCAGAAAATCACTAGGAAGAAAGGCTTCAGAAAGTCTTCACAATCCAGCTCAAGAAATGATGAAGCTTCTACTCATGACTACAAGAAGAGAACATGTCATAAGTGCAAGAAACCTGGCCACTACATCTCTGAGTGTCCTCAGTGGGACAATGAGAAGAAGAAGAAGAGCAAAGAATATGATTATGATGACAAGAAAAATAAGAAATAATCAAAGTCTTCTTCTAAGTCTTCCTCAAAGTATTCATCACACAAGAATAATTCATATGGCAAGGCTCGCGCATTTGTTGGCAAGGAGATGGATTCTGAGGAAGAGTCTGCTTCTGAAGAGGCGGAGGTGGAGTCGGAGGAGGAGTCTGATTCTGGTGCTGCTAGTCTGGCTTTAGCCACTGCCTACGTGGGCAAGTCCATCTTCAACACTGAAGACATTGGCCCCGTCCCCAACATTGATGATGAGGACGACGACTCTGCTCCCACCTTCTGCTTCATGGCACGCGGTGCCAAGGTAAAATCACACGATGCTTACTTTCAAACATCTAGTGAAGATCACTCTGATTGTGAATCAAAACCTAGCTACAAAACACTTGCTAAAATTGCCACTGAACAGCAGAAAGCCATGGAACATATTCAAAAACTGTTAGACAAAAGCGATGACCTATTGGACGTGGAAATGACCCGTTCTCAGTCCTTAATTGAAGACATAAAAAATCTTCATGTTAAGTACAAGGAACTTGAAGGTCTTTATGAATCGCTCTCAAAAACTCAAGAAAAGCTTTCCCACGATTACATTCAAAGGAAGCGAGAACTTGAGAAATTGAAAGCGGCTCATGAAGATCTTCAAAAGGAAAATGAGTCACTCCGCGCTCAACTGATTAGCTCCACTCACGAAGAGTTTGAACCACCATGTCTAAAATGCATTGAACGTGATAATGATGCATCTGTTGCTGGTTGTTCTGCTGCTGCCACTGTTGCCATATCTTCAACTACTGATGTGGTGACTAACCCCTCTGCTGAGGAAACCACTACTATTGCTGATGAAAATGCTAGGTTGAAGACTTTGCTTGAAACAGGGATGTACAAAAGCCTCAAAGGGCACCAAACTCTATGTGATGTCCTCAAAAAGCAGATACTGAATCGAAACCCTAGGAAAGAGGGTGTTGGGTTCGACAGGAAAATGAATGTTGATGGTTCATACTGGAAGCCTGAGCAGTATCCCAAAACCACATGGGTTGCTGCAAAGGAACCTTCAGTGGATCCATCTACCTTATCTGGCTTCACTTGTGCTAATCCTGTTATCATTGATGAATCTTTTGATGCAAACTATAAACTGTTTCAGAATCAAAATGGTGAAGTGTTTGCCATGTATATTGGTACTAACTGCAGGAACGGACCACCTATGAAGAAGATCTGGGTACCCAAAGGCTGTCTTGAGAAGCTTCCAGCAAATGTTATCATGACACCTCCTGGAATGAAGACAAACCCCAGACCAAAGGCTTCATATGGTCCTAAGGCTTCATACAGACAAAGGACTCACCTGAGTCACCCTAACGCGGATGTTTTGCAGGGAAACCATACTCAGACCTATGAATATGAGCGTGTTTCTTCAAACCGCTATGTTCATAAATCCAAGAATTTTTCTGCCTATTCTTACGAGTATTATTCTCCTCCTGCAAGACTATTTGCTAGGGCCCCAAAGCCAAAATTCTCAAATGCTGCTCTTAGACTCATTGCTTCTAAGCCACCCCTGAAAATGTGGGTGGTTAAGAAGAACTAACCTTCTCTTGCAGGGAAAGGTCTCCAGCCTATAATCAAAGGCTTCTGATGCTATTGCTGGGGACCTAAACACTTGTAGGGCACAAGATCAAATGCCCAAAATGACTTACTGACATACTATTCATAAATCACTTACTGAATATCTTATCAGTCCTAACTTTCATCTAAGCTTTCATAATCCACTTATGCATCAAATGTTTATGCTTCATAATGGCTTTTGGTGAAGCCTATCCTCCTAACTGCATTGTAGGGAGTGACACCAAAGTCTTCAGAATGGATTATGGATAGCGGATGCACAAATCATATGACTGGTGATCGAAAACTTCTCATGGACTCAACCTTACGTCCATCTAACAAGAGTCACATCACATTTGCTGATACGGGTAAAAGCAAAGTGTTGGGTCTAGGTAGAGTTGCAATCTCAAGAGATCAACACATGGATAAAGTCATGCTTGTTGAATCTCTCGGCTTCAACTTAATATGTCTCAATGCTTTGTGACTTAAACATGATTGTGATCTTTGGTAAATTTTTGTTGCCTTGTACTAATGGAATCTGACAAGTCTTTAGTATTTGAAGGATACAGAAAAGGTGATCTGTATATGGTAGATTTCTCAGGTGGACTGCAGATGGCCGTATGTCTTCTAGCAAAAGCTTGAGAGTGCTGGCTCTGGCATCGGAGGCTAGGACATGCTAGCATGAGGAACTTGCACACACTCACAAAGAAGAAGCATGCCATAGGCATCGAGGAAGTCAAGTTCAAGAAAGATCATCTATGCGGTGCCTGTGAAGCTGGGAAGATGACTAGAGCCAAGCACCCCTCGAAGACAATCATGACGACATCCAAACCCTTCGAGCTCCTTCACATGGACTTATTTGTCCCTACTCACTACTCCACATTCTCTACCACAGCCTGTCTCTATGGCTTCGTCATTGTTGATGATTATTCAAGATACACATGGGTGCACATAATACTCTACAAGACTGAAGTGCAAGATGTCTTCAGACGCTTCGCCAACCGTGCCATGAACAACTATGGCATCAAGATAAAGCATATCATAAGTGACAATGGCACTAAATTCAAGAACACTAGCCTCGATCTTTATCTGGATGAAATGGGAATCACTCATGAATTCTCAGCCCCGTATACACCTCAGCAAAATGGGATCGTTGAGCGCAAGAACAGAAATCTAATTGAGATGGCTCGAACGATGCTCGATGAATACAAAACACCAAGAAGGTTCTGGCCGAAGCTATTGATATTGCATGCCATATCATCAACCGTGTTTATCTTCACAAGCTTCTGAAGAAAACATCCTATGAACTCCTCACTGGAAAGAAGCCAAACGTAAGTTACTTCAGAGTATTTGGAGCTAAGTGTTGGATCAAGGATCCTCATCACAAGTCAAAATTTGCACCCAAAGCACATAAACGCTTCATGCTTGGATATGGAAAGGATTCACACTCCTACAGAGTCTTCAACATCTTTCTCTATAAAACTGTTGAAACTATGGATGTGCGATTTGATGAGACAAATGGTTCACAAAGAGAGTCCCTACCAAATGTGCTAGATGAAGCTTCACCAAATGAATCTATCAAGCTAATGGGAACTGGTCAGATCATGCCTTCTGAAGCACAACCTGACGAGGAACTCATTATCTCTGCTCCAAATCAACCTGACGACAATGCTCAGCCTGAAGACAACACTCCTGATGATGACAATGTACAACAAGAGAAAAATCTTCGTCCAACTCATCCTCGTGTTGCAAATGAAGTACAAGTTGAAAAGATAATTGATAGCATAAATGCTCCTGGTCCACTGACTCGCTCAAGAGCAACACAGCTTGCAAATTTCTATGGGCACTTTGCTTTTGTCTCAATATCTGAACCCAAGAAAGTTGCTGAAGCTTTTATGGAACCCGAATGGATTCACGCAATGCAAGAAGAGCTTCAACAGTTTGAGCTTAACAATGTGTGGGAACTTGTCAAACGTCCTGACCCTCGCAAGCACAACATAATAGGCACAAAATGGATCTATCGCAACAAGCAAGATGAGCATGGTCAAGTGGTCAGAAACAAAGCTTGTCTCATTGCTCAAGGATACACTCAAGTTGAAGGGATAGACTTCGATGAAACATTTGCTCCTGTGGCTAGGCTTGAAGCTATTCGTATACTGCTAGCCTATGCAAATCATCACAACATACCTCTATATCAAATGGATGTAAAGAGTGCCTTTCTCAATGGAAGAATTGAAGAAGAAGTGTATGTTGCACAACCACCTGGCTTTGAAGACCCAAAACGTCCTGATATGGTATACAAGCTCAACAAGGCACTGTATGGCCTCAAACAAGCGCCTCGTGCTTGGTATGACACACTCAAATACTTCCTAAAGAGCAAAGGCTTCAAACCTGGATCACTAGACCCCACACTCTTCACGAAGACATATGATGATGAGCTATTTGTCTGCCAAATCTATGTGGATGACATTATCTTTGGCTGCATGGACAAGAAATACAGTGATGAGTTTGGTCACATGATGCAAGAGCAATATCAAATGTCCATGATGGGTGAGCTGAAGTTCTTCCTTGGTCTTCAAATTCGTCAACAAAGCAACAACATCTTCATATCTCAAGAGAAGTACCTTAAAGTTTGCCTAAAAAAGTTTGGAATGCAAGACTGGAAAGGGTACTCGACGCCAATGCCTGCCAAACATCATCTGGGTCCCGACGCAAATGGTAAAGAGTTTGATCAACAGGTATACCGCTCCATGATTGGTTCTTTACTTTATTTATGTGCATCTAGGCTAGATATTATGCTTAGTGTTTGCATGTATGCTCGATATCAAGCGGCACCAAAGGAGTCGCATCACTTAGCTGTGAAGCGAATACTTCGATATTTGGCTTACACCCCAACACTAGGATTATGGTATCGAAAGGGCTCAGAGTTTGATCTAGTAGGATTTTCAGATGCTGATTATACTGGTGACAAAGTTGATCGCAAGTCCACATCAGGCACATGTCACTTTCGAGGACGATCACTTGTCTGTTGGTCTTCAAAGAAGCAGAACTGTGTATCACTCTCCACTGCTGAATCTGAATACATTACTGCTGGATCTTGCTGCGCTCAGCTTCTCTGGATGAAGCAAACACTCAAGGACTATGGAGTCCATCTGAAGCATGTGCCACTCTACTATGATAATGAAAGCGCCATCAAGATTGCCAACAACCCAGTTCAGCACTCGAAGACAAAGCACATTGAAATTCGTCATCACTTTCTCAGAGATCATGTTATGAAGGAAGATATTGATATCATACACGTCCACATTGAAGAGCAACTGGCAGATATCTTCACAAAGCCCTTGGATGAGAAAAGGTTTTGCAAGTTGCGGTGTGAGCTAAATATCTTAGAATCCTCAAATGTCCTGTAATCAGACACACATCCTAACACTTATGCATATTGATGACTTAGATGTGCAACACACGAAGTAAAGTATATCTTCAATCAATGAAGACTTACATTCTAAGTGTGAATACAATAACATGGAATTTTACTTCGGAGCGCCACGATAATTGTGCGCCGTGTTTGGGTCTAATACTTCCTATACGGTGGGTAACGCCACCACCAAATTCTTGTTTGAAGTGTTTCTCGTGGCGTTACATTTGCAAAGTCTTCGCACTTGGTTTATCTTCATATAGGACATATATATATAGAGTTGTGTTCTGTCCTCAACAGCATTCACTGATGGGCCTCTAACCCCTCGTTGGTTACCCCAAGTGGAAGGTGTAAGATGCAGTGTTGTGGAAGTTTTTCCCTTAGCAAAGATGCCAAGGATCGAATCCCCAGAGACTCCTAGGTTCAACAAGTAGGTGTTAACTGCTAACGGCGCCAGATATTAGCAATCAACATGGACCTGCACACAGATACAAATAACTTTGCTCCCAACGAGTACAGAGAGGTTGTCAATCCCTCCGGTCTTGTAGTTCACAAAGGATTAAACGCAAATGATAGTAGTGATAGATAATGTTTGCAATAGTAAATAATAGCGAAAAGTAAATAGCGGATGTGATCAATGATGGTAATATGAACCGGAGTCTCATGATGTTCACTAGTGATGTCTCTCTCCCAAAAGACGATAAAACAACTATGTGAGGTAAACGAATTACAGCTGGGCAATTGACAGGACCACGAACGCAAACCAATGCTGACTACATTGCAAGAAAGGTTGAGGCTCAAAGCATGGGCGGTACGCCAAAGTAAGTAGACCGAAATCCATCAATATCTACTACTAATCATCCACCTTGAGATATCTATCCAGAACATCTCGCTGGTATTAAGTTGCGAGTCCCACCCATAGTGTAAACTCAATGCAACAAACAACTGCATTAAAAGAACTTTATGTAAAGTAAACAATCCTTGCACCCGCGGGCACAAGCACCGTTGTTTTCCCCCTTGTGGCAACAGCACATCCCCTAGACTCATGTTTCTGTCACTCAAGCTAGTCATCGAGGGGCATGAACCCACAATCGAGCATAACGTTCCCTCTTGGAGTCACTATGTATTACTTGGCCAAAGCAATAAATAACAACGGAGAACATGCAAGAATTACTTATGAACATAAATATAAAAGAGGTAGATCAAATATATTACTCAAGAACAATCTGAACATAATCTCATAATCCATCGGATCCCAGCAAACTCATCATAGCAACAGCATAAGGATTACATATGTGCCTCGATCATGTAGGGCAGCTCACGAGGACTAATTAGTGAAGCACAAGAACGGGAGGAGAACATCACATAGCTACTGGTCATGGACTCATGGTCCAAGGGAGACTACTCACAACTCATCCGGGAGGCGTCCATGGTGGTGGAGAGGCT
>LR738711.1:142795187-142815035 GCA_902687465.1 Secale cereale
CCGGCACGGCCCAGGGGGGGACGCATCGCCAGGGCGCCTGGAGCCCTGGTGCCCCCCCCCCCGGCTGTCCTTCGGGCGCAAGGTAGGTTCTGGAACGCTGATTTTTTATATAATTTTTCTGGATTTTTCCTGGCAGATCACGTAACGTGAAAACCTGAAATACAAAAACAGCCGAAAACAGAAACTGGCACTGGGGTGCACTGGATTAGTAGGTTAGTCCAAATATGATCAAAAGTGTATGGAAGTGTATAAATATCATAGCAATATCACCCAAAAGTGGCATGGAGCAAGCAGAAATTATAGATACGTTTTGGACGTATCAACATCCCCAAGCTTAATTCCTGCTCGTCCTCGAGTAGGTAAATGATAACAAGAATAATTTCTGTGGTGACATGCTATTAACCATATAGGACTTATTCATAGTCATATGACAAAAGCTTACTGAGACAATGAATCTATAGTAATTAAGTTGCCTCATGAGAAAATCACAAATGACTGAAAGTTTTACAACATGAAACTGAAACATCAAGAAGATTTGCAATGAACATGATGTGCAAATATGATAAAGTGATATCTAGCTTGCCCCCTTTAGTGAAGCAAAACATAAATGCAGGGGCACCTTCAAGGTTTAAGTGATGACTAGATACAATGATTTCAAAATAAACGATATCACAATCATGCAAAAGACAATGCTACTTTGGGACAATGCACATTACACTCAGAATGACAATCATGCTCTCAGTAGTTGGTGCTTTTAAAATAAGGTGGAGACTCAACATAAAAGTAAAAGAATGGTTATGTGCTAGAGCTTTTTATTTTAAAAACATAGAAGCAATTTTTTCAACGGTAGTAGTACTTCATATGTGTCATGCATAAGACATCCTATAAGTTGCAAGCCTCATGCATCGAATACCAATAGTGCTCGCACCTTGTCCTAATTAGCTCGGATTTCCATGGGTTATCATTATATTACATATGTTTTAACCAAGTGTCACAAAGGGGTACCTCTATGCCACCTGTACAAAGGTCCAAGGAGATAAATCGCATTTGATTTCTCGTTTTTGATAGATCTCAACTTGAGGACATCCATACCGAGACAACATAGAAAATAGATGATGGACTCCTCTTTAATGCATAAGCATATTCTCATAAGAGATTGAGGATTAATGTCCAAGCTAAAACTTCCACCATGATACATGGCTTTGGTTGGCGGCCCAATGTTCTTCTCTAACAATATGCATATTCATTCAACCCATGGCAAATCACCCTTACTTCAGACAAGACGAACATGCATAGCAACTCACATGATATTCAACAAAAGTGTGACAGTTGATGGCGTCCCCAGAAACATGGTTACCGCTCAGCAAGCAACTTATAAGAAATAAGATACATAAGCAACATATTTTTTACCACAATAGTTTTTAAGCTACTTTCCCATGAGCTATGTATTGCAAAGTTAGTCTGCTTAGTACAGGTGGAGGTTAGCAAAAGACTGGGAGCGACCAACTAAGAGAGCAATGACGGTCATAATCATGCAGAGCGACAAAGCAATATTGAATCAGGCATGGAAGTTATATCGCTACTCAGAAATAAAAGATCATCAAGGCTTGACAGACTTTCTTTACAGTCTTAAATATGCGTGAGCATACGCCAAGTCAATCAAAATAAATTCTCGAAGGAAGATATTACTAAACCATACCACATCATAGGCAAACAAATCAAGTTGGTACTCCAATAACTCATTGGGAATCCCCCAGCTATTTGAGACTAACCATAAGAAACCTGAACTACTAAGCACCATTATGCACATAGCATCTTTATCATAGACATATCAACCAATGCAACAGAAAAAAACTCTCTTAATAAGGTGAGCATGATAATTAAAGAGAGTTCAAGCAACCAAATAAACAAAAGCTCTTTGAAAAGATAAGCATGAATACTAAGAGCAGAGCATGATAGTAGCTATTTAAAAGACGAAGAACACACAGAACAAAGATAGACATGAAAATTCTATGTTATGTTCTAGGTAGAAGTGGAGCGTGTTTCTCTCCCACATAAAGAACGCTGAGTTCCGACTCGTTATGAAAAACTAAAAAGAAAACTAAAAGCAAGACGCTCCAAGCATAGCACATAACACATGAAGTGATAAAAATATAGCGGAACGAAAGACGAACTGATAATGTTGATGGAGAAGGGGATGCACGGGGGCATCCCCAAGCTTAGACGCTTGAGTCTCCTTGAATATTTCTTGGGGGTGCATGGGGGCATCCCCAAGCTTGGGCGCTTGACACTCCTGAATCTTTTTATCATCTTCCCTCGCACACTTGAAAACTCCCTTCATACATAACTCATCATAATCTGATTAGCGAGGTTAGTACCCTTAATAAAATAATTATACCTTGATGGAAATAAAGATATTCTTGAAGTTCTACTGTTTCTCGAGATTGCCAAAAGGTTTTTGCAAAGAAAAAGCAAGCTCTTGGTTTGCAAAATGAAGGAAAGGCAAAACAGGACAGAATCTGTGAAAAACAGAACAGCAGGTAGTAAATGATTTGTTCGGGGCACTTCTACAACTCAAATCAAAAAACTCAGAACAGACGCACGAAAGAAAATTATATAGAAAACACTGTCGAAAAAATTCAGACCAAAAAGATGATCTGGTGATTTTATACGAATTTTTCTATCCAAGGACAAAATCTGTTTCCTGGACAGCACCTCACAACTTTTGAACTTTCTAGCAATCAGAGGCTATACTTGGCACAAATATGGAAAGCAAAGATACAATGATGATGCTACTGTAGTAAACAACATCAAGACACAACAAAAGCAAAATAAAATTTTATTCATGTGGGCTGCCTCCCAAAAGCGCTTTCTTTTATGCCTTTAAGCTAGGCATAATGCATAGAGATCAAGTTGTATCAATTGAACCATCATCAAGATCATCAAAAAGCTCTTCAATAATACAACTAGTCTTAAGAGGACTCTCAAATAAAGGCCTCATAGAGATACTCCTAGGTAGAAGACCAAAAGGATAAAAGTCAAGGGAAGATTCATTTATAAATTTATCAAAGACAGGTGTTTCTTCCAAGGTCTTTACAGTTTCAACCCCTTTGGCAATAGATGGATTACTTTTAGAACGGGGAGCCTTTGGAACGTGAACGAACTTAGGCTCCCTCTTTGCCGGAGTTTCTACCTTTTTGGTTTTGATCGAGGAGAAGGTAGTTCCTAGGGTATCAAATATTTCCTCAATCTTGTCTATCCTAGAAGAGTCCAAGTCATGGAATTTGACGGTCTCCAAAATTTAAAAAAAAATTATGCATGGAGCTATCAAGTCTATTCAAATTCCCTTGGATCTTACGATCCAACTCATTTATCTTATTAATGCTTGGCATCTCTAGCTCTATCTTTTCAAGTTTTTTCATAATGTGAGCTAGGGTGATGTCCTCTCGAATGCTAACAACAGGGAGATTCCCAACAAGATTTTCAATAATACTAAGAGACTCCCAAACTGGGGCCTCTAGGAAATTCTCATTGATAGCAGTATCTAGAATAAACCTATTCCAAGAAGTAATTCCAACATAAAAATTTCTAAGCAGGATTGTAGTAGGTTGCTTCTTGGTGGCTCTTTTTTGTGAATCATTAATTCTATACCAAGCATCTTTCAAACTTTCCCCACCTCTTTGTTTAAAGGTGAGAACTTCTGCCTCGTCAAAGACAAAAGGACCCGACATAATGACAACTAAAGAACAAGATAACTATTTTTGTGATTTTCGATAAAAGATACTAAAGAAAAAACTGAAAGGTAAACTAACAAGACTAAAAAGCAAAGGTAAAAGATAGCATGCAACTCCCCTATCCTGAAGAGTGGAGTCCCCGGCAACGGCGCCAGAAAAACTCCTTGATGGGCCTCTAACCCCTCGTTGGTTACCCCAAGTGGAAGGTGTAAGATGCAGTGTTGTGGAAGTTTTTCCCTTAGCAAAGATGCCAAGGATCGAATCCCCAGAGACTCCTAGGTTCAACAAGTAGGTGTCAACTGCTAACGGTGCCAGATATTAGCAATCAACGTGGACCTGCACACAGATACAAATAACTTTGCTCCCAACGAGTACAGAGAGGTTGTCAATCCCTCCGGTCTTGTAGTTCACAAAGGATTAAACGCAAATGATAGTAGTGATAGATAATGTTTGCAATAGTAAATAATAGCGAAAAGTAAATAGCGGATGTGATCAATGATGGTAATATGGACCGGAGTCTCATGATGTTCACTAGTGATGTCTCTCTCCCAAAGGACGATAAAACAGCTATGTGAGGTAAACGAATTACAGCTGGGCAATTGACAGGACCACGGACGCAAACCAATGCTGACTACATTGCAAGAAAGGTTGAGGCTCAAAGCATGGGCGGTACGCCAAAGTAAGTAGAACGAAATCCATCAATATCTACTACTAATCATCCACCTTGAGATATCTATCCAGAACATCTCGCTGGTATTAAGTTGCGAGTCCCACCCATAGTGTAAACTCAATGCAACAGACAACTGCATTAAAAGAACTTTGCGTAAAGTAAACAATCCTTGCACCCGCGGGCACAAGCACCGTTGTTTTCCCCCTTGTGGCAACAGCACATCCCCTAGACTCATGTTTCTGTCACTCAAGCTAGTCATCGAGGGGCATGAACCCACAATCGAGCATAACGTTCCCTCTTGGAGTCACTACGTATTACTTGGCCAAAGCAATAAATAACAACGGAGAACATGCAAGAATTACTTATGAACATAAATATAAAAGAGGTAGATCAAATATATTACTCAAGAACAATCTGAACATAATCTCATAATCCATCGGATCCCAGCAAACTCATCATAGCAATAGCATAAGGATTACATATGTGCCTCGATCATGTAGGGCAGCTCACGAGGACTAATTAGTGAAGCACAAGAACGGGAGGAGAACATCACATAGCTACTGTTCATGGACTCATGGTCCAAGGGAGACTACTCACAACTCATCCGGGAGGCGTCCATGGTGGTGGAGAGGCTCCCGATGGTGATCCTCCCCTCCGGCAGGGTGCCGGGAAGAGTTCTCCTGGTGCTCCCGATCGTGGAAGCGGCGGCGGCAGCGGAACAGAGATGAGATCGCGAAAAAGAGTTCCCTTCCCGAGGGTTTCGAAGGACGCTCTAAATATATGCCGAAGGGGGGCACCAGACGGGGCTCGGGGGGCCCAGGCGCCCCCTCGGCGCGGCCCAGGGGGGGCGCACCGCCAGGGCGCCTGGAGCCCTGGTGCCCCCCCCCCCGGCTGTCCTTTGGGCGCAAGGTAGGTTCTGGAACGCTGATTTTTTTATATAATTTTTCTGGATTTTTCTTGGCAGTTCTCGTAACGTGAAAACCTGAAATACAAAAACAGCCAAAAACAGAAACTGGCACTGGGGTGCACTGGATTAGTAGGTTAGTCCAAATATGATCAAAAGTGTATGGAAGTGTATAAATATCATAGCAATATCACCCAAAAGTGGCATGGAGCAAGCAGAAATTATAGATACGTTTTGGACGTATCATTCACTTATAGCTATGTCTTCATATTTGAATCTTTTGGACTAAGTGAATGTGATCGGACCCTAACCTCTCTATGCTTTCTCATCTCACACTCCGTCTGTCCAAATCATATGCATTCTGTTGAAACTGTCGAATATCTTCTCTGCGTCCTTGTTAGCAGAAGATACGGAGACAAACTTTAAATCTGATTTTAATGCTCCATCCGTTATGCCTGAAACCCGGAGAAGCCAGAATGACCACTCCGACAGTCGTGGTGAACGTGGGATCGTGGGACAACTCCCAATGCGTTACATGACCGCCACGTGTCACTCGTACGTGAACCGTCAGGGGCACCTGCGTAATTGCGTTGTGCCATCTCCCATGCCTATAAATGCACGTCCCATCACGGTCAAAAGTTCTTCTACCACCTCTCCACCTCGACCAACCCTAGCGCCTCCGCTAGCTTTCGACGACGCCGGCGACGAAGCGCTTCGCTGCCGCAACCTCGTCGACGCCGTCCTCATGCAGGCCGCGGACACCTTCTACTCTGTCATCGTCGTAGCTGTCATCCGTCGCGAAGTTAGGGCACGGAAGACCGAACTGCTGGGCATCCAACTCCTCTCCGTCTAAGCAGTTCATCGTGTGGTAAATAAAACTTGCTTTTTACCATCTTCTAGATCCATCAAGGTTCATCTATTTTACCACAAGAAGTTTCTGCCTACTTAGATATATAGATCTATCCTTTCTGAATCTCATATCTTGCCTAGTACATTCACATATGCTTCAACCATAGTTAGATTCCTCACTTGTACCTATTCGTGGAGTCATACAAATCTGGAATCAACTCTCATGAGTGAATGTCTTCGCGCTATGAGGTCAAAGTCTTCAAAACTGTTTTAAATCTTCAAAACTTCTGAGAATGCATATGACCTCTTCCCCTACCCTCGCATCTCTAATGCTGTCACAGGTACATGTCCGTGGGAGAATCCCTTGGTTCTCATAGTCTGCATTCATTTGCAGAGTTTTTGCAGCGTCACATTCACTCCCCTGAAGACAGTTCCTGTCTGACCAGCAGACCAAAGCATTTGCCTGCCTTGAAGCCATTCAGTTTGAAGCCCTTCAGGTTGAAGCAAATGGCAACTGACAAGACAGTTAGAAAGGGTGGCAGACAGCGTCGTGGCAACACCTCCATTGATTTTCCTCCTGATCTCACTGAGATATACACGACTGATCCAGAGGAGGATTACAATCAGAGGAAGACACGAATCCAATGGATTCGAAGATACTGGGCTGAACAGTGGTTCAAGTACAGGTTCATGACCCAAGAGTATGCTGAGAAGAACGCCATCAAGCATCCATGGGGAGATATCACATATAAAAATCTCCCCCCCCCAAGACTCGTGCTGAAGCCATTGCTCAAGGCTTCTATCCTTGCATGGTCAGAGGACCTCAGCCTGCTGATGCTGATCCAAGCTCTCTGCTCTGGTGTCGCGATGACAATCTGTTCAAGCGAAATCTTCAGTACGCCAAGAACTCGGCCAAAGAGAACAAGAAGCATTGGGGATTAGACTTCAATCCTGGCCCCTCTGCACCCCGCGCTGATGGCACGCGCGAAGCTGAACCAAATCTGGTTGGGCCCTTCTACAACTTAGAAGGCCTCATCAGTCACATAAGGGTTCAAGGGGCGGATGTGGATCATCCTGAAGCAGATGCTGATTCTGAAGAAGCGCCTGCAACGCCGAAGCCCAAGAAAAAGAAATAAATGGCTTCGAAGACCACTCCACCAATTGCTTCTAGAGTGAAGCCTTTGGCCACTGCTCCACCTGCACCAAGTGTGCAATCTGAGGAACACTCTCGTATCTCCAAGAGCAGACAGCTGAAAAGGAAGACATCACGCAACCGAAGTCCAGCTCTCACTCCTGATGTTGTTCTGAAGACTGCCAATGATGCCCTTGATCTCTCAAGTGATGAAGATCTTGGTGATGATGCTTTGGAGCTATTGATCAAGAGCAAGCAAGATGCTGAAATCTTCAATGATTTTCCGCTCTTTGACGTTGGAGTGCTCAATAACTTCATTGATGAATGGTTTGACACACCCAACCTGAGCTTCGACGATCTTCAACTTCCAGTTGGCCTCAGCGTCTCCTTCCATGGTGTCATTGCTTCTGAGCTGGCTCTGGCTCAGAGAATTGTTGAGCTGAAGCAAAAGATAGACTATGAAAAGGCTCAGTTCAAGAAGCATGTGGACAAGCTCAGCGTGCAAGAGATTCAAAACTTCAAGGTTATGATGCATGAGCTCAAGGAAGCCTTTCGCCAGAGGCGTGATGAAGGTAAAGGTTCTCGTGAGCGAATCAAGGACTTGGCTGCCAAATGCGTTCAAGCGTTCAATGAAGCTGAAAAGCTCAAGGCTCTTGGGCGTCCTGGCATTGACCCACGGATGGCTGCCAAGAAGAAGAAGAACCTGTGCCCGAAGCTGAAGAATCTGGGCAGGAAATGCCTCGCATAGTCTTCCCTGCTAGCATGACTAGCACGAAGCCTAAGGCAACCCCAACCGCTTCAAAGCTCAAGAAGACAAAGGTGGCTGAAGCTGAAGCTCGCAAGCGCAAGCAATCTACTGATGAAGCTCCACCCACCAAGAAGTCAAGACCAAGAAGGATAAGGCTGCTTCCAAAAAGCCTATCATTGTCGAGCCAATCTCAGTTGCTCGCCCTGCATCTGCCCAGAGAGAACGTCGAATGACTGTTCATGAGCCTGCTCCCTCAGAGGCTGAAGACATTCCAGCTATTGACCCCACCGCAGCAGAAGACATTGGTCCTCGTGACAATGTTGAAGATGATGAAGTCCTTCCTCAGATCGAGTACAACATTGAATCTTCACTTGGTCTTACGAACAGCGAACGCATCAGCATTAGTCGTCCATTGACGCCAATTGCACAGGATGACTCGTGGGCTGATCACCCACAGGATACACCAGCCACACCTCAGCCAACTCAAGACACCAGTTCGGTGCTTGAAGATGAAGACTTTGAGGCCCAACAACCTCCATCCCCTCAGGCGTCGCCAGCTTTTCGCAGGCTTCGCAAAGGACCAAGGCCTCAAGTCGTCACCCCAAGTGTTCCAGAAGGAGTAGAGCAACCATCTGCACCTGATGCTGCTCCTACTATGAACCCCTCAGAATCTGAAGCCAAAGCGGCTGAAGATATTCCGGCTGCATCAGCCGAAGAAGAACCACCCCAAGGAGAAGAACAACCCCAAGTTGAAGAAGAACGTACTGCCACACCCCCTGTTCTCGAGGAGAACGTGTCCGACCCTCCAGCTCCTGAAGTGGAGGCTACAAATTCAGAGACTTCCACCACCAACATTGAAGCCAATGACGTGGTCATGGCTGAAGCTAATGTGGCACCTGAAGACACAGTGGCGCCTGAAGTGACTACGCCTGAAGTGACTGCTCCTGAAGCCAGTGTTGCGCCTGAAGCCAGTGTTGCGCCTGAAGCCGATGTTGCACCTGAAACAAATCTGCAGATTGAAGATAATGCATCTGCTCCTGTTCCGCCTCCCAGGCCCCATACCATTGAGCAAGCATACAACAAGGATGATCAGCTTGTTATTGTCCGGTGGCCCATTCTGATTCCACCACCTACCTCTGGACCGCGTGCTGCTAGTCCTCAGTTTGATCATCATGTTGAGCACGGGCCCCAAGTTCAGAAGCCTAAGCCAAGACTGCCAAGGTTTCCAGGTATTGCAACCTCTTCAGGGTCATTCAATGCCAATAGCTTCACTGTGCACAACACCTTCTTTGACAGCGCCAAGAACCCATATTCCAAGCCAAGAATATCATCAGATAGGTTCTGGAGCCATCAGCAGCGCAGCTACTACTCAAGAGTACTCTATGATCAAGGGCGCATTTTCCCTCATATGCGTCTTGACACTGAAGCTATTGCTGGTCTGCCTTGCCTGGAGGAAGCTCTTGACTGCTTCCGTGTTGATGGCCTGCTCAATTTTGTAACAGATAAAGAGCATTGGAATGAAGAGCTGCTTCTGCAATTCTATGCAACCCTCCACATTCGAGGCTACAGCAGGGATCCAAAGACATGGGTCCTTGAGTGGATGACAGGCAATGTCCATCATGAAGCTAAAGCCTTTGATCTCATTGGGCTTACTAGCCTGCCCACTCCAGGAGATCTATATGAGCCTGGCTGTCAATTACACACTGAAGCCTTGGAGAGTATATTTCAGAAGCGCCAGCCCAACATGAGCCAAATACTAAGTATGATGAAGCCTCTGCCAAGTGATGCTGAATATCCTAAGGAATTCTTTGTTGAAGACCTAGAGTACCTGCCACGCACCATCTATCATATCATCAGGCGTACTCTGTGGCCCATCAAAGGACATTCTTCATCAGCCAAGCTTGAAGGCACTATGAAGACTTTGGTCTTCTATATCTTCAATGGCATCAGCTTCAATGCTCAAGATTTCTTCATTAGGCAAATGGCTATGTCTGGAGCTGATCTATTTGGTCTGAAATTCTATGCCCCTTGGATAATGCGCCTCATTAAGTTGCATTCAGCTGTCACCTATCAACCCTCTGCTCGCAACCATCAAATCTTCTTGCCTGAGGTTGATATGTCAGCTGAAGCTATCTACCAAGAGCCTGCCAAAGAGCCAGTTTGTCTTCACAACGCTGATCACTAGAGCTTCACTCAGCAGATTGAAGGAATTCCAGCAGTCTCACGCGTTTATCCTTTGGCTGGCCGTACTCGTCTACCTCGACACGCTGAAACCGAAGCCACTGAGAGCACCATCGCCCAAAGGCCTCATAAGTGATCTCGTGTCCTGAATAACCGAGAGCTTCTGGTTGCCCTTCATCAGAAACAGGACAAGCATCACCTCTGGCTAAAGCGTCAGATGCAAAGCCTCTTGGTGGATGTCAATCGCATTTGCAGTCTTGCCACCAAGAATGCCTTTGTTGCTCATGAAACCTGTCGGAGGTCTTGGAAGAGTTTGACCCTGCTGAGTGCTGAAGCGGATCTTCAAGACGATGGCTTCACAGAGAGATTCAAGTTTGACAACACACCTCCAAGGACTGCTGTTATGCGTCGAACTCCATCTCTTGAAGATTCTGAATACTCCTCCTCCGCTGCAACAATTGACGCCAGGGTGATCGATGATCAAGATGATGCTACTTCACCGCCTCCCACTTCAGCGCGCATCGACACTGTACCAACTACTTCTACACCGCCAAACACCAACACCGACCCTGCATCCTCTCTTGCTCTGGGAACGAGTAGAGGCTCTATGTCTTCAAACCTTTTTGGTCCTTACTGACAAAAGGGGGAGAAGCATATGAGTTGATAGTCTTCAAGCGGGTCCATATGGGCGGGTGCTTTATAATTTGCCTAGTGTTTACAACTCTCGTTTTGCTATATTTGGTTCTTTGAGTTGTAACACTTAAACTGATGGTCGTCTACTACATTTTTATGCTACTCTATAATGCGATGATAAATTCCACATCTGCTATCTTATATTCCGCACTTAGTCATTATTGCAGACGTCCATTTTTCATTATGCATGTCATTATCTTCGACATATCAATTGTGCATGATGAATTGTCTTCATAAGTTAAAGAGGATCTCCACAAGTACAACCTGCCATGTGCATTTGCATTCAAAGGCAAATCAACTATATGCACATCTTCAGGGGGAGCCTTTTGCTACTTACGAAGACAATACCTTATCCTTTACAATTTCACATATCTTTATCCCCGTTGAAAACTTCAACCAGTTTGTCATCAATCACCAAAAAGGGGGAGATTGTAAGTGCATCTAGTGCCACCCCTAGTTGGTTTTGGAGTATTGATGACAAACCTGGTTGAGGGACTAATGTGTTTGTGAGAATTGCAGGATAACACAGGTAATAGTCCCTCATTGATTCGGTTAACCTACCGGAGATGACCCCTAAAAATGTATGAAGACATTTATATCATTGGTGGTATATGAAGATAATCATATTGAAGATTATGACATGAGAAGACATTGTGTGAAGACTATGGAGAGTGAAGACATAGATGTTTCGTTGTTTCCTTTTCTTCTTTGTTGAGTCATAGGAACCACCGTACTGTTAAGTGGGGTCCAAGTGAACTAAGTCAGAGTGACTAAAGTGATGCTCAACCAAATCCTATGTCTTCGAGCAAAGACTATGAGAGCAAATCTTATCCAGAGTCGGATGAGTCAGCTTTACTTGTAGCTCAAGTAAAGTTGTCGTGTGTGTTTGAAATCTGATCGTTGGAACACGTGTCAGTTCCTTACTGACCCAGGGTCACTTCAGACAAGTCAAGTCGGGTTGCCCAGTGGCTATAAATAGCCCACCCCCTACACCATAAATTGGTGGCTGCTCAGAGTTATTGCACGGCTTTTGTCGTTTGAGAGCAACCCACCTCCGAAGCATTTGAGAGAGAAATCCTTGCGAGGACAAAGCCCAAACACCCAGAGCCAAAGAGTGTTAGGCATCACTGAAGTCTTTCTGTCTGTGTGACCTGAAGACTTATTACACTTGAGGACTGTGTTTCCTCCAGCCGGTTAGGCGTCGCGTTCTGAGCATCCAAGAGTCATTGTGGATCGCCGGTGAACGAAGTCTGTGAAGGTTTGGAAGTCTACCTTGAAGACTTACCAGAGTGATTGGGCGAGGACTGGGTGTCCTTAGCTCAAGGGGAACAAGGTGAAGACGCGGTCTTTTGAGTTAAATCTCAGCCTCCCTAACCAGACGTACAGTTGTCACAGCAACTGGAACTGGTCTAACAAATCACTGTCTTCCCCGAGCTACTGGTTCTATCCTTCCCTTCCTTTTACTTACTGCTATACGTTGTGAAGTCATTGCATGCTTCACTTATCTGATTGACTTCACTGAGTATCTACTAGTTATGGTTGGCTTCATTCCTTCTTCCATCATGATCCCTACTGCCTAGTTGCTGTTAGTCTTCGTGCTTTCACTTCATTGAATACATGACTATGGCTTATCTAGTGTAGTCCACTTTCCGCTGCATACTAATAGGACTAAGTTTATCGTTTGTCTTCAAAACTTCCATGTTTTGAAGCATTTCATAAAAATCGCCTATTCACCCCCCCCCCCCTCTAGTCGATATACTGCACTTTCACACACCACATCACAACCATTTTAATATCATGTTGGCACGCAAGATAGACCATTATAAACTCCTAGCTAATTAAGCATGGCATAAGCAGCTATGATCTCTAATTGTCAGTGCAAGCATGTTTCATTCATAATAAGCTGAATCAGGAATGATGAACTATCATATTTACAAAAACAAGAGAGGTCGAGTTCATACCAACTTTTCCCATCTCAATCAATCCATCATATATCGTCATTATTGCCTTTCACTCGCACGACCAAATGGTGTGGATAATAATAATAGTGCACGTGCATTAGACTAAGCTGGAATCTGCAAGCATTTAATACAAGAGGGAAGACGGGGTAATATGGCTCAAGGTTAAATCAACAATAAAGCATATGAGAGCCACTAAACATTTTCATCATGGTCTTCTCCTCTTGACCCCCAAAGAAAGAAAAGAAACTATTTACACGGGAAAGCTCCCAACAAGCAAAAGAAGAACGAGAAATCTTTTGGGGTTTTCTTTTAATTACTACTACTACAAGCATGGAAAGTAAACTAGCTAAAATCTACAACTAATTTTTTTGTTTTTTTCTTAAGGTTTTTCTAACACAAGAAAAATACTAAGAAAACAAATGAAACTAAGCATGGACGGTAAAATGAAAGAGTGTGAGCACCGACGACTAGAATAAGTTATTTGAACATGAATGTAATGTCGGTGAGAAACACGTACTCCCCCAAGCTTAGGCATTTGGCCTAAGTTGGTCTATGGCTAGTACTGGCCTGACGGATATCCAAAGTCGTAGTTGAGGTTGTACTAAGATGCAGCAGCTACTGCCTGCTGAGCTGCAGCTTGGAGATGCGTTTCTTTCATCGTCTCCTGATAGGCTGATACTCATTTGCCTCCTCCCTGGTTATGGTATATCTCCCTTTTGCCTGGAAATCAAACAAGGTAGGAGCAGGGAGAGCAATATGGACAGTGTGACGCCTGTCAAAGATTAGTCGACATTGTTCATCCCTCTCTATAAACTGATGGCTGACCATAGCATTATCATCTAAATAAGCAGACGGTAATAGTTCATCATTTTCATGTATAGGAACACCAAGACGACGGGCTATGCGAGTGGCATAAATCCCACCAAATAAATCTCCATCTAAACCATTATGATGTAGCCTACGTGCAACAATGGCTCCTAAGTTATATTGTCTATCACCTAATACAACACTCTTGAGGACACTAAGATTAGGGACGCACATATGGCAAGCCTCATCTTTACCGTTTATGCATCTACCAATAAAGAGAGCAAAGCAATGAATAGCAGGAAAATTAATGCTCCCTATGGAAGCTTGTGTGATCTCTCTAGATTCCTCCACAGTGATACTAGCAAGGAAGTCTTTATATTCAGATTTGCGAGGATCACTAATATTGCCCCACTGCGGGAGCTTACAAGCATCACGAAAAACCTCTAGGTCCATGGTGTAAGATTTATCATAAAGATCAAATAGGACAGTGTGAGAATTACGTGAAGATGAAAATTTAAACCTTCTCACAAAGGTATCAGTCAAGTAACGATATTGATGGCACTTATCTTGCATGAAGCCCTCGAGGTCAGCATTACGCACATATGCATCAAACTCCTCCTTAATGCCTGCCCAAACCATAAACTCCTCTGACGGCCATTCACAAGGCCGCACTTCAGCTTCCCTCGGCAATTCATCGTCCGTCTCACGCATCGCGAGCCTTTGTTCTTGCTTCCTTGAGGAACCACCTTGGAAGATTTTCCTATGCATTTTTCTGAAATTTTTAGTAACTCAAAATAAAAGTGAACCAAACTCAACAAGATTGATAGCAACAACTCCTACAAGTGCCTAGAGACTATATCATGCATTAGAGCTACTTGGGACCAAATAAATTTGACATGCAAGCTCAAGAACAAGGTCACCACAGCAGCAAAAATTTGCAATAAATAAAGCACTAGAACAAAAACTAATTGGACCAATGGAGGAGTCACATACCAAGGAACAATCTCCCCAAACAGTTTTGTGAATGGAGCTTTGAGCAAGGAGATCGAAAATGGCAGAAAGATGAGCTAGAACTCGTGCTTGAGCTGGATAGTGATTTTTTTGGGAGGAAGAAGGAGTGTGTGGGTGCAGGAATAAGTGGAGGGGGCCACGTGGGGCCCACGAGGCAGGGGGCGCGCCCTGGACCCTTGTGGCCAGGTGCTGGCTCACCTCATTGTGTTTTCTGTGCCAAATATTCTCAACCAAATATTCTCAAATATTCTAGAAAAAACCATATTTCATTTTCGAGGCATTTGGAGAACTTTTATTCTCATGGTATTTTTTATTGCACGGATAAGTCTGGAAAAAGACATAAATTACTATTTTTGCTTTATTTAATCTAATTAACAGAAAGTAAAAGGAGGGTACAGAAGGTTGTGCTATCTAGATTCACCCATCTCATGCTCGTCAAAAGGAATCCATTAACAAGGTTGATCAAGTCTTGTTAATAAAATCTTTCCGAATAACATGAAACCGGAGAATTTTCGAATAACACTAGGTTACCTCAATGGGGATATGTATGTGCCCAACAATAAGAGTATCATATGTCTTCTTGACAGTAGGAAGAGGAAATTCAAAACCTCCAATAGTAATAGTTGAAATTATTCCAATAGAATTGATACTGTGGACCTGAGGTTGTTTCCTCGGAAAGTGTACCGTATGCTCATTACCATTGACATGAAAAGTGACATTGCCTTTGTTGCAATCAATAACAGCCCCTGCAGTATTCAAAAAGGGTCTACCAAGGATAATAGACATACTATCGTCCTCGAGAATATCAAGTATAACAAAGTCCGTTAGAATACTAACATTTGCAACCACAACAGGCACATCCTCACAAATACTGACGGGTATAGCAGTTGATTTATCGGTCATTTGCAAAGATATTTCAGTAGGTGTCAACTTACTCAAGTCAAGTCTACGATATAAAGACAGAGGCATAACACTAACACTGGCTCCAAGATCACATAAAGCAGTTTTAACATAGTTTCCTTTAATGGAGCAAGGCATAGTGGGTACTCCTGGATCTCCTAGTTTCTTAGGTATTCCACCCTTAAAAGTGTAATTGGCAAGCATGGTGGAAATTTCAACTTCAGGTATCTTTCTTTTGTTGGTAATAATATCTTTCATATACTTAGCATAAGGATTTGTTTTAAGCATATCAGTCAAACGCATACGCAAAAAGATGGGTCTAATCATTTCAGCAAAGTGCTCAAAATCCTCATCATCCTTTTTCTTGGATAGTTTAGGAGGAAAAGGCATGGGTTTTTAAACCCATGATTCTCTTTCCTTACCGTGCTTCCTAGCAACAAAGTCTCTCTTATCATAATGTTGATTCTTTGATTGTGGGTTATCAAGATCAACAGCGGGTCCAATCTCTACATCATTATCATTGCTAGGTTGAGCATCATCATGAACATCATCATTAACATTATCACTAGGTTCATGTTCATTGCCAGATTGTGTCTCATCATCAGAAACAGAGATATCATTGGGATTCTCAGATGTGTCAGCTACAGGTTCACTAGAAGCATGCAAAGTCCTATCATTTTTCTTTTTCTTCTTCTTAGAAGAACTAGGTGCATCTAAATTAGCTCTCTGAGAATCTTGCTCAATTCTCTTAGGGTGGCCCTCAGGATACAAAGGTTCCTAAGTCACTTTACCCCTCTAGTTGCAACTTTAACAGCAAAGTCATTATTCTTACTATTTAATTCATTGAGCAAATCATTCTGAGCCTTAAGTACTTGTTCTACTTGAGTGGTAACCATAGAAGCATGTTTACTAATGAGTTTCAATTCAGCTTTAACTCTAGATATATAATCACTCAAATGTTCCATCATATAAGCATTTCGTTGCAATTGTCTACCAACATAAGCATTGAAGTTTTCTTGCTTCACAATAAAATTGTCAAACTCATCTAAGCATTGGCTAGCAGACTTATAATGAGGAATATCACCTTCATCAAATCTATAAAGAGAATTTACCTTTACTACCTGTGTCGGGTTATCAAGACCATGTGTTTCTTCAATAGGTGGTAAATTCTTAACATCTTCAGCTTTAATACCTTTTTCTTTCATAGATTTCTTTGCCTCTTGCATATCTTCAGGACTGAGAAATAGAACACACCTTTTATTCGGATTTGGCTTAGGGGCTGGTTTAGGAAGCGTCCAATTATTTTCATTGTTCAACATATTATTCAATAGTAATTCAGCTTGATCAACTGTTCTTTCCCTGAAAACACAACCAGCACAACTATCCAGGTGGTCTCTGGAAGCATCGGTTAGTCCATTATAAAAGACATCAAGTATTTCATTCCTCTGAAGAGGATGACCAGGAAAAGCATTAAGTAATTGGAGAAGCCTCCCCCAAGCTTGTGGGAGACTCTCTTCTTCAATTTGCACAAAGTTATATATTTCCCGTAAGGCAGCTTGTTTCTTATGAGCGGGAAAATATTTAGCAGAGAAGTAATAAATCATATCTTGGGGACTACGCACACTACCAGCATCAAGAGAATTAAACCATGTCTTAGCATCACCCTTTAACTAGAACCGAAATAACTTAAGGATATAGTAGTAACGAATCTTTTCCTTGTTAGTAAACAGGGTGGATATATTATTCAACTTAGTAAGATGTGCCACAACAGTTTCAGATTCATAGCCATGGAAAGGATCAGATTTAACCAAAGTAATTAACTCAGGATCAACAGAGAAATCATAATCCTTATCAGTAACAAAGGTAGGCGAAGTAGCAAAAGCAGGGTCATATTTCATTCTAGCATTCAAAGACTTTTCTTTCAGCTTACCTAATAATTTCTTAAGATCATATCTATCGTTGCAAGCAAGAAAGTCTCTAGCAGTTTCTTCATCCATAACATAACCCTCAGGAATAACAGGAAATTCATATCTAGGGGGGAATCTTCATCATCACTTTCATAAATATTATCATTTTCAATATTTGCATTCTCCCTAACCTTAGCAATTTGTTCATCTAGAAATTCACCTAGTGGCACAGTATTATCAAGCATAGAAGTAGTTTCATCATATA
This sequence comes from Secale cereale, assembly GCA_902687465.1. NCBI lineage: Eukaryota > Viridiplantae > Streptophyta > Magnoliopsida > Poales > Poaceae > Secale > Secale cereale. Next base: position 142,812,950 of record LR738711.1, read on the forward strand.
TAGCAGAAGTGGCATCATCAAGAACATGCAACATATCAGATTCAATAGCATGAGTAGGTGTCGCAAATTTACTCATAGCAGAGGGTGAATCAAGAGCAGATCTAGATGGCAGTTCCTTACCTCCCCTCGTAGTTGAGGGAAAGATCTTGGTTTTTGAGTCCTTCAAGTTCTTCATAGTGATCAACATATATAAATCCCAAGTGACTTAAAGAATATAGCTATGCTCCCCGGCAACGGCGCCAGAAAATAGTCTTGATAACCCACAAGTGTAGGGGATCACAACAGTTTTCGAGGGTAAAGTACTCAACCCAAATTTATTGATTCGACACAAGGGGAGCCAAAGAATACTCTTAGGTATTAGCAGCTGAGTTGTCAATTCAACCACACCTGGAAACTTAGTATCTACAGCAAGGTAGTTTAGTAGCAAGGTAATATGGAAATAGTGGTAACAGCAATAAAAGTAATAGTAGTGTTTTTGTAGTTTTTGTAATAGCAGCAGCAGAAAAGTAAATAAGCAACAAGCAGTATGTGAAAAGCTCGTAGGCATTGGATCGGTGATGGGGAATTATGTCGGATGCGATTCCCCATGTAAAAGTTATAACCTAGGGTGACACAGAACTAGCTCTAGTTCATCAATGTAATGTAGGCATGTATTCCGAATATAGTCATGCATGCTTATGGAAAAGAACTTGCATGACATCTTTTGTCCTACCCTCCCATGGCAATGGGGTCCTAGTGGAAACTAAGGGATATTAAGGCCTCCTTTTAATAGAGTATCGGACCAAAGCATTAACACATAGTGAATACATGAACTCCTCAAACTACGGTCATCATCGGGAGTGGTCCCGATTGTTATCACTTCAGGGTTGCCGGATCATAACACATAGTAGATGACTACTGACTTGCAAGATAGGATCAAGAACACACATATATTCATGAAAACATAATAGGTTCAGATCTAAAATCATGGCACTCGGGCCCTAGTGACAAGCATTAAGCATGGCAAAGTCATAGCAACATCAATCTTAGAACATAGTGGATACTAGCACTAACACAAAAAGGGCTGTTAATGGCGCACCGGTTTTGCCCATTAATGGCGCACTACCGGTGCGCCATTACTAGCACGCCATTAGTAGTTGGATACTAATGGCGCACCTCTGGTGCGCCATTAGTATCTGGCATACTAATGGCGCACCAGTGGCTCACCACTGGTGCGCCATTAGTATCTGGCATACTAATGGCGCACTACGTAGAAGTGCGCCATTAGTATTTTTTTTTAAAAAAAAAAATTCAAATTTTTTTTCAATTTTTTTTTCAATTTTTTTATTTTTTTTCCTTAATCTCAGATCATTATGGCTTAATCTGGGGTCAATTTGCTTAATCTCAAGTCAAATTGCACTCTGTGGTCAAACTTCCCATAAGGTCACCCATCCTCACACTACTCCAGCCCGAGCACGCTTAACTTCGTAGTTCTATCCAACCCCAGCACCAGCTCACTTCACATGCACTTGTTGATATATCTATCATATCAATCCTATTAACCCTTCTTGATGTCTACGAGTTTGTTAATGTTCATGAGTATGATGAAATTTTGAAAATATATTTCAAACTTCCCGGTCATATTACGTATCATATTTTCGAAAAAAAATTATAAATTTTTTTTTCGAAATTTTTTTCTTTTCTTTTCTGTTACTAGTGGCGCACCTAGCAAACAGTGCGCCACTAGTAAGTTTGAAATTTTTTGAATTTTTTTGCCTGTAGATCTTAAAAGCCCCGTAACTTTTTTTCTGTTAGGTTTTTGGGGATTTAGAAAATGTTTAACGGGGTTCCCCCGGTTAAATTTGGATGTAACTTTTCGAGTAGATGATTTTTCATATAAAAAACTTTTTAATCCAAGTTCGTATGCAAAAGTTATACCTGTTTTACTAAATTCCAGAGATATTTTGCAAATAAAGTCAAAATTCATATTTGTAAATTTTCCCAACAAGTAGACCACATATCACATGGGAAACTTATTTTCTTTTATTTTTTTGACATTTACATCATTTTCTTTTATTTATTTATTAACTGAAAAAGGCGGTCCACG
>LR738711.1:142824129-142852122 GCA_902687465.1 Secale cereale
ATTTGAGCCAATCAATGGGACGTGGATTATCCATCTTTCCCAGAGGGCCTAGCCAATCACTGGACGTGGATTATCCAACTTTTCAGAGGGCCGATAGAACCGTAACAAATTTGAGCCAATCAATGGGACGTGGATTATCCATCTTTCCCAGAGGGCCTAGCCAATCACTGAACGTGGATTTATCCAACTTTTCAGAGGGCCGATAGAACCGTAACAAATTTGAGCCAATCAATGGGACGTGGATTATCCATCTTTCCCAGAGGGTCTCCAGGGTTCCTCCCGAACCGGTGGGTAAATCGTGAAGCGTCCTCTCTTTGAACCGGATATGATCTCATGTTCTTTAGAAAGTTTTATTGCTCCTTTGTATACTCTGCAAAAAAATCGACTTTTAAACCGGCCAACATATTGAAATATAATATCTGATAAAAAACTTGTATGGTTGTCCTCACAAGATATTTGTACGTGAAAAAGGGCTGAGCCCCCGGTTTACCGAGGGTGCCAGTTTATTCATTAATCATAATATATACATAGGATACATTGGAGCGCGTGGCTCAAGTATAGTATGGCCGTAAATGGGCGATGTTCCACGGCCTCTTCGTCTCCTCTTCTGATGTCCGTGAGTCCTTGTGTTCTCGAACGTCCACCAAGTAATATGAATCGTTGTGTAGATTCTTACTGACCACAAAGGGCCCTTCCCAAGGCGGGGATAGCTTAGGCATATCTGTTTGATCTTGGATGAGCCGGAGTACCAAGTTGCCCTCTTGGAACGTCCTTGTTCTGATCCGGCGGCTATGATATCTGCGTAAGTCTTGTTGATAAATTGCAGATCATGTTGTAGCTATATCACGCTCTTCATCCAGCCGGTCTAAACTATCTTGCCTTGCTTTCTCGTTGGCTGCTTCAACATAAGCCGTCACCCTTGGTGAATCATGACGTATATCGCTCGGAAGGACTGCTTCAGCACCATAGACCATGAAAAAAGGTGTGTAACCTGTAGACCGGTTTGGTGTAGTGTTGATGCTCCAAAGAACAGATGGCAACTCCTCAACCCAACATCCTGGGGTTCTCTGCAAAGGTGTCATAAGCCGGGGTTTGATACCTCGCAAAATCTCCTGATTTGCCCTTTCAGCCTGACCATTGGATTGGGGGTGGGCCACAGAAGACACGTCCAAACGGATATGTTCTCGTTGACAGAATTCTTCCATCTCACCCTGAGATAAATTGGTGCCATTGTCTGTGATGATGCTGTGTGGAAAGCCAAACCGGAAAATTACTTTTTTGATGAATTTGACTGCCGTTGCTGCATCACACTTGCTTATAGGCTCTGCTTCAACCCACTTTGTAAACTTATCTACTGCTACTTGTAGATGAGTTTTCTGATCTTGGGATCGCTTAAAGGGTCCAACCATATCAAGCCCCCAAGTCGCAAACGGCCAAGTTATTGGTATCATCCGGAGCTCCTGTGCCGGAACCAGAGCACGCCTCGAAAATTTCTGACAAGCATCACACTTCCGGACCAGATGTGCCGCATCTGCATGAGCAGTTAACCAATAGAAACCATGCCGGAATGCTTTAGCCACCAATGATTTTGAACCGGCGTGATGACCACAATCCCCTTCATGGATCTCGCGAAGAATCTCACAACCTTCCTCAGCTGATACACACCGCTGAAATACTCCAGAAGTACTGCGATGATGAAGCTCCCCGTTTGCAATCGTCATGGACTTAGAATGCCGGATTATCTGTCGTGCTTCTTCTTCATCGTCCAGTAACTCTCCTCGGCACAGGTATGCCAAATAGGGCAGCGTCCAATCTGGAATAACATGGAGTGCTGCTACTAACTGTGCCTCCGGATCAGGAACAGCTAGGTCTTCCTCCGACGGTATCTGAACCGAAGGACTGTGCAATTCATCCAAAAAAGTGTTTGGTGGCACCGGTTTACGTTGAGAACCCAGCCGGCTTAGAGCGTCGGCCGCTTCGTTCCTTCGTCGGTCTATATGATCCACCTGATATCCTTTGAAGTATCCTGCAACTGCTTCAACCACTCGTCTATAAGCCGCCATGAGGGGATCTCTTGAATCCCACTTGCCGGAAACTTGCTATGCCACCAGATCTGAATCGCCAAAGCACTTAACCCGGCTCAAGTTCATCTCCTTTGCCAGCCGCAAACCATGAAGTAGTGCTTCATATTCCGCTGCATTAATAGTACAAGAAAACAATAGGCGGAGGACATAACAAAATTTATCACCTCTGGGGGAAGTTAATACAACTCCAGCCCCCGAGCCCTCCAATTGTCTTGAACCGTCAAAATGAATCGTCCAGTAAGTAAGATCCGGCTTCTCCTCAGGAGTTTGCAACTCCGTCCAATCATTGATGAAATCTACCAATGCTTGAGATTTTATAGCGGTACGTGGTACATACTTCAACTCATGTGGGCTGAGCTCTATGGCCCACTTTGCCACCCTACCTGTAGCTTCCCTGTTCTGGATTATGTTGCCCAACGGTGCTGAACTAACCACAGTTATTGGATGACCTTGGAAATAGTGCTTCAACTTCCGGTTCGCCATGAACACACCATATACTAACTTCTGCCAATGAGGGTATCTCTGCTTGGATTCAATGAGTACTTCACTCATGTAGTAAATCGGGCGCTGAACCGGGTATTCCTTCCCTGCTTCCTTGCGCTCAACCACGATTGCAACGCTAACTGCCCGTGCATTGGCAGCGACGTATAACAGCAACGGCTCCTTGTCAATAGGAGCAGCTAAAATCGGTGGCTTCGCCAATTGCCGTTTCAGATCCTCAAACGCCGTGTTTGCCTCATCACTCCATATAAACCGGTCTGTTTTTCTCAGCATCTGGTAAAGTGGGATCGCCTTCTCTCCCAAACGGCTGATGAACCGGCTTAATGCTGTGATCCGGCCAGCTATACGCTGAACATCGTTGATGCAAACCGGTTTAGTCAAAGACGTGATGGCCTTGATTTTCTCTGGGTTAGCTTCTATTCCTCTGTTTGAGACCAAGAATCCCAGTAGCTTACCTGCCGGAACACCAAAAGCACACTTTTCTGGATTAAGCATCATCTTATAAGCTCGAAGATTATCAAAAGTTTCCTTAAGATCCTCTATCATTGTCTCTTCCTTCCTTGACTTGACCACAATGTCATCCACGTAGGCATGAACGTTCCTCCCTATCTGCCCTTTGAGACAATTCTGAATGCAACGCTGATAAGTTGCATGTGCGCTTTTAAGACCAAAAGGCATAGATACATAGCAAAAGGCACCAAAAGGAGTTATGAAAGCTGTCTTCTCTTGGTCTTCAACTGCCATCTTGATCTGGTGATACCCCGAATATGCATCCAAAAAGCTTAACCGCTCACATCCCGCCGTAGCATCAATAATCTGATCGATGCGGGGGAGAGCAAAAGGATCAGTTGGGCAAGCCTTGTTGAGGTCTCTGTAGTCCACACACATTCTCCACTTCCCATTCTTTTTTAACACCAGCACCGGATTAGCCAACCACTCCGGATGAAAAACTTCCACTATGAATCATGCGGCCAAAAGCCTGGCCACTTCTTCTCCTATAGCCTTGCGCCTCTCTTCGTTGAAGCGGCGCAAATATTGTTTAACTGGTTTATATTTCGGATCAATGTTAAGACTGTGCTCAGCGAGTTCCCTCGGTATACCTGGCATGTCAGAAGGTTTCCACGCAAAGATATCCCGGTTCTCACGGATGAACTCGATGAGCGCACTTTCCTATTTGGGATCAAGGTTAGCGCTGATAGTGAACTGCTTGGACGAATCTCTAGGCACAAAATCAACTTGCTTGGTCTCCTCTGCTGATTTAAACTTCAACGCCGGATCATGCTCGGTAGTTGGCTTCTTCAGCGGAGTCATATCTGCCGGATCAACATTATCTTTATAACATTTCAGCTCTTCCGTGGCACATACTGCTTCTGCATAGGCTGCATCTCCCTCTTCACATTCCACTGCTATCTTGCGACTTCCATGAACCGTGATCGTGCCCTTATGACCCGGCATTTTAAGCTGCAAATAAACATAACATGGCCTAGCCATAAACTTAGCATAAACCATCCTTCCAAACAGAGCGTGATATGGGCTTTTGATTTTGACGACTTCGAAAGTTATCATCTCTGACCTGGAATCATACTCATTCCCGAAGGTAACTTCCAAGTCAATCTTTCCAACCGGATAAGCCGACTTACCTGGGACCACTCCATGAAACACTGTATTTGATTGCCTTAACTTCTTATCCGTCAGACCCATACGACGGAAAGTCTCATAGTACAAGATATTGATACTGCTACCACCGTCCATGAGAACCTTAGTGAATTTGTAGCCTCCTACCTGAGGTCCCACCACCAAGGCTAAATGGCCCGGATTATCCACCCGCATCGGGTGGTCTTCTCTGCTCCACACAATGGGCTGCTCTGACCAGCGCAGAAATTGCGGTGTTGCCGGTTCAACTGCGTTAACAGCCCGCTTCAAAACCTTCTGATCTCTCTTACACAGACTTGTGGTGAATACATGATATTGCCCACTGCTCAATTCCTTCGGATTACTTTGATATCCAGATTGCGGCTGCTGTTGCTGACGCTGTTGATTCCCCTGACTATTGTAATTCCCTTGGCCCTGCTGTTGATTGCTCTGGTTATTGTAACCACCTTGATGATGCGACTGATTGCTCTGGTTATTATAATTTCCTTGATTATTTTGATTACCGGCCTGGTTTTGATAACCATTGCTATTGCCCCTATACCCTGATCCAGAGTTGTTCCCCTGATGACCCGGACCATAAAATCCAGGACCTGAACCGCCATTTGGAGGCCTGTTATGAGGATTGAAACGACCCGCCATTGCCTTCATAAGGGGTATGCACTCCCTTATGGTATGCTTTGCCGGTCGACCTTTCATGCTATGTTTCGGACAAGGCTGATCTAACTCTTGATCCCAGCTAAGAGTTCCTCCGCCGGTTTGTGAAGGCGGATTTCCCAGGCTACGCTGAAAATCCCCTTGAACTTGAGTGCTGGCCACGAAGTCAGAACCACCCTCTACCTTCCGTTTTCCCAAAAAACTTGTGATAGCCGGATTAACTTGCACCGGTTTACCAGACTTGCTAACCTTCCCTGTCTTGTCTCCTTCCGCTTCTGGATATTTGGTATTATCAGAGTCTCCATATTTTACCAAAGCACTCATGAGAGTTCCCATATCATTGCAATCCCTTTTAAGTCGTCCGAGCTTTAACTTTAAAGATTCAAACCGGCAATTGTTTTCCAACGTCACTATCGCCATACTAGGATTGATACTATTCGAAGAGTGTAAAATCTCTGCTACTCTCCGCACCCAAGCTGTTGTAGACTCTTGCTCTCCTTGCACACAAGCTGCTAGATCCACCACTGACATCGGCTGTTTGCATGTATCTTTGAAGTTTTTGATAAACTGGCTGCATAGTTCCCCCCATGATCCGATAGAGTTCGGGGGTAGAGCCTTCAGCCAGGTCCGGGCCATACCTTCGAGCATCATAGTAAAATACTTAGCACAAGCCGATTCATCCACGTCCAGCATCTCCATGGCCATCTCATAACTTTCAACCCAAGCTTCTGGAGCTAAATCTGCTGTGTAATTAGGTACCTTGCAGGGCCCCTTAAAATCTTTAGGCAGCTTGACACCCCGTAAAGCGGGGATAAGACATTGCACCCCAAAAGAACTCGTTGTAGCTCCTGTTTCTGCTGTAGCTGTGTGAACCGGCGTCGTTTGACGAACCTCCTCCCGGGCTCCTGACCGAACCCGATTTGCATCCGGAGCTGGTGCTGTTGTACCCACCGGATTATCCTATCTGCGCTGATGCCGCCTGCGTTCACTGCTAGATACTTCAGGTTCCTCCCAATGCCTAGTGTAACTCCGGCTGGGACGTGGTGTTGAATGTAGCCTTTCCCTACTATGAGAGTATGCTTGCTGCTGTATCAACGCCGTATTAAGCAGCTCCTTGACCCTGCGTGCCTCCAATGCCACCGGAGACGTCTCCTCCACCGGTAAAGCGGCCAAACGTGCAGCAGCTGCAGCGATGTTATCCAAAGGGTTTGAATAATGACCTGGAGGGGTGGGAACGTAAGGTGCCGACGTGATCCGACGATCGCTCTGCGGCAGGCTGCTGAACCGGTTCCTCCCTGGCTGGGGGTGCCCTTCGGTTTGAAACCGGATTATTACTAGTCCCAGCCTCAGGTGTCCTGAACAGATTCGTTGCTTCATAAACCGACGGTAGACGAGATTGGTACTTCCGTCCCCTTACTCCTTCCATAGAAGCTTGCTCCATCCTTAGGTAGAAAGCCTGATCATCCAGCTCCGCTTGTCTCACCGCTATCATCTCTCTTTCTGCTTTCAGATCTTCCTTTAGCTGATCAATCCAACCTTTCAACTGAAGGAGCTCTGCATCATGATGCGCCTTGTCTGCTGGAGCTACTGTTTCCACCGCTTTAGCTGTGAACTCATCCATCAAGGTGGATAGAACGTCAGCAGGTGAGAGGGTCGTGCCCCCCCCTGCACCAGCTTCTGCTGTCGCCCCGTTCACCGGGGGCTGTGAACCGGCCATAAAGACAGCCACCCGGTTTGGCGGGCCAAAGGGGTCCGGAATACTGTTTCCATCGGACTCGCCCTCAGACCGGCCGTCCTGCAACTGATACATAGATTCAGTTTCTCCGGATGAAGATTCGTCGTCTGAGTAGACAACTGTTGCACCATCAGATTCCGATCCGTCCTCGGCTCGAACTCCGCTGATTGCTCCAACGAACACGTGCTTCATGGCGGGCTGAATCCGGGCTGATCTCGCACGCTGAGCCGGCTCGACGATGTTGGGGAAGACGTCCGGCTCAGGTCCCGGTTCGCCGATTTTGCCAATGAAGACTTAGATGCCACCGAAGGGAACCCGGTACCCGTATTCGATTGAATCGGCCTCCGGTCCCCAACCTGCGTCGTCGATGTAGATCCGGCCGCGGCGACTCTTGGTCATCCGGCCGACCGCGTAACCCTTGAGCCCTTCAAAGCTGCCCTTCAAGAACTCGAAACCATCGTGCGGAGGCCCCACGGTGGGCGCCAACTGTCGTGGAAATAGCACGGCAGATGTCCGGTTTAGCGGACTTGATGATGGAACCATCGCACGGGTTAGCTTGAAGGGGTTCATAGCACACAAAGGACACAGAGAGTTTATACTAGTTCGGCCCCTTCCATGAAGGTAAAAGCCTACGTCTAGTTGGTTTGGTATTGCTTGGGCGTCGGTTTACAGGGAGCGGATTCGCTTGCCTGTAGTCTTGACGGGTTGATTCTTGTCCCCTGAACCGTCGCCGGGTCGTCCCTTTATATAGAGGTGACGCCTGGTCCGGTTTACAGAGTCCCGAGGCCGGCTCATACTTGTGTCCGCCTCGGTCTCTGTCTTTTCTTCCTTATCTCTCAAGTTACATCGCTTGGCGGTTTACAAACCACACTTCTATACATGGGCCCTAAGATCTCATGGGCCGTAGCCTTTACTAAATATTATAACCAAGTATAATACAGCTAAGCCGGTTTAAACTAGCCGGTTCATACCTGTTAGTCATATCCCTGACAGAAGGCGACTTGCTTCTTGTGAGGACTTGGTCTAGCACCACGTCCAACAGTGGCCTTAGACTTCAGCAGAGTGGGGCCAGTTGAGGAATTCGGAGGAACTGAAGAACTTGCAGAGGCTCCTGAGGCAATAGAGATGCCAGTTGTCCTTTGTCATGTGGCGAGATGCACAGGTGCTGAGGACTTTGGTGGAGCAGCTTGAGGAATTGGCCGTAAAAGATTTGCAGAGCTGGACCGTGAGGGCATTGTTGAGGAGCTTGGCTTGCGAGCAGTTTTCTTGGGCATAGCCTTTTTAGGCTTGCTGGCAGAGGCTTCAGCAGCAGCAGCAGCAGAATCTTCATTAAATTTCCTCACTGCCTCTTTGGCCATCCCAGCCAACTTGGCTTGACGTTTTGAGAAGTTCTTCACCTCTTCTGATGCTAGAGGGATCAGCAATTTGGCCAGCTGCCAATGGGGGTCTTGGGCATGGAGGGTGTACATCGAATTTCTTCATGTACTTGGGTGTGAAATAGCGATATTCCCTCCATTCTCTGACCCATCTTCTTTCAATCCTCTGTATACGCACCTTGTGCTGATTTTTGGTCTCCTTGCCATACTTGGCTTCATCAGGAGTGCACTATTCTTCATAGATATCATCAAGAATTTCAAAAGCAATGTTGACTTCCAATTTCTTCCTTCCTCTCTGAGGTTTCTTGCCATCAGCCATTTTCTTCAGCTGAGGATTTTGAACAATTGAGTTATGTGAGGAGGTATGCAATTTTTCTTTGAGGAATGCTGCAAATGAGTTAAGTTGGTGAGAACCTAGAGATTCAGCAGCAGACATTTGTACCTGTGAACAGAGTATAGGTGCGAAGACTTTGAATAGGTCATATGCGTTCTCAGTAGTTTTTGCAAAAGGAACAAGTTTGAGGAATGACCAGTTGTCTCTTGAAGAATTTCACTAACCATTCTTTGACTTAGGTTCCAGAGTTGTGCAGATTGAAAATCCACACAATTGAGGAATCTTCGAGTAAAAACATTGCTTAGAGAAACAAATCAAGAACAAATGTTTGTGTGAGGTCTTTAGAGTGTGAAGAATGAAGAATAAACACCTTTTTGAAGATTTGTAGGAATCACTAGAATTGACAAGGGCAGTAAAAGTAGCTTTTAATTACCCTTGACGAAGAACACGACGAACTGTGAATAGAAAATTTGAAGCTCATCAGTTCAGATCTTCCACTCCCTAACTTGGAGAGGAAGACAGCTACGACGGCGGCGGAGTGAAGAAATCCGCGTCCGGCGTGAGTATGACGGCGACGAGGTCGAGGCAGCGAAGCTCTTCCTCACCGGCGATGATGGAATTAGCGGCGGTGCTAGGTTTCGAGAGCTCAAGTGAGGGAGTGGAGGTCGAGCAGGGTAAAAACGAAGTGAGGAGGGTGAGGGGGTATTTATAACCGAGGTGAAAAACCGTTCGCCCGAGGAAAATGGATGAATGTGCCCCTGACCCTTCTCATCCGTGCGACATGTGTCACCCATGTACAGAGAGGTGGAGATCGTGTGAGATCGTGGGTGAATAGATAAGTCGTACAGTGGAATGTGGAACGGTTTGAGCGGCAAAGCTGAAAATTCAGATAAGAATAGATTAATGTTGCATTCACAAATTCTTCAGCTGTCAAGGACACAATGAAGATTTTGAACAAGTTTTCAAATAAAACGCATATGAAGAAATTGTGAATAGATTAGGTTGAGAATATCATAGAGGGGCAAGGGTCCGATCACATTCACTTAGCAGAAGAACAATCTTGAAGAAATAGCAATAAGTGAATATATATATATATATATATATATATATATATATATATATATATATATATATATATATATATATATATATATATATATATATACAGATGGTCTATTCTCATAACATTATGAGAATAATATTCTCATAACACTTCCGAACTGCTTTATTTTACTGCATTGGAAAGTTATGCGCACTGCACAGATACTGCAACAAAACCTCATGTTTGAAAAACTGTACGTGTTATTTTTTCGGTACCTTTTTTGCTCTAGTTTTTTAACCGTTTATCGTAATTATGCATGTAATATACCATTGAAAAGCTATGGAGTAGACGCAACTTCGCCATGTTGAACACTTTTCAAAATTCATCATAGTTTAAGAGCAGTTTCGAAAATCGTGCGACTCACAACGAATGGCAGCGAGCGTTTTTTACGTTTTTTCTAAACCGCTCGTCGGAATGAAACGTATGATACACCATTGGAAAGGTATCGTCGGCGCACATCTTTTTCATATCTATTATTTTTTCTAATTCGCTTTGGTTTAAGAGCAGTTTTGAATTTACTAAATCGCGGAATTGTGTTTTTCGATTTTTTTCAAATTTTCGGTATTGTTTTCACTCCAGTTTTCTAACCGTTTGTCGAAACAAGGCGTGTAATATACCGTTGGAAAGCTACGAACGAGGCGCAACTTTCATATGTTGAAATGTTTTTGCAATTCCTTACGGTTTTTAGTTAAATTTGAAAATCGTGCGGCTGACTACGAAGGGCAATGGCCGTTTTTCGTGAAATTTTTACAAAACGTTGGTCGAAAATGATCCAAATGATACACCGTTGGAAAGATATCGTTGAGACGCTACTTTTTCATGTACAACACCCCCTCTAATTCATTACGGTTTAAGAGCAGTTTTGAAATTACAAAAACGCGGAAACTCTGTTTTTCGCGACACCCAAATCGATGCATTTTTTTGCGCTTCCGAACTACATGTTACTGCAACACAGAGACCAGTGAACTGCATGTTTGAAAAAACTGTACGTGTTGTTTTTTCGGTACCTTTTTGGCTCTAGTTTTTTAACCGTTTCTCGGAATTATGCGTGTAATATACCGTTGAAAAGCTATGGAGTAGACACAACTTCGCCATGTTGAACACTTTTCGAGATTCCACATAGTTTAAGAGCAGTTTTGAAAACGGTGAACTGCATGTTTGAAAAAACTGTATGTGTTGTTTTTTCGGTACCTTTTTTGCTCTAGTTTTTTAACCGTTTATCGGAATTATACGTGTAATATACCGTTGAAAAGCTATGGAGTAGACGCAACTTTGCCATGTTGAACACTTTTAGAGATTCCGCACGGTTTAAGAGCACTTTTGAAAATGGTGAACTGCATGTTTGAAAAAACTGTACGTGTTGTTTTTTCGGTACCTTTTTTGCTCTAGTTTTTTAACCGTTTATCGGAATTATGCGTGTAATATACCGTTGAAAAGCTATGGAGTAGACGCAACTTCGCCATGTTGAACACTTTTCCAGATTCCGCACGGTTTAAGAGCAGTTTTGAAAATGGTGTGACCGACAAATAATGGCAGCGAGCGTTTTTTTGTGCTTCCGAACTGCACAAGAAAACCGCACTGCATCAGGATAGGAGCCGGCGCGACGGTGCTGGGGGAAGGAGGCGGGGGCAGCAGCGCGGGGGTAGGAGGCGGGGTAGTGGTTGCTGTCCTCGGGGCGCTCCGCGCTAGAAACCTATTTAAGTGAGGGTGTTATGAGAATAAGGTTTTTGTTATGAGAATAAGGTCTAAAGGGGTGTTATGAGAATAAGGTCTAAAGGGGTCTAAAGGGGTGTCATTGACTATATATATATATATATATATATATATATATATATATATATATATATATATATATATATATATAGTCAATGAAGAACAACAACAGAAAGAGTAAAGACATTGCAAAGTTGAAGAAATTGAATAGTTAGGAATTTCAAAAACTAAAGAAAACCTCAAATTGAAGATTTTTCAACTTTTGTTGGTGGTGTGACCCACCGTATAAGAATGATGATTTCAGACACCGTGTACAATTGTTGTAGGGCTCTGAGAATTAGTTTCTTCATTAATTTCTTCACACTTAGAGGGTTAGTCTTCATTGATTGAAGAAAAACGTTACTTCGTGTGTTGCGCATCAAAGTCATCAATTTTGCATAAGTGTTAGGATGTGTGTCCTTTTCAAAGAACATTCGAAGATTCTAAGATATTTAGTTCACACCGCAACTTGCAAAATCTCTTCTCAACCAAGGGTTTAGTTAAGATATCTGCCAGCTGGTCTTCAATCTTCACGTGGTTGATGGAAATGTCGCCCTTGAAGACATGATCATGAAGAAAATGATGACGGATATGGATGTGCTTTGTCCTTGAGTGCTGAGCTGGGTTGTGAGCAATATTTATGGCACTCTCATTGTCACATTAGAGTGGCACATTCTTCATGTTGACGCCATAGTCCTTGAGGGTTTGCTTCATCCATAGTAATTGAGCACAGCATGACCCAATAGCTATGTACTAAGCTTCAGCAGTGGAGAGTGATACACAGTTCTGCTTCTTTGAGGACCAACATACTAAGGATCGCCCGAGGAAATGGCATGTGCCGGATGTTGACTTGCGAACCACTCGATCACCAGCATAGCCAGAGTCAGAATATCCAATGAGATCAAAATCAGAGCCCTTGGGATACCATAATCCAAGTGTTGGAGTGTGAGCTAGATATCGAAGAACATGCTTCACAGCCTTATGGTGTGATTCCTTCGGTGTAGCTTGAAATCGGGCACACATGCAAACACTAAGCATAATATCTGGCCTAGATGCACATACATACAATAAAGAGCCAATCATGGAGCGATATACCTTTTGATCGAAGTCTTTACCATTTTCATCGGTGCACAGTTGGCCATTTGTGGGCATAGGGATTTTGACGCCTTTGCAATCTTGCATGCCGAATTTCCTCAGAACATCCTTGAGGTATTTCTCTTGAGATATGAAGATGTCATTGCATTGTTGACGAATTTGAAGACCTAGGAAGAATTTCAGCTCTCCCATCATGGACATTTCATATTCTTCACGCATCATGTATCCAAATTCATCATTGTAACGTTCATCAGTACAACCAAAGATAATATCGTCCACATAGATTTTACACATAAATAATTCTTCATCATATGACTTAGTGAAAAGCGTTGGGTCAAGTGAACCGGGTTTGAAGCCTTTCTTCATGAGGAATTCCTTCAAAGTATCATACCACGCCCGAGGGGCCTGCTTGAGGCCATAGAGGGCCTTGTTGAGTTTGAAGACTTTGTCAGGATGCTTAGGATCTTCAAAACCCGGGGGTTGAGCAACATATACTTCTTCCTCAAGCTTACCATTGAGGAATGTAGTTTTCACATCCATTTGATATAAGATGATATTATGATGGTTAGCATAAGCAAGTAGTATGTGAATAACTTCAAGTCTACCAACAGGAGCAAAAGTTTAATCGAAGTCAATTCCTTCAACCTGTATGTAGCCTTGAGCTACGAGACGAGCCTTATTCCTCACCACAAGGCCATTTTCATCTTGCTTGTCTTGATAGATCCACTTGGTGCTCATGATATTGTGCTTCCGAGGATCTGGTCGCTTGATGAGTTCCCACACATGGTTGAGCTCGAATTGATACAATTCCTCTTGCATAGCTTGAATCCACTCAGGTTCCAGAAATGCCTCATCAACTTTGGTGGGCTCTGTGATAGAGACAAAAGCAAAGTGCCCACGAAAGTTAGATAAGTGTAAAGCTCTTGAGTGTGTGAGAGGACCTGGTGCATTGATGTCGTCGATGATTTTCTCGATCTGCACTTCTTTTGCGACACGAGGATGAGCTGGCTAACGACTTGTGTCTAGCTGAGCATTTTCTTCAGCAACAGTTTCTTCAGGAGCACCAGAATGATGTTCTTCATTGTCAGGAATGACTTCTTCAGCAAATTCTTCAGTGGGGATGATATCTTCAGTAGCTTTGAACTTGATGGATTCCTTAGGAGGTATTTCACCTGACACAGAAGACATGTGCTCTCTTTGCGAGCCATTAGTTTCATCGAACCGCACATCTATAGTCTCAACAATCTTGTGAAGATGATTGATGAAGATTCTGTAGGTGTGCGAGTCCTTTCCGTAACCAAGCATAAAACCTTCATGTGCTTTCGGTGCAAATTTGGAATTGTGATGAGGACCTCTAACCCAGCATTTAGCATCGAAGACTTTGAGATAACTCACACTGGGTTTCTTATCGGTGAGTAGTTCATATGAGGTTTTCTTGAGGAATTTGTGAAGATATACCCTGTTGATGATGTGGCACGCAGTGTTGATAGCCTCAGGCCAGAACCTAAGAGGCGTCTTGTATTCATCAAGCATGGTGCGGGCCATCTCAACAAGAGTCATGTTCTTGCGCTCCACAACGCCGTTCTGCTGAGTGTATGGGGCTGACAACTCATGAGTAATACCAAGTTCATCAAGATAGTCATCAAGACCAGTGTTCTTGAACTAGGTCCCATTATCACTCCGGATATGCTTGATCTTCACACCGGAATTCGTCGAGGCCCTTGAGGAAAATCGCTTGAAGATTTCCTGCACTTCATGCATAAATGTGATGATGTGCACCCATGTATAACGAGAATAGTCATCAACAATGGCAAAGCCATAAAGAGATGCTACATTTGTGAATGCATAATAATGTGTAGGGCCGAAGAGATCCACATGAAGCAATTCAAATGGACGAGTGGTAGTCATGATAGTCTTCGAGGGATGCTTGGATTTGGTCATCTTCCTAGCTTCGCAAGCCCCACAAAGATGATCTTTGAGGAATCTGACGCCCTCAATTCCAAGGGTATGCTTCTCCTTCACAAGTGTGTGAAAATTCCTCGTGCCAGCATGACCGAGTTGTCGATGCCATAGCCATCCTTCTGAAGCTTTTGCAAATAGGCATGTGGCAGGATGTGGTCCTGTAGAGAAATCAACAATATACAAATCTCCTCTTCTAAAGCCTTCGAAGACTTTGGAATTGTCAGATTCTAAAACTACAACACAGCGATATTTGCCAAAGACAACCACCATATCAAGGTCACAAAGCATTGAGACAGACATGAGGTTGAATCCAAGAGACTCGACAAGCATGACTTTGTCCATGTGTCGATCTTTTGAGATTGCAACCTTACCTAGACCCAATACCTTGCTTTTTCCTTTGTCAGCATAGGTGATATGCTTCAGGTGAGATGTAGATAAAGCAGAGTCCATCAGTAGGTTCTTGTCACCGGTCATGTGATTTGTGCATCCACTGTCGAGGACCCACTCAGTAGCTTTGAGAGAGTCACCCTGTAGAAGAATTAGTACATCTTACAACTCATATGCTTCATTGTGAAGAATATGACATCAATTTCATCAGTATGAATTTCATCAATAAGAGCAATATATGAAGAATGAGGACGTAAGAAATGAATGAATCATTTCTGCATGATTAGCTTGCGTCCTTTCAAGCAATTTTCAGGTCTCCAGCAAATTCTTCAGACGTTTAAGTTCGTCTGGAGACCTGACCCTGCATAAGAGATTAGTTCTTTTTCTTCACCACCCACATCTGGAGGGATGGCAAAGAGTTCATCATTCGATGAGCACCAATTGAGAATGGTGGCATGGAAGCAAGTGCACTTCGTTTCACAGGAGAGGGGTTAGAGTAGGAATATGAGTAAGCAAAGAAATTTTTCAAGGACTTATGAACATAATGATTTGAAGAATAATGCACATATTCATAATCCTTATTTCCCTGCGAAACATTTGTGTTAGCACGATGATGATCATATGAGGAATTTGATCCACTTGAGGAACTTGGTCCATATGAGGATTTGGATCCATATGAAGATTTTGATCCATGTGAAGAATTTGATCTGGGGTTCCTATTCCTCACGCAAGGTGTCATGAGGACATTCACTTGAAGATTTTCAAGGTGCCTCTTAGGGACCCAGATTTTCTTCATAGGGGGACCATTCCTGCAGTTAGTTCCAACATATCTAGCAAATACTTCACCGTTCTGATTTTTGAATAGTTTATAGTTGGAGTCAAATGACTCATCAGAAGAAAGTGAAGTTTCACAAGTAAAGCCAGATAAGGTAGATGGATGTACGGGAGGTCCTTTTGCAGAAACCCATGAGGTTTTGGGATACTACTCAGGTTTCCAGTAGGTCCCATCAGCATTGAGTTTCCTCTCAAAGGCAATACCCTCTTTCCTAGGGTTCTTGTTCAGAATCTGCTTTTTAAGCACATCACAAAGAGTCTGATGACCTTTGAGGCTTTTGTACATGCATGTCATATACAATTCCCTCAACCTTTTCATTTTAGTTAGTAGCATTGGTGTTTTCCTCAGTTGAGGAAATTGTCACCATAGAAACAGTCGAAGAATTTGTAACAGTAGAAGCATTTGAACTTTCAGGTGAAGAATTCACGGTTTCACGTTCAATGCATTTAAGGCATGGGGGAATGAATTCCTCCTGAGCAGCGCTGATCTGTTGAGCAAGCAATGAATCGCGTTCCTTCTGAAGATCTTCATAACCCCCCTTAGCTTCTCAAGATCTTGCTTTCTTTGAAGAAATCCATAGGAAAGCTTTTCATGATCAGATAAGAGAGTGTTATGATTGTCCTGAAGGTTATCATACTTGGACTGAAGTCTCCAAAGATTTTCAGTCAAGATTTTAGATTGATACATTTCTTCACCCAACAGATCATCACTTCTTTCTAGCATATTTTGAACCTTATCAAAATCTTTTTGCTGTTTTATGGCAATTTTAGCAAGTTTGGAATAGCTAGGTTTGAGGTTTTCATCAGATTCATCTTCACTAGAATCAGACGTAGAACAGTTGAGTACCTTGGCACCTTTTGCCATGAAGCAGTAGGTGGGAGAGTAGGCATCGTTGTCGTCGTCAGCAGTGTTGGGGGAAGTCTTTTTCCTCAGTGTTGAATTTGGACTTGCTGACGAATGTGGTAGCGAGAGCCTGGCTTGCCACACCAGAGTCTGATTCCTCAGATTCCTCCTCTTCCTCATTTTCTTCAGATTCAGCTGAGTCCATTTCCTTGCCAATGAATGCCCGAGTTTTCCTGGTACTGCTCTTCTTGTTAGAGGAAGACTTTGAGGATTTTGATGAAGAGGACTTTGAAGATTTTTTCTTTTTCTTTGACTTGTCTGAGTTGTAGTCCTTGTATTTCTTCTTCTTAGATTCCTTTGCCCACTGAGGACAATCAGTGATAAAGTGACCAGGCTTCTTGCACTTGTGGTAGGTCCTCTTCTTGGGATCACGAGATGAAGAATTTGATCTTAAGTCATCACCTCTTGAAGATTTCACAAAGCGACCACGTCCAGAGAACTTCTGAAATTTCCTCATGAGCATTGCTAGCTCCTGACTCAGTTCCTCAGGATCACCAAGGGTGCTGTCAAATTATTCACCTTCAGATGAGGGAATTGCCTTGGCCTTCAGTGCACAA
Organism: Secale cereale; assembly: GCA_902687465.1. Classification (NCBI taxonomy): domain Eukaryota; kingdom Viridiplantae; phylum Streptophyta; class Magnoliopsida; order Poales; family Poaceae; genus Secale; species Secale cereale. Next base: position 142,841,060 of record LR738711.1, read on the forward strand.
GATCTACCATAGTTTGGACCATAGAGATCTCTCTTTTCAGCAAGTTGGAGCTCATGAGTATTTAGCCTCTCGAGAATATCAGCAGGATCAAGTGACTTGTAGTCTCCACGCTCTTGAATCATTGGTGCCAGAGTGTCGAATGAGGAGTCAAGTGATCTCAGCAGTTTCCTCACCACCTCATGGTCTGTGATGTCTGTAGCTCCAAGCGCTTGTAGCTCATTTGAGATATCAGTGAGGCGATCGAAGGTTTGCTGAACATTTTCATTTTCAAGTCTCTTAAAGCGGTTGAAGAGATTGCGAAGAACATCAACTCGAGAGTCACGTTGAGTTAAGACTGCTTCATTGACCTTGGATAGCCTATCCCATATGAGCTTTGTAGTATCCAAAGCACACACTCTGCCATACTGCCCTTTGCACAGATGGCCACATATGATATTCTTCGCTTGTGAGTTGAGTTGCTTGAATCTCTTAACATCAGCAGTGTTCACGGAAGGTGGGACAGAGGGGACACCAGTTTCCACAACGTACCATAGATCGTTGTCAATTGCCTCAAGATGCATGCGCATCTTGTTCTTCCAGTAGGGATAGTCCATCCCATCAAAGGTAGGACACTGAGCCGAGACTTTGATCATACATGCGGTCGACATAACTAAAATTCCAGGCGGTTAAACCAAAATCACACAGAACAAGGGAGTACCTTGCTCTGATACCAATTGAAAGTGTGTTATATCAACCAGAGGGGGGGTGAATAGGCGATTTTTATAAATTCATCTCTAAGGAAATTCTAACTGACGAATTTCATAAGCAACGAACTACTTAGCAGCGGAATAGATACTCAAGTGCAAGCATAACAAGACAGTAGCATGGTCATCATGATGAAATGAAAACAAGCACATAGTACAAGTAGCGTTTAAACAGGATAAGCAGACTGAGGACTTAAGACTGAAGAAATAGGGTTGAGGAAATTGAGAAAGCCTTTAGTCAAAGTCTTCAAACAGTACATATCAAGTTAAACAACACATGAATGAGTAAATGTAAGAGTTGAGGAAGTAGAATCAGTAGGCTTGATGAAGACAATGATTTGGTAAACCACTTCCAACTGTTGTGATAGTTGTACGTCTGGGTGGAGCGGCTAGGTATTTAAACCTGAGGACACACAGTCCCGGACACCCAGTCCCGAACACACAGTCCAGGACACCAAGTCCTCAACGTATTCTCCTTGAGCTAAGGTCACACAGACCTCGCCCAATCACTCGTGGTAAGTCTTCACAGGTGACTTCCAAACGTTCACAAACTCGGTCACCCGGCGATCCACAATTCCTCTTGGATGCTCTAGACCATTGACGCCTAACCGTCTAGAAGATCACAGTCTTCAAAGGTAACAATTGTCGGTTCCACATAGGAATAATCTCTTCAGTGATGCTCAATCACTTTGGGGTTTTAGGTGTTTGGGTTTTGGGTTTTTCCTCACTTGATGATTTTCGCTCAAAGTCCTCGGAGGATGGGTTGCTCTAATGACAAGTGTCAGTTTCTCTCGGAGTAGCCAACCATCTAGTGGTTGAAGGGGCGGCTATTTATAGCCTAGGGAGCAGCCCGACATGATAAGACATAAATGCCCTTAAATGATATGACCGTTAGGCGGGTAGATATTTTGGGACAGCTGCCGCATAGCACAGCAACGGCCGGAATTTTGAGTATCAAATTCCTCAGGTCTATCATGTTCCTCACTTGTAGGCAATCCGCACTGGCGAATTCCTAACTCCTCAGTCAAAACAAATTCCTCAGAGACCAGAAGAACTTCATCTTTGTCACTGAAGAAATTGACTGAACTGTATGAGATTTCCAATGGCTTCACTCGAAATGATTGGGTAGTGTTGGCTTTGAGTTGAGCATCACTTGGAAATATGTTTCCTTAGTTTTTCCTCAACCCCCTTTAACAGTACGGTGTTTCCTATGACTCGAGAAAGAGAAAATGAAACTACGAAAACCAAACTCTTCAAGCTTCATAATCCTCGCATGATTATCCAAGTCTTCAAGGTCACACCAATTTCTTTACTTTCAAAATCTTTAGAAAGTCTTCAGAAATCCAAAGTCTTCAGTTGAAGACATTCATTTTTAGGGGTCAACTTTCTCTGTAAATATCAAACTCCTCATAGACTTATAGACCTGTGTACACTCACAAATGCATTAGTCCCTTAACCTATAAGTCTTCAATACACCAAAATCACTAAGGGGCACTAGATGCACTTACATGTTGTCTAACATCAAAGTTTAGTTTGTCTATATCACGCATCAATTTGTTCCGAAGAACTGAATTTCCCTGGTCTTCTAGTGGCCGCAACTACCATGGGCCATATATGGACCGTGGTAAGCTTGAGCCTGCTACAGGCCCTAGGATCCATGGGCCTCCTATGGGCCGTTGGATAAATGGGCCTCCAACGCGCCGTAGAATCGGTGGGCCTCGGGCCGTAATGGGCCCAAATGGGCCATAAAAAGGCGTAATTGGAATTAGGCCAGCACCGCAACGGGTCGTTAACAGGACGGAAGACAGCAAAGGCTTAATTCTGTCACAGGCATAACGGTTCGTTAATGGGCCAAAATATAGGACGGGCTAGAAACGGCGCAGTGGGTTAACAGGCCGCAAACGGGACAATTCTAACCACATGCCAAATTTGGCCCATTAGGGGAACATGCCAGTAACGGGCCAAAAGTAATCGAGGGTCGGAAAGGAGTCCAAGAACGTATGGGCCGTCAGTAGGCCGAAAGCTAACACGGACTGGAAACGGCCCATGTGAATCATGGGCCGTTAATGGGTACAAAGAAATTTTCTATTCATTATGGGCCAGAGTCACTATGGGCCACTATAGGGCCTAAAGATACGAAGGCCTCATATGGGCCGAAAGACGTCGTGGGCTATACATGGGCCGAAAGTGAAACGGGTTGGTGTTATATTCGACGGCCCACATGACATTGTTGGGCTGATTTCGGGAAGGCCCTAACGGGCCGTGAGTTACCGGGCCGTAAAATGGGCTATATGCGAACAGACCGTTAACAGGCTTTTCATGGGCCGACCCGCTAACTTTTGACCAAGTCAAACGAGCCGGCCTTTGTAAGCTAAATGGGCCAGTGTTGGGCCGTCGCACGCGTTGGCATATCATAGGTGCCGATCTGACCCAATGACGAGCTGACACATGTTTCCTTCGGCCAATGAGAATTTTACACGTGAAAAATCCCCATTGGTCTGGGCTGTTAACGGGTTATCGAATCAAAAACCGGACCCGATAGCTTAACGACGACCAGTTACGGTGGATGCCATGTGTCGGTTCCCCTTGACGAAAGCACTTCCATGACACGTCATTTATCCTCATGGAAGTGAACACTTCCGTGATGATAATTTTGGTATTGTCATGGAACACTTCTACGACAACACATGTATGACTATCTTGATTCTGTCATAAAATCGTCATGGATGTACATACATGACAGAAAACGTGACCTACTGTGACAAACACGTATTATCACGGAACTGGTTTTTTGTAGTGAGATGATAATGTAAAATAAACTCCAAATAAAGTGGAGCCCAACTACTTCTTTTATACCCCGATTAATACGGCGAGCCGTGTAGTTATATATAATGCCAACAGTATCTTGGACATTTTACATGCCAAATAAGAAAATAATAAAGGGAAAGGTTTACACATAGCCTAAGATTACTGAAAAGAAAGATCCTAATGAAGCTCTGCTGCATGTCTGCGCCGTTTCTGCTTTGTGACACATCCTTAAAGGAGAGAGGTCTGATGGCCGCCTGTGAAAAAGGAAGAGGAAATCTGGAAAAGAATTTCCTGCACAACCATAGATAGAGTGGGTTCTTTACTGAACCTATAATGAAAATATATTTAGAGTCCGAATAGGGCCAAGCCGTACTATGGACTGTTTTTCAGCAATGTGCCCCCGGCGCTGCCCAAGGTATTTTAAGGGCATAGTTGTGTATGTGAGGTACGTATGCCACAACCTTATGGGGCAGCGAGCGGAGGCCAAACTACAAATCATGATCAGGTTCTTCTGAGTTGCCGCATTGCAATGCAGGTCGGACACGTTTAACAGTGTCTCTGGTCTTGATGACCGATAAATTATTTGACTTGTATAGGCCACCTTGAACTTCGGCTGCCAGGGTCGTAGTATCCTCCTCTATACGGAGGGAGCGCTCCATATTCACATTGATTGTGATAACGCCGCGAGGTCCAGGCATTTTAAGCTTGAGGTAAGCATAGTGCAGGACTGCATTAAAGTGGGCGAAGGCAGTTCTTCTGAGCAGTGCATGATAGCCACTGCGGAAGGGAGCGATGTCAAAGATTAGCTCTTCGCTTCGAAAATTGTCTGGAGAGCCAAATACCACCTCCAGTGTTAATGAGCCCGTCCAGCAGGCCTCTACGTCAGGTATCACTACTTTAAAGGTAGTGCTGCTAGGCTTGATTCTTGACGGGTCTATCCCCATCTTGCGGACAGTATCTTGATATATCAAGTTGAGACTACTGCCGTCGTCCATAAGGACTCGAGTAAGATGGTATTCATCAATGACAGGATTGAGTACTAGGGCCGCGGAACCTTCATGACAGATACTGGTTGGGTGATCCCTGCGATCGAAGGTGATCGGACAAGCCGACCATGGGTTGAACATGGGGGGGGGGAGCTCTACGGTGTAAACGTCCCTTAGTGCGCGCAGATCATGTTCACTGTTTTCACCTCAAGGGGAAATTGTTTTTGTCCCCCAATATTCGCTGGGCGGGGCTCGTCTTCGTCCTCGCTTGGAGGTCCTTTCCCCTTGTGTTCGACATTTAACTTGCCAACCTGCTTGAAGACCCAACAATTTCTATTGGTGTGGTTTGCAGGTTTGCCAGGGGTACCATGAATCTGGCAAGGTCTATCTAATATTTTCCAGGTTGGATGGATCATCCCTGTTGCCTTTGAATGACTTCTTCCACTGACCTGATTTGGAGCCCCTGAATTCGGCATTCACTGCCGTGTCATCTGTTTCTCCGTTATTGTTCTGACGCTTGTTATTGTTGCATCGTGGCCTGCCTTTGCCGTCCCTGGCGTTAGAAGTGCCTGGGTCGCTGGAACTGTTGCTTCTACGAGCTAACCAGCTTCTCCTGGCCGAGGTGTCGGGCAAGCCATTCATCGCGGACGCTGTGTTTGAATGCCGCTAAGGCTTTGGTGTCCGGACAGTCGACGATTTGGTTCTTTTTAGTTAAGAACCAATACCAAAGCTTGCGGGCTGACTTCCCGGGTTGCTGGATTATATGGCTTAAATCATCAACATCTGGTGGCTAGACATAAGTCCCCTGAAAGTTAGCCAAGAAAGCACCCTCTAAATCTTCCCAGCTTCCAATGGAGTTCTCTGGGAGGTTGTTCAGCCAGTGTCGTGCTGGTCCCTTCAGCTTTAGAGGGAGGTATTTTATGGCATGGAGGTCATCTCCACGAGCCATGTATATGTTGAGAATAAAGTCTTCTATCCATGTAGCGGGATCCGTCGTTCCATCATACACCTCGATGTTTACAGGTTTAAACCCTTCCGGAAATTGGTGATCCATCACCTCATCGGTAAAGCACATAGGGTGCGCATCGCCCCTGTATCATGGGACATCGTGCCGTAGTTCGGACGACATCTTTGTTTGGTGTTGACTCCGAACTTGATTATATCCGGTGTGCTTGGCTTGATAGCCACCGTCCCGTGTGGGAGCACATTTTCTCGACCCGTAAATCGATCCGGCCTGGCCGACTTTATTGTTCAGATCCTGACGTAGGTCGTACTTGTGGCCCTTAGCCGTTGTATCCTTTCCTTTACGGTTTGGAGGTGTGGGTTGATATACGGCATTACTAGCCACTTTGTCCCGTCCACAAGGTGGTTAGTCCGGTTGATCGGCCTGATCGTGCCTCGGCGGAATTGGCACAAGGGCCACGTCTTCGAATTGTTGCAGCAACTTGCGCTTGGGATAGCTCTTTGTTTGGCACTCGCGGCCGTATCTTTCTTCAGCGTCTAGCACTTCATTCCACCTGTCGTTGAGCGTATCCTGTTCGGCTTTAAGCCGCTGCTGTTGTTTTTTCAGGCTCCTTGTTGTGGCAATAAGCCGTCGCTGAAAGCGTTCTTGTTTGAGGGGTTCCTCTCGGACGATGAATTCCTCGTCTCCCAGGCTGACATCCTCTTCGGAGACAGGTAGATAGTTACTGTCTTTGGAATCATTGTGATCGGTGAGTTGCTCAGGACTACATTGGCCATCCTCCCGCTCTTCCTGATCGAACGTTGGCTCTACGGGGTCTTCAGCATCCTCCGAAGCTTCATTGTCTCCGGTGCCGGTTACTTTCCCTTTCTCGATGCTATCGTGAGCGGTGCCGCTGACGCCGGCGCTTAGGAGGTTCGTCGATGGGCTTATCCTCCTCTGGATCTTTACCGCCATCGTCGTCCTTCTCCTTGGGTGTGTCCACCATGTATACGTCATAGGTAGAAGTGGGCGTCCATCGCCCAGTGACGGGCGGATTTCGACCTAGATCAACTTCGACGTCGTGGTCCATGTCATCGAAGTCTTTGGAAGTGTAGTCTAGTACGTCAGTTAAGTCTTCGACCGTGGCTACCAAGTGGGTGGTGGGTGGGAAGCAAAATTCCCTGATCTCAACCCCCAGCTCTGGCTGGGCATAGTTCGGCGATGAATCCTCCGTGATGGCGAGAGATTGTAGCAAGTCCAGCGCCTCGTTTAAGAGCAAGAGTTGGACAGAAGTCTGGGGGTCTGCGGAGCTAGGCTCGGCGATGATCACTTGGTCGAGTACGGAGAGTGCGGATCCTAAGAGTTCAGAGCTCATAATTGGAAACGAGTTTGGCTTCCCAAAGGCGGGGAGAAACCCGTTCGATTCTGGGTCTGTGAGCGTCACGATTGCTAGTGAGCCTCCGACTAAAAGTTCCATGGAGGGGGAGAGTCTGGCGTGGTTTATCTTCCCGTCTTCGGACAAGGCGATCTGCTCCGGATCTAGGGCCAAAGCAGACACGGATGTTGACCCCTGGACGGGATCTGATGATAGATCTGAGATGTCTTTATTGTGTAGGCAGGGAGCGACAACCAAGGGCGTGAATCCTTCGAAGATCAAATCTCCTCGGATATCGGCGACGTAATTCAGACTTCCAAACCTGATCTGATGACCAGGGGCGTAGCTGTCAACCTGCTCAAGGTGGCCATCCGAGTTGGCACGTAGCACAAAGCGGCCAAACACGAAAAGCTGACCGGGAAGGAAGAGCTCCCCGGGGGTGGCGCCGTCACTGGTGACGAAGCGAGCCATCAATCCTTCTATTGACAACGCAGCGGAACTCTCAATGAAAGCACCAATGTCGGTGTCAAAACCGGTGGATCTCGAGTAGGGGATCCCGGACTGTGTATCTGAGGATCGATGGTAACAGGGGGAAACAAGGACACAATGTTTACCTAGGTTCATGCCCTCCTAATGGAGGTAATACCCTACTTCCAGCTAGATTGATCTTTATGAATATGGGGATTACAAGAGTTGATCTACCTCGAGATCGTAATGGCTAAACCCTGGATGTCTAGCCTATGGTAGTTGTGATTGTCTCTATGGACTAAACTCTCTGGTTTATATATGCACCGGAGGGACCTAGGGTTGTACATAATCATCTTGCAGATGAAGGAAACATTACACCCGGATTTAAACTTGCCATTCTACACATATAGGAGTCCTATCCGGATACGAGGGATAATCTTCTGTGTTGATCTTCATGGCCCACCAGTCCGGCCCATAACGAGTAATCCAGCCACCCGAGGACCCCCTAGTCCAGGATTCCCTCACACACAAAAAATGATTTTTTTCCTAGTATCTATTTTGATTTTTTTGTCAGGGCGGGTGCGGCTGAGCTTGGGCTAAGAAGTGGATTACCGCACTAACAGAAGCTGCATGCGACATAGTATCTGATAAGGCAACGAATTGAATAGGTTTACAACTAGTATCACAACTTACTTTATTTTGGCAGTGGTCAGTAACAATATATGGCATATATACAACGTATAAACACTTTATAAAGGTAGTAGCTGTAACTTGAGGTTGGTGTTGGCCTCTTCTTCGATGAAAACCAAGCGTGTGGACGAAGGAAGGAGCAGAAGAACAAAAGAGCAAAATAAGAAGCGTATGTTCTTTAAGTAGGAGATATTTCATACAATTATGTTAATGTCTGAAGCATTTATACAGTTATATTCCCCTCAAATAGTTAATAAATTCAAGAAAAATGGTGTCAAGCAACTAACTACTCCACGGAAGGCAACGGATCATTCAACCGATGAGAATAGTGCTTCGTATGCATTGTATTAGGTTATAAAAATATACAATGTCTAAGCAGAAGAACTTACCGTTGAAAAGCAAGAAGAGTAGATGTCCAAAATGCTTCTTTACGAGCCATGCATTTTCTTTTTTGCATCAACTGATGGCAGCTTTCAAATATAAAAGTAAATCCAAATATGTGATTACCAGAATAAAAATATGGCATACGCATATAAAATCTCAACCAATTTAAGAATAACATTGCTTCACATGCTTAGTTACTTTTCATGCCCCCCCCCCCACACACACACACATGTCCTTAGTTCCATACAAAGATAATCATGGATAGTGCGTCGAAATGAATGTGTGTGTGTGTGTGCGTGCGTGTGTGTGTGTGTGTGTGTGTGTGGATTTTAGCACAATTTGTAGCACCAGTGTAAAATGAAGTCCATAAGGTAGAAGGAAGAAACATATATCCCTCAATGTGAAGCACTGGTATCTTCCATTGCAACACGCGTATTCAACAAAGCAAAACCACGTTCTTGATTGTTTGTCTGTTTGACATACGTGTCAGTAGAAGCATTGCTCCTAAGGTTACATTGGGGAAATCATGTTAAAATTTTATAAGCATGGGAGCCTATGATTGTAAAGAAGTAAAATAAAATAATTACATTCCACACTTGTAATGTATTATTGCCTTGGTAGCGTGAATTAATATGGAAAATATCTAAAAACAACAATCCTTTTTAGCGAGAACCAGGTACAAACCAGCTCACTGGTAAAAACTTCTCACCTTCACAAATTATTTACTGTCGTACGCACTCACTTCGTGCATGACCTATTATACACCGAGCGAAGTATTTATTTATTTATATAAGGTTGGTCCGGGACTTTATTTATATAAGATTTATTTATATACTACCATAGCTCTTTTTTTAATCTGGTATAAGTTTATGCCGTCGCTTTACTCCATCCCAAAGATGAAAAATAAAATAAATGAAAAAGGGTGTCGCCTGACCCGCGGTATCCGCAGAGTTTGAACTGGACAACGCGCGGGGAGGCAGGGTTTTGCGTCGCGAGTTTCACTCCGCTCCGTCTCTCCCCTCCGCGTCGCGTACGGGTCACAGCACGCGAACACGGAGACAAACCCGGGGGACCCTCCCACAGTAACGCCGCCCCCGCTGCCACGCCTGCCCCACGCCCCCCTACACGTACCCACGCGCACACTGCTCTCTCATACTAAACCCCACCCGCCCGGGCCCCACACACCCTTCCTTCCCTCCCCTTCCCTCCCCCCTCCCTCGGCTCCGCCGTACGCGTTGAGCTGTGTGCGCGTTTATAGCTGGCCTCTGTCCTCCCCCTCCTCCTCCTCACCGTCTCTCTCCCTCTGTCTCCGCACCCCACTCCCCTCTCCCCCTCTGACAGCGCCCGACCGACCAGCGCGGAGATCTCGCCATTGCGCGGGAGATGAGATGATGCGAGCCGCGCTACTCCTGCTCGCCGTCCTCGCCGGGGCCGCGGCGTCGGGCTTCTCCGGCGACGGAGGGGGCGAGGGCGCCGGCACGGCGGCGGCGGTGGAGGTGGATCCGTCCTGGCGGTTCCCGAGCCAGCGCATCCGGGACGCCTACGTGGCGCTGCAGACGTGGAAGCGCCACGCCATCTTCTCCGACCCGCGGAACCTCACCGCCGACTGGGCGGGCCCGGACGTCTGCGGCTACACGGGCGTCTTCTGCGCGCCGCTGCCGTCCGACCCGCGCGTGCTCGCCGTCGCCGGTGTCGACCTCAACCACGGCGACATCGCGGGCTACCTCCCGCCGGAGCTCGGCCTGCTCGCCGACCTCGCGCTGCTGCACCTCAACTCCAACCGCTTCTGCGGCGTGCTCCCGGCCACGCTCCGCGGGCTCCGCCTCCTCCACGAGCTCGACCTCAGCAACAACCGCTTCGTCGGCCCCTTCCCGGAGGTCGTGCTCGACATGCCGGCGCTCCGGTTCCTCGACCTCCGGTTCAACGAGTTCGAGGGCGCCGTGCCCGCCCGCCTCTTCGACAGGTCGCTCGACGCCATCTTCCTCAACCACAACCGATTCCGCCTCGAGATTCCGGACAACATCGGCAACTCGCCGGTCTCCGTCATCGTCCTCGCGCACAACACCTTCAGCGGATGCCTCCCCGCCAGCCTCGCCAACATGTCCGGCACGCTCAACGAGATCTTGCTCATCAACACCGGCCTCGAGTCCTGCCTGCCGCCGGAGATCGGCCGCCTGCGGGAGCTCACGGTGCTCGACGTCAGCCACAACCAGCTCGCCGGCCCGCTCGCGCAGGAGGTGGCGGGGCTGAGGAAGCTGGAGCAGCTCAATGTCGCGCACAACCTGCTCTCCGGGCCGATACCCCAGGCCGTGTGTGCTCTGCCGCGGCTCAAGAATTTCACCTTCTCATACAACTTCTTCACCGGGGAGCCGCCGGCGTGCGCGCGCGTCGTGCCTCGGGGCAGCGACCGGGACAACTGCCTGCCGAATCGCCCCGCCCAGCGGACGCCGCAGCAGTGCGCCGCCTTCTACGCCCACCCGCCCGTCAACTGTGCGGCGTTCCAGTGCAAGCCGTTCGTCCCGCCTTCGCCGCCTCCATCCCCGCCCCCGCCGTTGCCATCACCGCCACCGCCGTTGCCATCACCGCCACCGCCTTCTCCGCCTCCACCATCCCCACCGCCGCCATCACCTCCTCCGCCTTCGCCATCACCTCCTCCGCCTTCGCCA
>LR738711.1:142852376-142886677 GCA_902687465.1 Secale cereale
AAACCCAGTCCATCACTCGCCACCGCCGCCAAACCCAGTCCACCACTCGCCACCGCCGCCAAACCCAGTCCACCACTCACCGCCGCCGCCAAAGCCAGTCCACCACCACCCACCGCCTCCTCCTGCCCCGCATCCGCATCCAATGTGCCCCCCGCCGCCGCCCTGTGCCTGTCCGCCACCAGCATTGCCACCGCCGCCACCCTATTACCCCGGCCCATTGCCACCCGTGTCCCGTGCAGAATATGGATCACCACCACCGCCACCCTATAACCCCGACCCATTGCCACCCGTCACCTGGGCAGAATATGGATCACCGCCACCGCCTTCACGGCAGTGATACACATAGATTCTCCAAGAAAAAACATCGTCTGAAGGAAGACATGGTTTTGCTCTCCCACCTTACCTCTGTCCATGGATGGCAAGCTCACCAGTTTACGTGGTCATTGTCATGCTTAGCTGCTGGTGTTCTTGATTGATGGCTACCGGCGTGAAGAGTTAGTTGTAAGGTGGGCGGAATTTTCTGGATTATGATTTGTCGCCTGCGCATCGAGACGATTTGTGTTGTGGCGTTGTGAAAGGGATTGGAGAATAGGCTACAGATTGAAGGCAAATTGGGTTGTGAATAATAAGAGTTTGAGAGGAACAGAAGAGGATTTGTGAGTGAGTGAGTGAGTGGATTGTAGGTGCAGCAGGGATATAGTATGTGGGGTGTATAGAGAGAAGCATGATTTGAGTTCAATTTAGTTAAATTCAGTCAGACAAAAGTTTAGAACAAGAGATTCAGAGTGTTGTTTCTTCCTTTTGTATCCCAGTTACTTATTGGTTATTCGATTATTATGTTATTTAGTCAGCATTTTTTTTAGCTTTCTTCTTATGTTAAGTGTTCTAATCCAATCACTTTGACGAATTTTGTCACGTCTTTCCTGTTCCTCTGATGTGTTTTGTGATGGTACTCGTTTCTTGTGGTTCACTGCTGCGGTGACTTGCACAGTTGCCCTTCGCCAGAGTAGCAAGATTGGAAACATATTCTGCTCGGAATAATTAGGGTGAAACACCTACTGTTATGGTTCTGAAAGTTCAGCTGATTGTGATAGGCATTGAGGATTTAGCCAACTTCATTCCAGAATTAGTTAATACTGTACAAAATAACTGTCTGCGTACTGTCCACGAGTTATGAGTGTCCTGCATCCGAGTTCCTTTTCATTTGCCCTGCCTACTGTAGCAGAATGTTAGAACAAGATAGATGTAAATTTGCACAGTAGCTTTGCAAGCATATTACTCACGAAAGAATCTACGAAAGCCGCTGAAGTACGTGAGATCGGTGCAACTTTGCCCGTATCCTTTTTTCTTGATAAGGCATGGCCGAGGTGGTGGTGAGATCTGGAGCTCCTGCCACGTGCTCGCTTGCTTCAGAAGAATCCTGCCAGGGGCACCATTTTTCTTCTTCCCGAGAAACATATCTGATCCTGGAGAATTCTTCCAGAAGCAGCAATGTTCCACATGGATATGGTATTTCTTTCTCTACACCCTGTATCCTGCAGCAGCAGCTGCTGCTGCTATGCTATCCTCATTGTTTACTGCAAGTTTGCAATTCCTGTTGTTAACTCTTTTAATTAGATTCATTTGCTGGTCTCGGAAGGAAAGGAGCAGAGAGGGACAGCCTGAGATTCCAATCCGAATTATTTTATTGTCTTGACCGTTGTCTGCTTACCCTTTGTGGCCAAAAGCTTGCGACTGTGATTGTGAACTAATTAACCTTTAGCTTTCGTAGCAACACTCGCTTTGGTAAGTTTTTGTAATGTTAAATTTCTCCTGGAAGCTCGCAAGACGTGGTGACTTGGTGAGTGCTAGTGCCAAGTGCCACCACACTAAGTACAGTAGCACACACATTGGTCGACCGACCAGCAGCATTTGGTTCTTTTGAGAGGAAAAAAAGAAAGGCCATCATGGGCTGGTATCGTTCCCTTTGCGTCCGAGACGACCGTTGCGCACCTTTTGCTCGTTTTGATCATGGCTGCTCTTGTGCTCGCATCATTACAGCGCTCACTGGGCCGCTTGGACTGAGACGTTTCCTGTGCATTTTCGTCATAGTGGAGCGCTGGGTATTGACTACGTGGGATGTTGAGTATCGGGATTGGCGAGGGGGGTGCCGAGTGGTGGTGGGTCTAGCGGGCGCGCCCCTCCTTCCTGTGGTGGCTGCTCCAGCCAGTGTTCTCATGTCCGCGTCTCCGACTCCGGCGGCTTCTTTGGGATTGTTCGGTCTCTGGCCAGGCAAAAGCACTACTCGGTTTGCCGATGCTGGTAGTGGCAACACCCGTGGGTGTCGTTCCCTTCTTGAAGGAGCTATCATGGCCTCTCTACCGTGTCCCTTGAGCGCGAGGGGAAACCCTTGGTCTGGTTTGCCGGATCGGACAACGGCGGCGTCACAATGTCGCACCCTTCGTACAGGCGTTGTCTTGGGTGCTCGTAAAGTCTTCGACATTGGGTTGTGATGTTGGACACCGTGCTCGGTCTGGCTGCTTCCCAGGGCGTGGGCTACCATGGCGCAATGTACGAAATCACTGGCACTTCCTTGAGGGCTTCCTCCTCCGGCACGGCCGAGTCCTGCATCCTACTTGACAACTCCTCTAGGCGCAATGTACGAAATCACTGGCACTTCCTTGAGGGCTTCCTCCTCCGGCACGGCCGAGTCCTGCATCCTACTTGACAACTCCTCTAGGCGCATAAGGTGGGGGTACGTTGATTTGGTCTGTGTTGGGGTGGTGGCCGCACGATGGAGGTTTCCTGTCTTGGCCGTGACGCGGCTTGTGTGCCATGTGTCCTTCTCTTTGCCATCTGTGGCTAGTGTTTGGGCTAGGCGAATGTTTAGGATGTGTAGATTGTTAGTGTGGTGCATGAGGGTGTCCTGGATAAGGGGGTCCTCAGCCCGCCGGCCTATCTCTCATGGGCCAGACAGGTGGACTCTTCCGGTTCCCGTGAGGAAGGCTGAGCTTCAGATTACCCCGTATCCTGAAAGGAAAGCTCCGAAGACTTGGCGTGCACTTCAAGAAAAGATCAATGGCGTATGCGTGTCTATCCCATGTTAGCAATTGACAATGGGTAACACTAGATACCCCTGGTGCCCATATAAACCAGAGGGTTTAGTCCGTAGAGGCCGACAGAAGAAGAAGAACCATTTGACTCATCTAGGGTTTAGTTCATATGATCCCGTGGTAGATCAACCCTGTAATCCACATACAACCATCAATATGATCAAGCAGGATGTAGGGTTTTATCTCTTCGAGAGGGCCCAAACCTGGGTAAACATCGTGTCCCTCGTCTCCTGTTACCCATCGATTCTAGATCCACAGTTAGGCACCCCCTACCCGAGATCCACCGGTTTTGACACGGACATTGGTGCTTTCATTGAGAGTTCCGCTGTGTGATCGCCGAAGGATCGATAACTCATTTATTATTCACTTCTGGACTGGACAGATACCAGGCCTGGCGTGATAGAAACAACAGAGCCTGGGAGCAACATCGTGCTCGGATGACAGCTGATCTCTGGCACGATGTGGCCTGAGTTAGGGCCGCCACACACCCAATGTGTCTCACAGACAAGGTTATGCAACACCAGTTCCCCGAAGGGTTTAAACCTGTAAACATTGAACAATATGACGGGACAACTGATCCTGCTGTGTGGATCGAAGACTTCCTTCTCCACATTCATATGGCTCGAGGAGACGATCTCCACGCCATAAAATACCTACCATTAAAGCTCAAAGGACCAGCACGACATTGGTTAAACAACCTACCCAAAAATTACATTGGAAGCTGGGATGAGCTCGAAGATTCTTTCTGAGCAAACTTCCAGGGTACCTATGTCCGACCTCCAGACGCCGATGACCTGAGCCACATCGTTCAACGACCCAGAGAGTCAGCCCGACAATTTTCGACTCAGTTCTTGACCAAGAAGAACCAAATCGTCTGATGTTCGGATGCTGAGGCAATCGCTGCTTTCAGACACAGCATCCGAGACGAGTGCCTCGCGCGTCAGCTTGGCCAAGACAAGCCGAAGACCATGTCGGCCCTTAACTCACTTATGAGCTGCTTTTGCTCGGGCGAAGATAGCTGGTTAGCTCGTCGAAGCAACAACCCCAAAGACTGTTGGGAAACGTTGCATGAAAAAAATCTACGCACACGCAATGATCTATACATTGAGATGCATAGCAACGAGGGGGAGAGTGTGTCTACATACCCTCATAGACCGTAAGCGGAAGCGTTTCACAACGCGGTTGATGTAGTCAAACTTCTTTGCGCTTCAACCGATCAAGTACCCAACGCACGACACCTCCGCGTTATGCACACGTTCAGCTCGATGACGTTCATCGCCTTCTTGATATAGCAAGACATTGAGATAGTAGATGAGTTTCGTCAGCACGATGGCATGGTGACGGTGATGGCGAAGTGATCTCCGCATGGCTTCGCCTAAGCACTACAAAAATATGATCGGGGTGTAAACGGTGGAGGGGGGCACCGCACACAGCTAAGCAATTGTCTGGGTGTGCTAGGGCGCCCCCACATATATATAGGTGGGAGGGAGAGGGGAGGCTGCCATGGGGTACCCCAAGTAGGCTGAATCCTACTTGGGGTCCTCCTTGGCCGCTCCCCCCTGCCATGTTTGTTGGAGTGGGAAGGAAAGAGGGGGAGGGGGAAAGGAAGGGGGAATCCTATTCCCTTTCTTTCCTTTCCTTCTCCACCTTAGCCGGACCATATGGGGGGTGCACCAGCCCCTTGTGGCTGGTGCGTTTCCTCTTGGCCCACAAGGCCCATATCTTTTGCCGGGGGTGCACGGAACTTCTTCTGCCGATCTGATATGTACCCGGTACCCTCCGGAACACTTCCGGTGTCCGAATACCATTGTCCTATATATAAATATTTACCTCTTGACCATTTCGAGACTCCTAGTAATGTCCGTGATCTCATATGGAACTCCGAACAACATTCGGTCACCAAATCACATAACTCATATAATATTATATCATCATTTAATGTTAAGTGTGCGGACCCTACGGGTTCGAGAACTATATAGACATGACTGAGGCACCTCTCTAGTCAGTAACCAATAGAGGAACCTGGATGCCCATATTGGATCCTACATATTCTACGAAGATCTTTATCAGTCAAACCATTATGACAACATACACAATTCCCTTTGTCCGTCGGCATGTTACTTGCCCGAGATTCGATCATCGGTATCTCTATACCTAGTTCGATCTCGTTAGCGGCAAGTCTCTTTACTCGTTCCGTAATACATCATCTCGTGACTAACACATTATTCATTTGCTTGCAAGGCTTATTATGATGTGTATTACCGAGAGGGCCCAGAGATACCTCTCCGATACTCGGAGTGACAAATCCTAATCTCGATTCATGCCAACCCAACAAAACACCTTCGGAGATACCTGTAGAGCATTTTATAATCACCCAGTTACTTGTGATGTTTGATAGCACACAAGGTATTCCTCGAGTATCCGGGAGTTGCATGATCTCATAGTCAAAGGAATATGTATTTGGCATACATGAATGCAGTACCAATAAACTATACGATCAAATGCTAATCTAACAGATGGGTCTTGTCCATCACATCATTCTCATAATGATGTGATCCCGTTATCAAATGACAACTCATGTCCATGGTTAGGAAACCTTAACCGTCTTTGATTAACGAGCTAGTCTAGTAGAGGCTTACTAGGGACACAATATTATGTTTATGTATTCACACATGTATTCAGGTTTCCGGTCAATACAATTCTAGCATGAATAATATACCTTTATCATGAATAACGAAATATAAAATAATAACAACTTTATTATTGCCTCTAGGGCATATTTCCATTAGTCTCCCACTTGCACTAGAGTCAATAATCTGGATTACATTGTAATGAATCTAACACCCATGGAGTCTTGGTGCTGATCATGTTTTGCTCGCGGAAGAGGCTTAGTCAATGGGTCTGCAACATTCAGATCCATATGTACTTTGCAAATTTCTATGTCTCCATCCTGGACCAATTCACGAATGGAGTTGAAGTGTCTCTTGATGTGTTTTGTTCTCTTGTGAAATCTGGATTCCTTCGCCAAGGCAATTGCACCAGTGTTGTCACAAAAGATTGTCATTGGACCCGATGCACTAGGTATTACACCTAGATTGGATATGAACTCGTTCATCTAGACTTCTTCATGTGCTGCTTCTGAAGCAGCTATGTACTCTGCTTCACACGTAGATCCCGCCACGACGCTCTGCTTGGAACTACACCAACTGACAGCTCCACCATTCAATATAAATACGTATCTAGTCTGTGACTTAGAGTCATTCGGATCTGTGTCGAAGCTAGCATTGACGTAACCCTTTACAACGAGCTCTTCGTCACCTCCATAAATGAGAAACATATCCTTTGTGCTTTTCAGGTACTTCAGGATGTTCTTGACCGTTGTCCAGTGATCCACTCCTGGATTACTTTCGTACCTCCCTGCCAAACTTATGGCAAGGCACACATCAGGTCTAGTACACAACATAGCAAACCTGATAGAACCTATGGCTGAGGCATAGGGAATGACTTTCATTTGCTCTCTATCTTCTGCAGTGGTCGGGCATTGAGTCTGACTCAATTTCACACCTTGTAACACAAGCAAGAACCCCCATTTTGAACTTCTTCAAAACTTTGTAATGGTATGTGCTTTGTGAAAGTCCAATTAAGCGTCTTGATCTATCTCTATAGATCTTGATGCCCAATATATAAGCAGCTTCACCGAGTACTTTCATTGAAAAATTCTTATTCAAGTATCCTTTTATGCTATTCACAAATTCCACATCATTTCCAATCAATAATATGTCATGCACATATAATATCAGAAATGCTACAGAGCTCCCACTCACTTTCTTGTAAATACAGGCTTCACCGTAAGTCTGTATAAAACCATATGCTTTGGTCACCTCATCAAAGCGTATATTCCAACTCCGAGATGCTTGTACCAGTCCATAGATGGATCGCTGGAGCTTGCACACTTTGTTAGAACCTGTAGGATCGACAAAACCTTCTGGTTGCATTATATACAACTCTTCTTTCAGAAATCCATTAAGGAATGCAGTTTTGGCATCCATTTGCCAAATTTCATAGTCATAAAATGCGGCAATTGCTAACATGATTCGGAATACTTAAGCATCGCTACGGGTGAGAAAGTCTCATCGTAGTCAACTCCTTGAACTTGTCAAAAACCTTTTCACAACAAGTCAAGCTTTGTAGACAGTGATATTACCATCAATGTTTGTCTTCCTCTTGAAGATCCATTTATTCTCAATGGCTTGCCGATCATCGGGCAAGTCCACCAAAGTCCACACGTTGTTCTCATACATGGATCCTATCTCAGATTTCATGGCCTCAAGCTATTTATCGGAATCTGGGCTCATCATAGCTTCTTCATAGTTCGAAGGTTCGGCGTTGTCTGACAACATGACTTCCAGGATAGGGTTACTGTACCACTCTGGTGCGGTACATGTTCTGGTCGACCTTCGAGGTTTAATAGTAACTTGATCCGAAGTTTCATGATCATTATCGTTAGCCTTTTCTCTAGTTGGTGTAGGCATCACGGGAATGGTTTTATCTGATGATCTACTTTCCAATTCAAGCGAAGGCACAATTACCTCATCAATTTCTACTTTCCTCCCACTCACTTCTTTCGAGAGAAACCCCCTCTCTAAAAAGGACCCATTCTTAGAAACAAAAATCTTGCCTTTGGATTTGTGATACAAGGTGTACCCAACAGTTTCTTTTGGGTATCCTATGAAGACGCAATTCTCCGATTTGGGTTCGAGCATATCAGGCTGAAGCTTTTTCACATAAGCATCGCAACCCCAAACTTTAAGAAACAACAACTTTGGTTTCTTGCGAAGCCATAGTTCATATGGTGTCGTCTCAATGGATTTAGACGGTGCCCTATTTAACGTGAATGCAACTATCTCTAATGCATAACCCCAAAACGATAATGGCAAATCGGTAAGAGACATCATAGAACGCACCATATCCAATAGAGTACGGTTATGATGTTCGGGCACACCATTACGCTGTGGTGTTCCAGGTGGCATGAGCTGTGAAACTATTCCACATTGTTTCAAATGAAGACCAAATTCGTAACTCGAATATCCACCTCCATGATTAGATCATATAAACTTTATTTTCTTGTTGCGATGATTCTCTACTTCACTCTAAAATTCTTTGAACTATTCGAATGTTTCAAACTTGTGTTTCATCAAGTAGATATACCCATATCTACTCAAATCATCTGTGAAGGTATGAAAATAATGATACCCGCCGCGTGCTTCAACACTCATCGGATCACACACATTGATATGTCTCTTTCGTATCTATAATTTTGATTGTTCCATGCCAATATTCTACAACTTTCATATACTTTTGGCAACTTTTTATACTATTTTTTGGGACTAACATATTGATCTAGTGCCCAGTGCCAGTTCCTGTTTGTTGCATGTTTTTTGTTTCGCATAATATCCATATCAAACGGAGTCCAAACGGAATAAAAACGGACAGAGATTTTTTTTTTGGAATATATGTGAATTTTGGGAAGCGGAACCAACATGAAACGACGCCCGAGTGGGCCACGAGGCAGGGGGCGCGCCCTGGGCCCTCGTGGCCACACCGTAAGGCGGTTGATACCCTTCTTTCTCCACAAGTAAGCTAATATCCGGATAAAAATCGTGTCAAAAACTCAGCCCAATCGGAGTTACGGATCTCCGGGAATATAAGAAACGGTGAAGGGACAGAATCTGGGAACGCAGAAATAGAGAGAGACAGAGAGACAGGTCTAATCTCGGAGGGGATCTCGCCCCTCCGCCGCCATGGAGGCCATGGACCAGAGGGGAAACCCTTCTCCCACCTAGGGAGAAGGTCAAGGAAGAAGAAGAAGGAGGGGGGCTCTCTCCCCCCCGCTTTCGGTGGCACCAGAGTGCCACCGGGGCCATCATTGTGTGACGGCGATCTACACCAACACCTCCGTCATCTTCACCAACATCTCCATCACCTTCCCCCATCTATCTACAACGGTCCACCCTCCCGCAACCCGCTGTACCCTCTACTTGAACATGGTGCTTTATGCTTCATATTGTTATCTAATGACGTGTTGCCATCCTATGATGTCTGAGTAGATTATCGTTGTCCTATCGGTGATTGGTGAATTGCTATGATTGATTTAATTTGCTTGTGGTTATGTTGCTGTCCTTTGGTGCCCATCATATGAGCGCGCGCGTGGATCACACCATAGGGTTAGTTGTATGTTGATAGGACTAAGTATTGGAGGGCAAGAGTGACAAAAGCTTCAACCTAGCATAGAAATTGATGCATACGGGATTGCAGGGGGACCAATATATCTTAATGCTATGGTTGCGTTTTACCTTAATGAACGTTTGTAGTTGCGGATGCTTGCTAATAGTTCCAATCATAAGTGCATAGAATTCCAAGTAAGGGATGACATGCTAGCAGTGGCCTCTCCCACATAAAACTTGCTATCGGTCTAGTAACGTAGTCAATTGCTTAGGGGCAATTTCGCAACTGCTACCAACACTTTTCCACACTCGCTGTCATTAACTTTATTGCTCCTTTATCTTAACATCCCCTAGTTTTATTTACGTGCCCTTTATATTCTTGCAAACCTATCCAAAAACACCTACAAAGTACTTCTAGTTTCATACTTGTTCTAGGTAAAGTAAACGTCAAGCGGGCGTAGAGTTGTATCGGTGGTCGATAGAACTTGAGGGAATATTTGTTCTGTCTTTAGCTCCTCGTTGGGTTCGACACTCTTACTTATCGAAAGAGGCTACCACTGATCCCCTACACTTGTGGGTTATCAAGACCTTTTTCTGGCGTCATTGCCGGGGAGCAATAGCGTGGGGTGAATATTCTCGTGTGTGCTTGTTTGCTTTATCACTAAGTAGATTTTATTTGCTGTTCTAAGTTGTTATCTATCTTTAGTTATAGATATGGAACACGAAATACGAAAAAACTTAGGTGTACTTGCTACTCATGGAGATGGGGAACCTCCTAAAACCCTCGATGCTCATTATGTGAAAGATATTACGTACTACTTTGATAATCCTGAGAAACCCTATTCAACTATGTAATGGGAGTAACGTTGGATCAACATGAATACTTTAGGGATTATCGATTGACACAAAAAGGGAAACTGTTATGGGATCAAATTCATTTGTTGCATTGGTATGCTCGACAACTATGCTTGAGATATGATTATACTTGTTGCTCTAGGATGAAGGCTCCACACCTTCCCTTTTCATGCAAATTTAATGATAATGAAACCTTAGCTTCTTATGCTAATGGTATATATGATTATTATGATGCGAAACACATAGAAGAATTCGTTGCTTTTAAGGGTGCTTATGAAATTGAATCTCTGTTTAAAAAGAATGATGCTTTTGATGATGATGTTTCTAGGCCTGAAAATCTTGCTATATTCAAATATTGCTATTTGAATTATGAATATAACTCCAATATTGATGCGTTTATTGAGAAGGTCTCCGATGTCCAAGAAGAGACTAATATTTTGTAGGAGTCTATGGAAGAAGAAATCAATGACATTGTGAGCTCATTGGATGAAAAAGATGAGGAGGAGAGCGAAGAACAAAAGGAGGAAGAGCGGATTAGCTACCCGTGCCCACCTTCTAATGAGAGTAACTCTTCAACTCATACATTGTTTAATTCCCCTTCGTGCTTACCGAAGGATGAATGCTATGATGATCCTGTTAATTCTTTTGAAATATCCCTTTTTGATGATGCTTGCTATGCTTGTGGCCAAGATGCCAATATGAATTATGCTTATGGAGATGAACTTGCTATAGTTCCTTATGTTAAACATGAGATAGTTGCTATTGCACACACACATGATAGTCCTATTATCTTTTTGAATTCTCGAAACTACACTATATTGGAGAAGTTTGCACTTATTAAGTATTATATTGATGGGTTGCCTTTTTCCATTACACATGATGATTTTGATGAATATAATATGCATGTGCTTGCTGCTCCTACTTGCAATTATTATGAGAGAGGAACTACATCTCCGCCTCTCTATGTTTGCAACATGATAAAATTGCAAGAAACTGATTATACTATGCATTGGCCTTTACTTGATGTACATGAATTGTTCTTATATGACATGCCTATGCATAGGAAGAGAGTTAGACTTCGTTGTTGCATGACACATATCACTTTGTGCTCACTACTAAATGCCAAATCATTGCTAATTAAAATTGGCTTTGATATACCTTGGGATCCGGGTGGATCCATTACTTGAGCACTATATGCCTAGCTTAATGGCTTTAAAGAAAGCGTTGCCAGAGAGACAACCCGGAAGTTTTAGAGAGTCATTTATTTCTGTTGTGTGCTTTTATAAAGTTAAAAAAATATAAAAAAATAAAGAGGGGAACCCAAAACTTTTCAAAAAGAAAAGTGAAAGTGAGATAGACGAGCATTGTGAAAGTGGGGGACGTCCTTGAACTTTGTTCATGCCCATGGAAACTTCGTGAATCTTAATTACAGAAACTTTTCAACAAAAATAATTATCCCCTTGTACAATTCCATTGTATTATAAAAATAATGTGCCAAGGTTTGCCTTTAGGATGTTTACAATGCTTGTTGGTTTTTGCGGTGCAGGACAGAAACTTTGGCTATAGTGCGCGATTTTACATTTTTTGCTGGAACGTCAAATGGTTCTGAAACTTTTTGAACTGTGTTTATATACAATTTTTTTATTTTTCCTAATTTTGGCAGAATTTTTCAAGTATTAGAAAGTATGGTGAATGTTCAGATTATTACAGACTGTTCTGTTTTAGACATATTCTGTTTTTGATGCATAGTTTGCTTGTTTTGATGAAACTATCAATTTCTATCAGTAGATTAAGCCATGGAAAAGTTATATTACAGTAGCTACAATGCAAAAACAAAATATGAATTGCTTTTCAACAGTACTTAGAGTAGTGATTTGCTTTATTATACTAACGGATCTTATCGAGTTTTCTGTTGGAGTTTTGTGTGGATGAAGTGTTCGAAGACCGAGGATGTCTTGATGTGAGAAGAAGGAGGAGAGGCAAGAGCTCAAGCTTTGGGATGACCAAGGCACCCCAAGTAAATATTCAAGGAGACTCATGCATCTAAGCTTGGGGATGCCCCGGAAGGCATCCCATCTTTCTTTAACAAGTATGAGTATGTTTTCGGATTCGTTTCGTTCACATGATATGCGTAAACTCTTGGAGCGTCGTGTGCTTTTTCTTTTTCTTTTAATAAATGCACCATGCTGGTATGAGATAGTCCTTGGTTGATTTATAGAATGCTCTGTCGGATTACGGGCTCCGCAAACCCAAGAATTTCAAACACAAGGGCGTGAACGAAGATCTCTCCCACTCACGTCTACCTAGCGCCTCACTCTCGTCCAGTGAAGAGATTCAAGCAAACAACAAGTGAAGCACGCAAAAGTTTACCCAGGTTCAGGCCACCTTGTGGTGTAAAACCCTACTTCCTGCTTTGGTGGATTGGCCTTAGGAGGGAAAGAATATGAACTAGTACAGTGGTTCCTGAGCTCAAGAGGAG
Organism: Secale cereale; assembly: GCA_902687465.1. Classification (NCBI taxonomy): domain Eukaryota; kingdom Viridiplantae; phylum Streptophyta; class Magnoliopsida; order Poales; family Poaceae; genus Secale; species Secale cereale. Next base: position 142,865,027 of record LR738711.1, read on the forward strand.
AGCTTAGGAGGGTCGGGAGGCAAGAGTTCTTGCTCCTTTGCGTGGAGGCCGAGTTTATCGATCTGATCGACTTGACCCTCATAGTGGGGATCCTAGCTACTTATATAGGCGGCCAGGGTCCTCTTCCCCTGAAATATTTAGGCTGGAAGGGATCCCACAACGGCCATTTTTGAGCGGGAACACAAGGATGTTCCTATCCTGACAAAAGTAGTCTTTGCCTGCAAAAGGATCAAGCGGTGACGCGGTGGTGGGCTCGGTGGTGACATCCTCCCTGTCGTCCTTGCGGTCTTCGGTCTTGTTGCACCAAAGGGGAAACCTTTATCCCGCTCCTCGGGAACCTGTGCCTGCGCTGCTTCCTTTGCACCGAAACGGCAACTGCGCCGTTGGCGGGCGCTAGTACCCGCTCGCGCGGTGCGTCACTGCGTACGTCACTGCCTCCTCCTAAGGCAGGCTTGGCCTTGGGTTCTCCGCCCCTCCGGAGCACCTTGCCGAGGCCGCTCCTGAGGGGGTCTTGACATTGTTCTCCTCGCGAGGACTAGCCCCCTCGCGAGGGTCTTGGGCAGCTGGTCGATCAGTTGGGCCGTACCAGGCTGTGGTAGGAGCGCGTCGCGGCCCGCAGACAGGCAAGTCTGGGTACCCTGGTTCCCAGGACGCCGACATGCTCTTTGCACTTCACTTATATATTTTGAGTATGGCTTTATAGAATGCTTCATGTGCTTCAGTTATATCATTTGAAGTTTGGATTGCCTGTTTCTCTTCACATAGAAAACAACCATTTGTAGAATGCTCTTTTGCTTCACTTATAATTGTTAGAGCGTGGGCATAACTTTTGTAGAAAGAATTAAAACTCTCTTGATTCACTTATATCTATTTAGAGAGTTGATCGGAATTGGTCATTCACATGGTTAGTCATAAAATCCTACATAAACTTGTAGATCGCTGAATATGATATGTTTGATTCCTTGCAATAGTTTTGCGATATAAAGATGGTGATATTAGATTCATGCTAGTGGGTAGTTGTGGATTGTAGAAATACTTGTGTTGAGGTTTGTGATTCCCGTAGCATGCACGTATGGTGAACCGTTATGTGACGAAGTTGGAGCATGATTTATTTATTGACTTTCATCCTTTGTGTGGAGGTCGGGGGCGCGCGATGGTTAACTCCTACCAACCTCCCCTAGGAGCATGCGTGTAGTACTTGGTTTCGATGGCTAATACATTTTTGCAATAAGTACGTGAGTTCTTTATGACTAATGTTGAGTCCATGGATTATACGCAGTCTCACCCTTCCACCATTGCTAGCCTCTCTTGTACCGCGCAACTTTTGCCGGTACCATACACCCACCATATACCTTCCCCAAAACAGCCACCATACCTACCTATTATGGCATTTCCATAGCCATTCCGAGATATATTGCCATGTAACTCCACCGTTCTGTTTATTATGACACGCACCATCATTGTCATATTGCCTTGCATGATCGTAAGATAGCTAGCATGATGTTTCCATGGCTTGTCCGTTTTTTGATGTCATTGCTACGCTAGATCATTGCACATCCCGGTACACCACCGAAGGCATTCATATAGAGTCATATTTTTGTTCTAGTATCGAGTTGTAATATCGAGTTCTAAGTAAATAGAAGTGTGATGATCATCATTGTTAGAGCATTGTCCCTTGAAAAAAAAGAAAAAAGAAAAGAAAGGCCAAAAAAAAAAGAAAGGCCAAATAAAACAAAGCAAGGCCCAAAAAAGAGGGAAAAAAGAAAAAAAAAGAGAAAAAGGAAAAAAGGGACAATGCTACTATCTTTTTCCACACTTGTGCTTCATCATAGCACCATGTTCTTCATGATAGAGAGTCTTCTATGTTGTCACTTTCATATACTAGTGGGAATTTTTTGTTATAGAACTTGGCTTGTATATTCCAACGATGGGCTTCCTCAAATGCCCTAGGTCTTCACGAGCAAGCAAGTTGATGCACACCCACTAGGTGTTCTTTTTGAGCTTTCATACACTTATATCTCTAGTGCATCCGTTACATGGCAATCCCTACTCACCCACATTGATATCGATCGATGAACAACTCCATAGTCCATTGATTTGCCTAGTCGATGTGAGACTTTCTCCCTCCATTTGTCTATCACCACCTTCTATTCCACCCATAGTGCTATGTCCATGGCTCACGCTCATGTATTGCGTGAAAGTTGAAAAAGTTTGAGAATACTAAAGTATGAAACAATTGCTTGGCTAAAACCGAGGTTGTGCATGATTTAAATAATTTGTGTGGTGAAGATGGAGCATAGCCAGACCATATGATTATGTAGGGATAACTTTCTTTGGCCATGTTATTTTGAAAAGACATGATTGCTTTATTAGTATGCTTGAAGGATTATTATCTTAATGTCAAATGATAGACTATTGCTTTGAATCACTCGTGTCTTAATATTCATGCCATGATTAGATTACATGATCATGATTATGCTAGGTAGCATTCCACATCAAAAATTATCTTTTTTATCATTTACCTACTCGAGGACGAGCAGGAATTAAGCTTAGGGATGCTGATATGTCTCCGCCGTATCTATAATTTTTGATTGTTCCATGCCAATATTCTACAATTTTCATATACTTTTGGCAACTTTTTATACTATTTTTTGGGACTAACTGTGACGCCCGAGACCGACGTCCCAGAAGATCCCAGAAGATTCCCGAAGTTCCAGACGTTCCGGGCTGCCCGTGTGTTCTTTTGTGCTTGTGTTATTTATTTTTGCATTGCATCATGTCATCATGCCATCATGTCATTTTTATTTTTGCATCTCAACCTAAATAAATCGTGTGGACCTTCGGTCCATTTAAATCGAGGGAAGAATGTCTTCTCTTTATAACATATAAAAGCCTCCTAATATTATGGAGCTATATAATAATATTTCCATTTGTTTGGAATTAACCGCAACACACGTGCATAATTTCCCCATGCTTTCCTACTTCGAGTTTCTCCTTCAAAACCTTCCATGTATTTTCTTTTCCCAATTATCGAGGCTCCTCCAATTATCTAGACTCTTTTCAAACTCCTTGAGGCAAGCTATTTATTTTTAGTTTGCACTTCCCTTTTTGTTGGAACTATTTTTGTGGGGTTGGAATTATTCCATAAAGCCTTACAAAAATGTCCATCATTTTATTCTTGTTCTTTGCCTCTTTTCTTATTTTTTTGTTCACTCTCTCTAATTATTTCTATTAAAGAAATAAAAGGAAGAGGGCTCAGCCTCCAGGCCTTCCTAGAGCCCAGCCCAGCCGGCCCTCCAGCCTCCAGCCTCTTCTCCTCTTCTCCTCTTCTCCTCCCTTCTCAGGCCCGCGGCCCATCTTCTCTCTAACCCTAGCCGCAGCCTACACCGAGCCCCGATCGTTCCCTTCGCTCCCTGTTTCCCTCGCTCACCGCCGCCACCCCGTTCCCTCTCTCCCGTCGATTCTCTCTAGCCCGCACCCGACCGCTCCTCCTGCCTCCCTCGCTCTCGCATCTCCCCTCTCGATCCCCTATGGACCTCGCCACCTCTCGTCCTCCCATCGCCCGCTCGCCTCTGCACCCAGGCGACCCCGCGCCAGAGCGCCTCGCCTCGCCATGTGCTCGTCCTCCCTCCGGGCCAGGCAGCGAGCAGATCCGTCGATCTCTAGCCGCGCCTCTGCTCTGCCTCCAGTGCGCCGCGTCGCGACCCTCCTTGCAGCTGGCCAGCCAGGCCGCTGTCCTCGCGCGACCGGCCTCCTCCTCGAGTGGCCAGGAGCCCCGCGCCGCACCTTCGTTCTCCCGCCTCTGCACCGGCCAGGCCGCGGCCTCCCTCCTCTGTGCCTCCCCAGGCCCGAGCGCCATGGCCCTGGAGCCGATCTTCCTCGCAGCGCTGTGCCGCGCCCCTCCAGCGCCGAGGCCCCTGCCTCGTTCGTCACCGCTGGCCTTTGGACGCACCAAAAACCTGCTGCTGTGTTTTTTTTCCGTCGGTTCGTGTTGTGTTTTGGTCCAGCAGGTTTTTGGCAAGATCGACGAGACCGAGACCGAGCCGTGTTGTTATGTTGCTGCGGTTGTATATTTCTGCAAGTCCAAGTACCTCTACGATGCGGGAACGCCTACACGACGACACTACACGACGCGGCAAGTACCCCTTCGGATGCGTCAAGTTCGACTACACATGGAGATCCCGTGTACCCCTACCGCCGCAAGAATGAGATCCCAAGTACCACGACGATGCATCGAGTACCACTACGTCCGACGCCACGACAAGTACCCCTACACGGCGAAACGACAAGTACCACTACCGACGCCGGAGCCATCGGAACCCTCAAGTACCTCTATGGATCATGTACAACTACCGTCGCCGAGACCGCCGAGTACCACTACTTCCTCTACCGTCGCCGCGGAAACGATGGATGCGCCGTGTACCTCTACGTGAACAACTACTCCCCCTTCGGAAACGTGAACCACTACTTCCTCTATGACTCGTGAGAACGACTCCTTCCTCTACGATATCGAACCGCCCCGAAACGAGTGTTCCGAAGGTATAACCCGAGTCGATGACCCGTGTGATGCTTGTTGTGGTTGTATGAAATGTTTCCTTGTGTGCATCGTGCCCGTTCCATCTTTTGTCATGTTCCTCGGTTGCCTCGTCACCGACTCGTGGGAACCCGGTGACGGGATCACCCCACCTTCCATCTTGTTCACTCGCTCTCCGTCATCTTTTGCACCAGTCTCTCAACGAGATACCGGAACCGATATGATGCCGTTGCATCATTTTCGGACCATTGCCGTGGCACCGTTTTCCTTCCACCACGGTGACGATGCTTCATATCATCTTCTTGTTAACCTTTTAATAAAATTGCATAATCTTAATCATGTCATCCGCATCATTTAACAACATTATATATGTTTAATTGTTGTTGCTTTAATAATTTTTAAACATGCTCATGGGGATTTTCCGGATATGTTGTTGTTATTCTCCGGCCTCATTTAAATTGCCTAGTTAGTGTAGTTTTATTATGCTTCACCTCTTGCCATGTTAAAACATTTAATCTTGTCTTGTTAATTAACGAGAGTCAACTAAATAATTAACATGTGGTGTTTCGTCAATATGCAACTCGTTGCATATTGAGCTCCACTTAACTTGTAGTTTTGGTTGTGCACTTTGCCATGCCTTGCATATTTAAACCGGACATGCATCATACTTGGATGTGCATCGTATGCCATGTTTATGCTTGTGTGTTTACCGTGTTGTTTGTTTCTTTCCGGTTGCTTCTCTTGTTAGCTTCGGTTTCGTTTCGGAGTTGTGAGGATTCTCTCGTCTGCGTTGCTCCGTCTTCTTCATGGATCCGTTCTTCTCCCTCTGTGGATTTCCAGGCAAGATGACCGAACCCGGATACCATTACTATTTTTGCCTATTGCTAGTAGTCTCGATCTATAGTTTTGCCTCGATGCCCATGTCTTTCCTGTCAGCCTCCTATTTGTAACCATGAACCTGTCTAACCACCCTACCTATGCAAACCGTTGCTTGGCTAAGTACGCTTCGCTCAGCCCCTCTTATAGCATTGTTAGTTGCAGGTGAAGATTGAAGATGCTTGCTTCATGATGAAGTTTGGTTGGGTTATATCACACTATATAAATGCTTAAAATGAAATCATCTATATACTGGCAAGGGTGGAAGGCTAAGCCTTTTGCTTGGTGATTTGTTCCACTCATGCCGTTAGGAACCGTATAAACCGGTGTTATGTTCCTTGATTATGCGTTCCTAACACGGTTGGGGTGTATGGGACCCCCTTGATAAACCGCTAAGTGCTAAGTCTTTTCCAGCAAGTCCCAACATTGGTACTATTTGCCTAATAACAAACTAATAAAACTTGCATGTGGACTAGCTATCCCTTTTATTTTAATTCAACATCCCCGGGCCAGTGCTCCACATGAGTGTTGGTCCAAAACAGGGGGTCCTGCAGGGCCACCTCGAGGAAACTCAAGGTCTGGTAAAAACCTGTAGCATCACCCATCCGGTCGTGTCCTGAGACTAGATACGTGCGGCTACCTATCAAGGTGTCGACACGCCAGGAGGATTTGCTGGATTAGCCTTACCTTAGTTCGGTTTAACTTGAGCACGGGATTCCGAGAATACTCGGGTCTTCCCACCTATGGAGTTGCGACTCCGCGGATCGTGGGCTTGTAATGGGTCAAGTTGGAACACCCCTGCAGGGTTTGAACTTTCGAAAGCCGTGCCCGCGGTTATGTGGCAGATGGGAGCTTGTTAATATCCGGTTGTAGATAACTTGACACAATGTTTCAATACACTACCAGCGTGTATACCGTGACTGTCAATTTCCGAATAGGGATTCGGGAGTTGAACACGGTGGGGTTATGTTTGACTGGCTTTAGCTAGGATCACTTCGTGATCATCTCTCGACCGAGGCACTTCTCTTCTCGCTCTCTTTTGCGTAAATTAGTGCTAGTTGCTGCTGCAGACTCTTGTTGTTCCTTCAGCTCTTGTTATTTCTTCAGCCTTGTCCTCACCCAAGGCTTAAATAGTCGTGTTACCCGGGAACGGGATTGCTGAGTCCTCTGTGGCTCACAGTTACTTCACCACACCAGATGCAGGTTCAGCCGAGTTTGATGCAGGAGTTGGATCAGTTCTTCACCCGGGAGTCCGATGAAGAGTTTGATCGTATGCTTGTGACGTTTCGACGATCAGTAGTGGTTTCTACTAGGATTCGATCCTGACCTGTGGCTTTATGTTGTTTTGGTATCTTTCCTTTGGATCTTCGCCCGTAGTCGGGTTGTGATGTTTTGAATGATGATTTCTTATGTAATGTATTGTGTGAAGTGGCGAGTGTAAGCCAACTATCTCCTTTTGCATTTTAATCTCTCTTTTACATGAGTCGTGCAAAGATACCAAACTTGAGATCATTCTAGGATGGGCTTATACCTTTAAGTCGTGCCTCGACACGTAGGAGGTATAGTCCCATCCTGGGCATTACAAGTTGGTATCAGAGCCTTCTCCGACCTAGGAGCCCCCACTGATTGATCGAATCGTTGACGGTTGAGTCTAGGCACACACTTGAAAATGTTTTGAGTCCTATATATATTTATATCGGAGAGTAGGATTTCTGTTTGCTCCTCATCTCTTTTCACTCTGGTGAGGACTCCTGACGATTACTCTTGTCTCTTCTATCTTCAAAAATTGCACCAATTTTTTTAGGAATCCCGCGAGTATTCTGGGATTGTTTCGATGTTCTTGTGACAAAGATATTGTTCTCGATGCCTCCTGTTACCGAGGAGTTGAGCTTTGAGGTATTGTTGTCACAAGCATATCGCGGCAGTACTAAATACTTAAGACGGCCGACATCGAAAATCTCTCCTATACGGCCAGTGGCAAGATAACCCTGACATCACCCAGTACTGGGGAGGTAGCTCGAGAGTATTGCCATAGCTTGTATAGTGGATGCTTTTCGAAGGTCCGAGGTAAACAGTTTCCGAGAAAGACTGGTTATGTGTTGAAGGATGGATACACCTGGATGTAGGTTTAGAGTTGATTGCGCGGTGCTTCACGTGTATCCCCAACACCTGATTGCATAACTGGAAACTTTCGGAAATCTATAGGTGAGTTCATCAAGTAGTTCTAGGCATTCTTCCAACGGATGCTCGATATGAAGTTCGGGGTTCTACATTGAGTGAAGTGGTTTTATGGGCTTGTTCTGATCGGGAGTTGCATCTTAAAGGGTCCTTGGCTATGCTGATCCGGGGATGACAAAACCCTTTTGTAACACGTTCCATGAGCTTTCAGCACGAATATGTCGAACGAAACTTCTATCTTGTATTTGTTCTATCTGATCCTTGTTCCTTTTTATTTATCTTTTGTTCTCCCTAGTGGCTTCTCGACAAGTTGATGTACCTACGGAATTCATTCGTTCAATTCTCTGTTCGGATGATATTGTGAAGATCATGCTGCATATCTATCCTTTGTTTTTGTTTTGATTCTGGTATTCGAGTTGCTTCGATGTCAAATGTTGATTCCATACCTTTCTTAATCGGTGTTCTCATATTTCTATGGGAGTGCTAATTCTTCTTGACCATGAAGTTTTTCATGTTAATCCTTTTCAACCGGTGTGTCTTCTCTTCAAGTTATTCCATACAAACACCGTTGAGAAATCTGACGATTGTCTGTTTCAATCTTCTCAAGTTGTCTTTGTTTTCCCCATCCTCCCACCCTTTTCTTTATGGAGCCAGAAATTCTCAAATGAAATATCCATTTTATTCATGTGATGTTTCCTCATTCTTTTCCTTCAATGTTCTTATCCGGTGATTTCTCGTGAAGATGCTCAAGAGCTTCAAGTTCATCATTCTTTTGTTCTCTAATTCTGCCGGTGGACGTAATTCAAGATTTCGGTGTTGATCTTATCCATTTCCTCTTTTCACAATGCTTTCTTATTTCGGTGCACCAATTAATCATTCTCCTCTTGCTATTCATATCCGGAGTGTTCAAGATATCTCAGAAGATTCATAATTCCATTCTTAATCCGTTCAAATTATTTTGAGGATTATAATCTTATTCAAGCCATTTTAATTCAACCGGTGCAATATCTCTTAAACAATCTTTTCCAACGGTGATTTCTTTAGTGGGCCTTAACCCACAGGTCTTCTCCAGGATCTTACCTGACTCTTCTTTTTCCGGAGAATTCTTTTAAAGTGTGACGTAAGAATGATTTCCATCAGTCACATGCCTTCTCCAAGCTTGTTTTCAATCATTTCCATCTTTAGCTCCACCTTCCTTTTGTCATTCGTCCGGAGTATCTCGATATTCTTCATGGCTTTTCTCGTCTTCTTTCTCAGTATTTGGAGACCGGAGAAGTGTTTCTCTTCAACCTTGACCCGTTCTCTTGAAGATTCGTGTTTCTAGCTTCATGCCATCCTCATAGTTGTTTCGATTGTGAGGAATTCTTTTTATACCCGTAAGAAGCATTTCATGAATTCTTTTCCATTGTGATCCTCCGAAGGCCATCATTTCAGAATATTTCTTCGTTCTCAGTTTTCAACTTCGTTCTCCAAATATTCTTCATTGATGTCTCTTCGTTCGTCTCCATATTCTTACGGTGGCTCGTTCAAGATTTCTCTTCCTTGTTATCGTTTTAATTCATTTGTTCTTTTCATAATCCTACCGGTGGTTCATTGAAGTTTTACCCAAGCTTGTGCTAGATCTCTCTTTAATTCTTTCAACGAGAATAAGTAGTATGCCAAATCCTTTGGTTGTCATCAATTTAATTGGTGAAGGAGATGCATAACATAAATCTTATTCTAGTTTCTTCCAAGTGATTTAATTCTTTTGTCTGGAGCTTGTTCATCATATCATATCCTTGGTTCCAAATTGTTCATCTTGTTTTCCGGAGTTCCAAGTTATTTCAATTATCATTTCAAAGCTCCATCTAATTCATCGCAGGCCTTGAATCTTATTCTTTTCATCTTTCACTTCTCATGCTTTCATTACCGGAGTTCTCATGGTGGTTCATCATTTAATTCATCCTCGAAGTCTTCATCAAGATTCTTGTTGGAGCTCAAGCATTCTTCATCATGCATTCCAATTGCAATTCTTTCTACCTTATCTTTTCAGATGGTGTTATGTCATTCTTGTCAATTCCTTCATGTTTCATGATTCACGAGTTATCAAGAATGAGATATTTAAACCCATCATTTTCCTTGTTCAGGAGATCTTTCCAACCATTCATTTTATCTGTTGGAGTTATCTTGGGTTGTATTACACCTATAAGCTTTCCCTAAGGATTGTTGCTAATTATGGTGCTTATAAATGACCCAAGTTCTTCATTTATCCTCCCGGTGAGATAAGTTTATCGTCTCCTTGCTGATCTCAATCCAATCTTTGTTTCCGTCAGTGGCTGGTTGTCACCTCATAATTTTGAGATCTTTTCCATAAGCCCACATCAAGCTTATTCATTTCGTGTTGATTTTTTCCATCAACCCCATTCAACCCTTCTTTGTAAGGAGGATTTTCTAATTCATTCGTGGGAGAAGTTGTCATCTTCTTCTTCGATCTTTTCTTTCCAACGATCTAGCATCTATTCTTTCGTTCCGGAGGCTTTGTAATGTTGCTCTCTCTTTAACCATCATCTCGTTTTGTCAAGATCATGTTATTCCCCTTGCTTATCTTTTTAACCGGAGTGTTGTATCCTTCATTCTAGTTCCGTCATTTATCTAGTTTTTGCCTATCTTTGTAACCGGAGTGCTGTATGAATCTTTCTTACCCCTTGTGCCATTCTTTTAATTGTTTCGGAGGCAATATGTTGTTGTTTTCATCAAGTATCAATCCATCTCCTCAAGTTCGTGTTCAATTCCTTCCATTTTCAGACGGAGTGCTGTCCGAATTCTGTCATTCTTATTCCTTGGCTATACCATTGCGTTTTCTTATTCTTTTGATCCGTGAGCTCTTGTTTCATGTCTTCCAACCTACAAGGTTCTCATAATGTTCCTTGTTCCTCCTTTTACCGGAGTGCTTTCATCTTCGTTCATCTCCGTTGTATTCTTTCTTTCAAGATTGTTAAACCTCTCAAGGTTCCCTGGTTTCACTCGTCTGTCAAAGAAGCAACTTTGTTTTACCCATTCCTCTTCCGTTTTTACCCGGTGCTATCTCTAGGATCTCGGGTCGAGATCCTCTGTTAGTGTGGGAGAGTTGTGACGCCCGAGACCGACGTCCCAGAAGATCCCAGAAGATTCCCGAAGTTCCAGACGTTCCGGGCTGCCCGTGTGTTCTTTTGTGCTTGTGTTATTTATTTTTGCATTGCATCATGTCATCATGCCATCATGTCATTTTTATTTTTGCATCTCAACCTAAATAAATCGTGTGGACCTTCGGCCATTTAAACCGAGGGAAGAATGTCTTCTCTTTATAACATATAAAAGCCTCCTAATATTATGGAGCTATATAATAATATTTCCATTTGTTTGGAATTAACCGCAACACACGTGCATAATTTCCCCATGCTTTCCTACTTCGAGTTTCTCCTTCAAAACCTTCCATGTATTTTCTTTTCCCAATTATCGAGGCTCCTCCAATTATCTAGACTCTTTTCAAACTCCTTGAGGCAAGCTATTTATTTTTAGTTTGCACTTCCCTTTTTGTTGGAACTATTTTTGTGGGGTTGGAATTATTCCATAAAGCCTTACAAAAATGTCCATAATTTTATTCTTGTTCTTTGCCTCTTTTCTTATTTTTTTTGTTCACTCTCTCTAATTATTTCTATTAAAGAAATAAAAGGAAGAGGGCTCAGCCTCCAGGCCTTCCTAGAGCCCAGCCCAGCCGGCCCTCCAGCCTCCAGCCTCTTCTCCTCTTCTCCTCTTCTCCTCCCTTCTCAGGCCCGAGGCCCATCTTCTCTCTAACCCTAGCCGCAGCCTACACCGAGCCCCGATCGTTCCCTTCGCTCCCTGTTTCCCTCGCTCACTGCCGCCACCCCGTTCCCTCTCTCCCGTCGATTCTCTCTAGCCCGCACCCGACCGCTCCTCCTGCCTCCCTCGCTCTCGCATCTCTCCTCTCGATCCCCTCCGGACCTCGCCACCTCTCGTCCTCCCATCGCCCGCTCGCCTCTGCACCCAAGCGACCCCACGCCAGAGCGCCTCGCCTCGCCATGTGCTCGTCCTCCCTCCGGGCCAGGCAGCGAGCAGATCCGTCGATCTCCAGCCGCGCCTCTGCTGTGCCTCCAGTGCGCCGCGTCTCGACCCTCCTTGCAGCTGGCCAGCCAGGCCGCTGTCCTCGCGCGCCCGACCTCCTCCTCGAGTGGCCAGGAGCCCCGCGCCGCACCTTCGTTCTCCCGCCTCTGCACCGGCCAGGCCGCGGCCTCCCTCCTCCGTGCCTCCCCAGGCCCGAGCGCCATGGCCCTGGAGCCGATCTTCCTCGCAGCGCTGTGCCGCGCCCCTCCAGCACCGAGGCCCCTGCCTCGTTCGTCACCGCTGGCCTTTGGACGCACCAAAAACCTGCTGCTGTGTTTTTTTCCGTCGGTTCGTGTTGTGTTTTGGTCCAGCAGGTTTTTGGCAAGATCGACGAGACCGAGACCGAGCCGTGTTGTTATGTTGCTGCGGTTGTATATTTCTGCAAGTCCAAGTACCTCTACGATGCGGGAACGCCTACACGACGACACTACACGATGCGGCAAGTACCCCTTCGGATGCGTCAAGTTCGACTACACATGGAGATCCCGTGTACCCCTACCGTCGCAAGAACGAGATCCCAAGTACCACGACGATGCCTCGAGTACCACTACGTCCGACGCCACGACAAGTACCCCTAAACGGCGAAACGACAAGTACCACTACCGACGCCGGAGCCATCGGAACCCTCAAGTACCTCTACGGATCATGTACAACTACCGTCGCCGAGACCGCCGAGTACCACTACTTCCTCTACCGTCACCGCGGAAACGATGGATGCGCCGTGTACCTGTACGTGAACAACTACTTCCTCTTTGGAAACGTGAACCACTACTTCCTCTACGACTCGTGAGAACGACTCCTTCCTCTACGATCTCGAACCGCCCCGAAACGAGTGTTCCGAAGGTATAACCCGAGTCGATGACCCGTGTGATGCTTGTTGTGGTTGTATGAAATGTTTCTTTGTGTGCATCGTGCCCGTTCCATCTTTTGTCATGTTCCTCGGTTGCCTCGTCACCGACTCGTGGGAACCCGGTGACGGGATCACCCCACCTTCCATCTTGTTCACTCGCTCTCCGTCATCTTTTGCACCGGTCTCTCAACGAGATACCGGAACCGATATGATGCCGTTGCATCATTTTCGGACCGTTGCCGTGGCACCCTTTTCCTTCCACCACGGTGACGATGCTTCATATCATCTTCTTGTTAACCTTTTAATAAAATTGCATAATCTTAATCATGTCATCCGCATCATTTAACAACATTATATATGTTTAATTGTTGTTGCTTTAATAATTTTTAAACATGCTCATGGGGATTTTCCGGATATGTTGTTGTTATTCTCCGGCCTCATTTAAATTGCCTAGTTAGTGTAGTTTTATTATGCTTCACCTCTTGCCATGTTAAAACATTTAATCTTGTCTTGTTAATTAACAAGAGTCAACTAAATAATTCGTCAATATGCAACTCGTTGCATATTGAGCTCCACTTAACTTGTAGTTTTGGTTGTGCACTTTGCCATGCCTTGCATATTTAAACCGGACATGCATCATACTTGGATGTGCATCGTATGCCATGTTTATGCTTGTGTGTTTACCGTGTTGTTTGTTTCTTTCCGGTTGCTTCTCTTGTTAGCTTCGGTTTCGTTCCGGAGTTGTGAGGATTCTCTCGTCTGCGTTGCTCCGTCTTCTTCATGGATCCGTTCTTCTCCCTCTGTGGATTTCCAGGCAAGATGACCGAACCCGGATACCATTACTATTTTTGCCTATTGCTAGTATTCTCGATCTATAGTTTTGCCTCGATGCCCATGTCTTTCCTGTCAGCCTCCTATTTGTAACCATGAACCTGTCTAACCACCCTACCTATGCAAACCGTTGCTTGGCTAAGTACGCTTCGCTCAGCCCCTCTTATAGCATTGTTAGTTGCAGGTGAAGATTGAAGATGCTTGCTTCATGATGAAGTTTGGTTGGGTTATATCACACTATATAAATGCTTAAAATGAAATCATCTATATACTGGCAAGGGTGGAAGGCTAAGCCTTTTGCTTGGTGATTTGTTCCACTCATGCCGTTAGGAACCGTATAAACCGGTGTTATGTTCCTTGATTATGCGTTCCTAACACGGTTGGGGTGTATGGGACCCCCTTGATAACCCGCAAAGTGCTAAGTCTTTTCCAGCAAGTCCCAACATTGGTACTATTTTCCTAATAACAAACTAATAAAACTTGCATGTGGACTAGCTATCCCTTTTATTTTAATTCAACAACCCCGGGCCAGTGCTCCACATGAGTGTTGGTCCGAAATGGGGGTCCTGCAGGGCCACCTCGAGGAAACTCAAGGTCTGGTAAAAACCTGTAGCATCACCCATCCGGTCGTGTCCTGAGACTAGATACGCGTGGCTACCTATCAGGGTGTCGACACGCCGGGAGGATTTGCTGGATTAGCCTTACCTTAGTTCGGTTTAACTTGAGCACGGGATTCCGAGAATACTCGGGTCTTCCCATCTATGGAGTTGCGACTCCGCGGATCGTGGGCTTGTAATGGGTCAAGTTGGAACACCCCTGCAGGGTTTGAACTTTCGAAAGCCGTGCCCGCGGTTATGTGGCAGATGGGAGCTTGTTAATATCCGGTTGTAGATAACTTGACACAATGTTTCAATACACTACCAGCGTGTATACCGTGACTGTCAATTTCCGAATAGGGATTCGGGAGTTGAACACGGTGGGGTTATGTTTGACTGGCTTTAGCTAGGATCACTTCGTTATCATCTCTCGACCGAGGCACTTCTCTTCTCGCTCTCTTTTGCGTAAGTTAGTGCTAGTTGCTGCTGCAGACTCTTGTTGTTCCTTCACCTCTTGTTCTTTCTTCAGCCTTGTCCTCACCCAAGGCTTAAATAGTCGTGTTACCCGGGAACGGGATTGCTGAGTCCTCTGTGGCTCACAGTTACTTCACCACACCAGATGCAGGTTCAGCCGAGTTTGATGCAGGAGTTGGATCAGTTCTTCACCCGGGAGTCCGATGAAGAGTTTGATCGTATGCTTGTGACGTTTCGACGATCAGTAGTGGTTTCTACAAGGATTCGATCCTGACCTGTGGCTTTATGTTGTTTTGGTATCTTTCCTTTGGATCTTCGCCCGTAGTCGGGTTGTGATGTTTTGAATGATGATTGCTTATGTAATGTATTGTGTGAAGTGGCGAGTGTAAGCCAACTATCTCCTTTTGCATTTTAATCCCTCTTTTACATGAGTCGTGCGAAGATACCAAACTTGAGATCATTCTAGGATGGGCTTATACCTTTAAGTCGTGCCTCGACACGTAGGAGGTATAGTCCCATCCTGGGCATTACACTAACATATTGATCAAGTGCCCAGTGCCAGTTCCTATTTGTTGCATGTTTTTAGTTTCACATAATATCCATATCTAACGGAGTCCAAACGGAATAAAAATGGACGAAGATTTTTTTTGGAATATATGTGAATTTTGGGAAGCGGAACCAACATGAAACGATGCCCGAGTGGGCCACGAGGCAGGGGGTGCGCCCACCTGGGCCCTCATGGCCACACCGTAAGACGGTTGATGCCCTTCTTTCGCCGCAATAAAGCTAATATCCAGATAAAAATCATGTCAAAAAATTAGCCCAATCGGAGTTACGGATCTCCGGGAATATAAGAAACGGTGAAGGGACAGAATCTGGGAATGCAGAAACAGAGAGAGATTTCTAATCTCGGAGGGGCTCTCGCCCCTCTGCCACCATGGAGGCCATGGACCAGAGGGGGAACCCTTCTCCCACCTAGGGAGAAGGTCAAGAAAGAAGAAGAAGGAGGGGGGCTCTCTCCCCATCGCTTCCGGTGGCACCGGAGTGCCACCGGGGCCATCATCGTGTGACGGCAATCTACACCAACACCTCCGTTATCTTCACCAACATCTCCATCACCTTCCCCCATCTATCTACAGCGGTCCACTCTCCCGCAACCCGCTATACCCTCTACTTGAACATGGTGCTTTATGCTTCATATTATTATCCAATGATGTGTTGCCATCCTATGATGTCTGAGTAGATTATCGTTGTCCTATCGGTGATTGGTGAATTGCTATGATTGCTTTAATTTGCTTGTGGTTATGTTGCTGTCCTTTGGTGCCCATCATATGAGCGCGCGCGTGGATCACACCATAGGGTTAGCTGTATGTTGATAGGACTACGTATTGGAGGGCAAGAGTGACAAAAGCTTCAACCTAGCATAGAAATTGATGCATACAGGATTGAAGGGGGACCAATATATCTTAATGCTATGGTTGGGTTTTACCTTAATGAACGTTAGTAGTTGCGGATGCTTGCTAATAGTTCCAATCATAAGTGCATATAATTCCAAGTAAGGGATGACATGCTAGCAGTGGCCTCTCCCACATAAAACTTGCTATCGGTCTAGTAACGTAGTCAATTGCTTAGGGGCAATTTCACAACTCCTACCACCACTTTTCCACACTCGCTATCATTAACTTTATTTCTCCTTTATCTTAACAGCACCTAGTTTTATTTACGTGCTCTTTATATTCTTGCAAACCTATCCAAAAAACACCTACAAAGTACTTCTAGTTTCATACTTGTTCTAGGTAAAGTAAACGTCAAGCGTGCGTAGGGTTGTATCGGTGGTCGATAGAACTTGAGGGAATATTTGTTCTGCCTTTAGCTCCTCGTTGGGTTCGACACTCTTACTTATCAAAAGAGGCTACAACTGATCCCCTACACTTGTGGGTTATCACACATCGGTATGTATTATTTTCAATAAGTCATTAGCTCGCTCCATTGTTCTGGAGAACGGAGTTTTAGTCATCTTACCGATGAGGCATGGTTCGCAAGTATCAAATGATTCGTAATCAAGTAATTGAAAAATTCCATCAGCATGGAGTTTCTTCATGCGCTTTACACCAATATGACCTAAAAGACAATGCCACAAGTATGTTGCACTATCATTATCAACTTTGCATTATTTGGCATCAATATTATGAATATGTGTATTACTACAATCAAGATTCAACAAGAATAGACCATTCCTCAAGGATGCATGACCATAAAAGATATTACTCATATAAATAGAGCAACCATTATTCTCTGACTTAAATGAATAACCGTCTCATATTAAACAAGATCCAGATATAATGTTCATGCTCAACGCAGGCACCAAATAACAATTATTGAGGTCTAAAACTAATCACGAAGGTAGACATACAGGTAGTGTGCCGACATCGATCACATCGACCTTGGAACCATTCCCGACGCGCATCGTCACCACGTCCTTAGCCAATCTCCGTTTAATCTGCAACTCCTGTTTCGAGTTACAAATATGAGCAATCGAACTAGTATCAAATATCCAGGCACTGCTACGAGCAATAGTAAGGAACACGTCAATAACATGTATATCAAATATACCTTTGTTCACTTTGCCATTCTTCTTATCCGCCAAATACTTGGGGCAGTTCCGCTTCTAGTGACCACTCAGTTTCAGGCTTAGGACTAGCTTTGGGTTTCTTCGTGGAGCGGCAACCTGTTTGCTGTTCTTCTTGAGGTTCCCTTTCTTTCCTTTGCCCTTTTTCTTGAAACTAGTGGTCTTGTTAACCATCAACACTTGATGCTGCTTCTTGATTTCTACCTCCGTCGATTTCAGCATCGCGAAGAGCTCGGGGATTGTCTTATCCATCCCTTGCATATTATAGTCATCACAAAGCCTTCTTCAAGTCTATCATGCCTGCGCACATCTGGTGCTCCTGTCGACGAATGTGCTGGTTTAACTCCTGGATGAAAGCTGCAATGGATCTGTCCTTCCGGGTGCTGATCATGTCCCATTGCTCATCTCGGCGTCCACATATCTGGTAGATAGTGTCCTTCAGATCCTGCTTGTAGACTTCTCCAATTCGTCCCATGGTAATGTGGGCTTCCATAGTCTTGCTTAGGCTCCAGGTTGGTGCATCAAAGGAAAACTCTATGGGCTCAGTGGATGGTGCGAATGTCCTCCCGGGAATTTTAACTTGAATATTCCATCGCTCCTCTTCTGGTAAAGTGGTGGTGTAGGTTCCGGTGAAGCTTGGTATTCCGATGTTCAGGTACCTAGTGACTTCCTTCAAGTGTCGTCCAAAAGGTGTGTCTTCATCCGGTTGAGTGAACTTGTTTCTTGGTTCCACCATCCTAAAGAGTAGAAAATGGAGAGGAGTCAGAAATGAGTAGAGAAGAGTGACCTAGGGTTTATCTTAGTGGTCGTGTCCTACATTCAGCGTGTGCTCTGATACCATCTTGTAGCGACCACGATCCGAATGGACCGAAGTCTCTGTGTTCTGTGTCATCCCTGGATCGGTAATGCTGACACACATAGTACTTGAAGGATTTATAACAGAGTGGCAATCACACACTTATTATATCGAATGTCTCAAAAGGGAACTTATTACAAAAGTATATGGCATAAGGCCATCTAACACAATAACAACAGAAGGATTGGAAGATAAGTGAGTCCATCAACTCCAACGGCATAGCTGAGTGCATGACAAACAACCTAGCGCACCTTACTCTTCTTCTGAAAAGTCTGCAACGTAACATGTTGCAGCCCATAACGGGTCAGCACATGGAATATGCTGGCAAGATAACACAGTAGAGCAAGTAACAGACTAAAGGCTAGCACAACATGCATATATGGCTGGTGGAGGCTCTAAGGTTAAAGTTTTTTGCATAAAGCCAATTTTTCCCTACAACAACGGAATAACTTTTATTTTAACTATCATGGTAGTTGAAACATTATTGAGAAGGTACCTCCAACTCAATCCCAATTAAAGTAGTCATTAACAACCCAGCAAATTAGTTTTAGAGTGATGAGATCAACCAATAATTCAAGTACTAGATACTCAAGATGTCCATAACCGGGGACACGGCTAATCATGATTAGTTTGTGCACTCTGCAGAGGTTTGAGCACTTTTCCCCACAAGACTCGATCTCCTCCGTTGGATTTCTCGCACTGCATGGTGTTTGAGAAACGGATGATCGAGACACAGTCTTTCAGAAGCATTTACTCTTTACCCCAGGTGGACCGGTACACCTACTTTCCCCTACATCTGCTAGTCCACCACGAAAGAGCTCACACAACATACTCAACTATGCCAGCACCCATAATGGCATTGTGGCTGCAGACGGAAGTTTCTAGCATGAATAGTTTTATGATCCCTTTGAGTAGGAAAAATCACACGGTACCCCCGGGATTTCCTAGGACAACACTGGATTCTCCGGGTGCCCTACCACCAATCCACCCAGATGTGTATTAAAGTAGCCACCTTAAGTTTTAACCTTTAATTAACATCTCACATCTGTCATGGATACTCTCAAACCCAATCCACGTCTACGAGCATAGCATGGCAACCTAAGCATAACGTAGAAGTAACTCCCAAGGGTTTGAAAATAATGCAGGTAATAGGTTCTACCTCAATCTACTTCCTAGACCCACAATTTAAGAGATCCTACTCATGCAATGTGTGAGGGTTTGATCTAATGCATAAAAATTGGGTAATAAAGGGGTATGATCAAAGTGTTAGTTGCCTTGCTGATGATTCAGAAAACCTAGGGACTCGTAGTAGCACGCTTCGCACTCTGGGAATTCTATCGCAAGCAAACAATAGCATACATAAGCAACCAAGCAAAGACGCACAGGTAAAACTACAAATAAGAAGATCTAACCAGAAAGTTCAACTGAAGAACTCCGATTTGCAAAAAGAATCAAATCAAACGGAGCAACGAAACTCAAACTACAAAAGCAACAAGATCTGTTTACTAGATTGAACTAAAGTCAAATTTTACAATACCAAACCTTGTTCAAGTTGGTTAAACGGAAAGAGGGCTTCGAGACAAAGATCTAGGCGCTTGAATCGCCTGATTCCGACTCACGAGCGAAAAGAAAAACTAAAAAGAAGATCAGGGCAGAAGTCGCTATCGAAAATAATCGCAGAAAAACCCTGAAAAAGAAAAACTGTCGAACAGGCTAACAAACAAACGTTCGCTGTCTGTGACTAACGGGCGAACAACGTTCGTTAAAACGAACGTACGGACAAACGTCCACTAATTAACTAAACCGAGAAAAACCGTACGAACCGATCTAAAAAAACGGATATAGGGTTTCGAAAAAAAAACCGATCGGTTTTCTCTGGAAAACCGGCGGCAGCGGCTACCTCGACGACGGTGGCGGAGGCGGGCTCCGGCGAGGCGGCAGGGCGGCGGCGCGGCAGCGGTGCTCCGGCGGGGTGGCGGTGCGGCGGTGGTGCGAGGCGGCGGCTTAGGGCGGTGGGGCGGCTGGCTAGGGCAAGCGGCAGGGCAGGCTAGGGCGAGGGTAGGGGCTAGGCCTCGCCCTTTAAAGGGGCCGGCCGGGGCGGAGTCCAGGTCGGATGCGGCCCGGCTAAGTCGGTTCACTTTTTTTTCTTCTAAATAGTCCTGTCGCAGCAAAACGGGCGAAAAAAAATACTAAACGGACTCGAAAAATGCCATAATAAATTTTCACCGTCCTCTAATAATATTTAGGACAAAGTGAACATTTTTCCCGGACCTAAATATAATTTTTTAAACGCGTATTTTTCCTTTGCAAATAAATCCGAATAAGAAACCAAAAGTGATTTTAATATTTTTCCTCCAATATTTCTTTTATTTTGGAGAAGTCATATTATCTCCGCTCATAGCTTTTATTAAGAAATATTTTTCAGAGAGAAAAATAATTAAAAACAAAGTGATCCTCGTACCGGTATTTGAGAAAAACTCAAATACGAAAACGGAAAAATCCCCAACTCTCCCTGTGGGTCCTTGAGTTGCTTAGATCGCAACACACAAATGCGATAAAATAATGATATGCAATATGGTCTATGTATAACATTCCAAATTGAAAATTTGGGATGTTACATAACAATGCATGGATAGAAAATAGACAGGAATAGGATAGGAATGCACGTGTAAAACAGAGAATTTAAAAATACAAGATTTCTACCAATCTGGGTGTTTGGTTCACAAGAATTGGAAGATCACAGGATGCAAAGAAGCATGGTGAGATTAAGTCAAACCACAAGAAGTGTACAACCTCTTTGGTGAAGCCATGTCAATCTCAGCGTGATTGGGTCGGCCGGTGAGGATGCTCCGGCTGACTTGGTGTCAGAGGAGGGGAAGAAGATCTTAGGCGTCTGGAGATGGAGCCCGAGGTACTGCTCTGCTGTGATGGAGGGTTTCGTCGTTGGAGCAACTCTGGTGAGTTGTACGACATCGAGGCTGAAGCAGGACAAGAGAGACAACGTTAACCTGAGTGGAATTATAATAGCATCTCGAATAGATAACGTAAAATACATAACCACAAAGTGTTAGATGTATACATCAGCCGCTCATCTATGAACTTAACTGCCAAAACTGAATTTAACTGTCAAAACTGAACTTAACTGTCGAAACTGAATTTAACTGTCGAAACCGAATTTAACTGTCGAAACTGAATTTTGCTGTCGAAACTGAATTTTACTGTCGAAACTGAACTTAACTGTCACAACTGAATTTTGCTGTCGAAACTGAATTTTACTGTCAAAACTGAACGCACTAGAGGTGAGGCTACACATCAGTCGACTGACTTTTTCATCTCTGGTCAGTCGATTTTGCAGCTGATGGATACGAAATCAAGGGCCTGCAGTTCATCTTCAACCTCCACCCCCCTAAGCCGCCAGCCACCACCGGCCAAACAGCCGCCCCCCGTCGCCCGCGGTCGGCGGTGCGCCGCCCCACCCGCCCACCCGGAAAACACTCCCCACCGCTGGTCCGCCGCCGCCCCGGCCATCCCTGTAGGCCCCTTGTGCCGAGCTTTTTCTCCGGCGATCCCCACGCCACCACCCCACCACCGACGGCGACCACTGCCCCCACCCTGAACCCTAAGATAGATAGTGGGGTACCTCTCCGGCGAGCCCCCCTCCCCGCTACGGCTAGTTCTTCTTTAACT
>LR738711.1:142886792-142915079 GCA_902687465.1 Secale cereale
CCCCCACCCCCTGAAAATCGACTGACCCAAAAGTCGATTCAGTCGACTGAAGTGTAGCTAAATCGGAGCAGCATCGCAAGCAAGAGCAAGAGCGAGAGCAGAAGCGCGATCAAGAGCAAGAGCAGACCAGGCAGGGGACCGAGAGCAAGAGTAGAGCAGCAGCGCGAGCGCGAGCTAAAGCAGTAGCTCCAACTGATGTGGACGTCGCCGCAGAGGGAGCGACGCCGTGGAGGAAGTGGCATGCGACGCCGCCGTGGATGGAGCCGCGTCGTGTTGGCTCGGGACCGAGCGCCGGCAGCACTGTGAGGTCGAATCAAGAAGAAAATGCAGCAATTAATGTACAACATCTTTGGTGGTGCCGATTAGGCCGCAGCTTCATCAGAGGAAACGGTGATGATGATGCTCTTCTGGTGGTGCAGGTGAAGACAACGGGGTAGGAATGGAGGTGGCGCGAAAGAAGAGGGAAACGTCGGGGCAGCTCCTTGGAGGTGGAGGACGGGGTGGCTGAACCAGCGGGACGACCAGATCGACGACGGATCCTCATCCGGTACGGTGGATGAGGGACGTCGAGGTGTTGCTGTGGACGACGTCGTCGGGGAAGAGGCTCCGGCTGGGTGGCGGACGGAGGAGGGTGTGGGGCTTTGCGGGTTTTGTCGGCATCGGTGTACGAATGGATGGGCGGATGGGATGGGAGTGGGGAACCATGGCTTAGGGACGCGCTTGTCCGAAATGCGGGGTAAGTTATGAAAGTACCCCCACCGATTTGAGCGGTTCTTTCGGTTCAGGGGTATCACGGGCATTTTGTGTGTCGGGATTTCACAGGAGGTGGGAGTTTTCGCGCGCGTTGAAATTTTGGAATAGCAAGGCGCGGGTCGAGATGGAGGGAGTTGTCGGAGCATGATACGTCTCCAACGTATCTATAATTTTTTATTGTTCCATGCTATTATTTATGATGTTTTGGATGTTTAATGGGCTTTGGCATACACTTTTATATTATTTTTGGGACTAACCTACTAACCCAAAGGCCCAGTCCAGATTGCTGTTTTTTTGCCTGTTTCAGGGTTTTACAGAAAAGGGATATCAAACGGAGTCCAAATGGAATGAAACCTTCGGGAGAGATATTTTTGGAGAAAATCACGCACGGGAGACTTGAGAACCACAGAGTAGGGTCCACGTGGTGCCCACGAGGGTGGGGGTGCACCCCCTACCTCGTGGGTCCCACGTAAGGCCCCCGGTGCCCTCCTTCCTCCTATATATGCCTATGTACCCCGAAACCATCAGAAGAGAAGAGAAAACCCTAGTTCCACCGCCGTAACCTTCTGTTCCCGTGAGATCCCATCTTGGGTCATGTTCCGGAGCTCCGCCGGAGGGGGGATCTATCACGGAGTGCTTCTACATCATCATCATCGCCTCACCATGAGTTGTGAGTAGTTTACCACAGACCTACGGGTCCATAGCTAGTATCTAGATGGCTTCTTCTCTCTCTTTGGATCTCAATACAAAGTTCTCCTCAGTCTCCGAGGAGATCTATTCGATGTAATCTCTTTTTGTGGCGTGTTTGTCGAGATCCGATGAATTGTGGGTTTATGATCATGATTATCTATGAGAAATATTTCGTTCTTCTCTGAACTCTTTATGTATGATTATAATATCCTTGCAAGTCTCTTAGAATTATTGGTTTGGTTTGGCCTACTAGATATATAGTTCTTGCAATGGGAGAAGTGCTTGGCTTTGGGTTCAATCTTGCGGTGTCCTTTCCCAGTGAAAGTAGGGGCAGCAAGGCACGTATTGTATTGCTGCCATCGAGGATAAAAAGATGGGGTTTATATCATATTGCTTGAGTTTATCCCTCTACATCATGTCATCTTGCTTAAGGTGTTACTCTGTTCTTATGAACTCAATACACTAGGTGCATGCTGGATAGCGGTCGATGTGTGGAGTAATAGTAGTAGATGCAGAATCGTTTCGGTCTACTTGTCTTGGACGCGATGCCTATATATAATGATGATGCCTAGACAGTCTCATAATTATTCGCTTTTCTATCAATTGCTCGACAGTAATTTGTTTACCCGCCGTAGTATATCGCTATCATGAGAGAAGCCACTAGATAACACTATGGCCCCCGGGTCTATTCTCAACATATCAATTTACACCTACTTTACTTTTTACGCTTTTACTTTCTGTTCTTATAATAAAAAGTACCAAAATATAAACTATCATCTCTATCAGATCTCACTTTCGTAAGTGACCGTAAAGGGATTTACAACCCCTTATCGCGTTGGCTGCGAAGTTCTTATTTGTTTGTGTAGGTGCGAGGGACTCACGCGTGGTCTCTTAATGGATTGATACCTTGGTTCTAAAAAACTGAGGGAAATACTTATGCTACTGTGCTGCATCACCCTTTCCTCTTCGAGGGAATACAATGCAAGCTCGAGAAGTAGCAAGAAGAATTTCTGGCACCGTTGCCGGGTAGACTTATGCCAAGTCAAGTCAAGATTTGATCTCCCATCAACTTGCCAATTTCTGGCGCCGTTGCCGGGGAGGCTTACGCAAAAGTCATATACCAAGTACCTATCACAAACCCTTATCCTTCCCATTACATTTTTGCCTCTCATTTTCCTCTCCCCCGCTTCACCCTTGTCGTTTTATTTGCCCTTCTTCTGCCGTGTGTTTATCATTCGCTTGCTTCTTGTTTGCTTATGTGTGTTGCTTGCTTGCTTGTCACTATGGCTCTCCCTATTAGTGTTCACCCTCACCTCAAGAGGCCGGAGGAGATTGAAAACAATATTAGACATTTTATGACTATACAATTTGAGCATAATGATTTTTTCATAAGTGACCTTAAAGAACATAATTTTTTTATGGAGTATATGAGTAAAGACCTTGATGATATGTCTAAGGAATTTTCTGGTTTGAAATCTCAGTTTGCTCATCTTGAGAACTTAATAGCCCAATTTCGGATAAACAGTCCACCTTGATCAATAAGATGGCTGCTAAACCGGAAGAGCATGAAAATAAAGATGAAGATCTGAAAGTTATTGATGTGTCTCCTATTAGATCCTTGTTTTCTAGTATAAATCTTGATGAAGATAGGATTGGAGATGATTCTACTTTAAGGTTTCCCGACGATTCAGACTTTTTAGATCTTGATGCTAAAATTGTTAAATGTGGGAGTGAAGAGATTAAAGCTTTGCATAGTGATGAACCCACTACTTTGGATTTCAAGGGATTCAATTATGACAATTGCTCTTTGATTGATTGTATTTCCTTGTTGCAATCCATACTAAAGTCTCCGCATGATTATAGTCAAAATAAAGCTTTTACCAAACACATAGTTGATGCTTTGACACAATCTTATGAAGAAAAACTTGAGTTAGAAGTTTCTATCCCGAGAAAGATTTATGATGAGTGGGAACCTACTATTAAAATAAAAATTAAAGATCATAAATGCTTTGCTTTGTGTGATTTGGGTGCAAGTGTCTCCACTATCCCAAAAACTTTGTGTGATTTGCTAGGGTTCCATGAGCTTGATGAATGTTCTTTAAATTTGCATCTTGCGGATTCCACTAATAAGAAACCTATGGGAAGGATTAATGATGTTCTTATTGTTTCCAATAGGAATTATGTGCCGTAGATTTCATTGTTCTTGATATAGATTGCAATCCTTCATGTCCTATTATTTTTGGTAGACCTTTCCTAAGAATGATTGGTGCAATTATTGATATGAAGGAAGGAAATATTAGATTCCAATTTCCGTTAAGGAAAGGCATGGAACACTTTCCAAGAAATAAAATCAAATTACCATATGAATCTATCATGAGAGCTAGTTATGGATTGCCTTCCAAAGATGGCAATACCTAGATCTATCCATGTATCGTGCCTAGCTAGGGGCGTAAAACGATAACGCTTGTTGGGAGGCAACCCAATTATATATTTTTTGTTTTTTCTTCTGTTTAGGAATAAATATTTCATCTAGCTTCTGATTAGATGTGGTTTTGTGTTTTGTTTAGTGTTTGTGCCAAGTAGAACCTTTGGGAAGACTTGTGTGAAGTTTATATGATTGTGCTGTGAAAAACAGAATCGTTAGTGCTAGTTAGAATGGTCATCAGATTTTACTGGAGCGTGCTATTTAGTTGATTCTTTTTGCAGATGATTAATAGACAAATTCCTCATGTTTACAAATTTATTTTGAATTTTTTCAAGTAACAGAAGTATGCGAAACCTGCAGATTACTACAGACTGTTTTGTTTTTGCCAGATTCTGTTTTTCGTGTGTTGTTTCCTTATTTCAATGCATCTATCAGTAATATTGGGAAGTATGAACCATAGAGAAGTTGGAATACAATAGGTTTAACACCAATATAAACAAATAATGAATTCATTGCAGTACCTTTGAGGAGTGGTTTGCTTTCTTATACTAACGGAGCTCACGAGATTTTTGTCTAAGTTTTGTGTTGTGAAGTTTTCAAGTTTTGAGTATTGCTTTGATGGACTATGGAATAAAGAGTGGCAAGAGCCTAAGCTTGGGGATGCCCATGGAACCCCAAGGTAAAATTCAAGGACAACCAAAAGCCTAAGCTTGGGGATGCCCCGGGAAGGCATCCCCTCTTTCGTCTTCATCCATCGGTAACTATACTCGGAGCTATATTTTTATTCACCACATGATATGTGTTTTGCTTGGAGCGTCTTGTATAATTTGAGTCTTTGCTTGTTAGTTTGCCACAATTATCCTTGCTGGACACACCTATTTGAGAGAGTTAAATATGGCCTAGGAATTGATAGAACACTCTATGTGCTTCACTTATATCTTTTGAGTTGAATAGTTTTTGCTCTAGTGCTTCACTTATATCTTTTAGAGCACGGTGGTGATAATATTTTGAAGAAATTGTTGAACTCTCATGCTTCACTTATATCCTTTTGAGAGTCTATTAAAACAACATGGTAATGTGCTTAGGCTATAAAACTAGTCTTCACATGATAGACATCCAATATCAATGTAGTAAAACTTTTACACTCAGTGCATTGAATATGATGAGAAGTTGGATGCTTGATAATTGTTTTGAGATATGAGGATAGTGATATTAGAGTCATGCTAGTGGAGTTATTATGAAATTGAGAAATGATTGTGTTAAGGTTAGTGATTCCCGTAGCATGCACGTATGGTGAACTGCTATGTGACGAAGTTAGAGCATGAGGTATTTGTAAAGTGTCAACCTTTGTGTGGAGGTCGGGGGTGCGCGATGGTTAACTCCTACCAACCTCCCCCCTAGGAGCATGCGTTGATTGCTTTGTTTTGATGACTCGTAGATTTTTGCAATAAGTATATGAGTTCTATATGGCTAATGTTGAGTCCATGGATTATACGCACTCTCACCCTTCCACCATTGCTAGCCTCTCTTGTATCGCACAATTTTCGCTGGTACCATACACCCACTATATATCCTTCCTCAAAACAACCACCATATATATTCCTCAAAACAGCCACCATACCTACCTATCATGGCATTTCCATAGCCATTCCGAGATATATTGCCATGCAACTTTCCACCGTTCCGTTGATATGACACGCTTCATATTGTCATATTGACATGCATGATCATGTAGTTGACATCGTATTTGTGGCAAAGCCACCATGTATAATTTTTCATTCATGTCGCTCTTGATTCATTGCACATCCCGGTACACCGCCGGAGGCATTCATATAGAGTCATACCCTGTTCTAGTATCGAGTTGTAATATCGAGTTGTAATGAAAGTGTGATGATCATCATTATTAGAGCATTGTCCCATGTGAGGAAAGGATAAATCAATAAAGCCCCTCCAAAAAAAGAAAAAAAAGAAAGGCCACAGAAAAAAAGAATGGCCCCCCAAAAAAAGAAATAAAAAAGAAAAGAAAAGAAAAGAAAAAGGGACAATTGCTACTATCTTTTTCCACACTTGTGCTTCAAAGTAGCACCATGTTCTTCATGATAGAGAGTCTCATGCTTAGTCACTTTTATATACTAGTGGGAATTTTCATTATAGATCTTGGCTTGTATATTCCAACGATGAGCTTCCTCAAATGCCCTAGGTCTTCGTGAGCAAGCAAGTTGGATGCACACCCACTAGTTTCTTTTGTTGAGCTTTCATACATTTTTAGCTCTAGTGCATCCGTTGCATGGAAATCCCTACTCACTCACATTGATATCTATTGATGGGCATCTCCATAGCCCGTTGATACGCCTAGTCGATGTGAGACTATCTCCCTCCTTTTTGTCTTCTCCACAACCACCTCTCTATTCCACATAGTGCTATGTCCATGGCTCACGCTCATGTATTGCGTGAAAGTTGAAAGGTTTGAAAGAATAGAGTATGAGAACAAGTGCTTGGCTGAAATCGGGGTTGTGCATGATATGAATATTTTGTGTGATGAAGAGGGAGCATAGCCAGACTATATGATTTTGTAGGGATAACTTTCTTTAGCCATAGTATTTTGAGAAGACATGATTGCTTTGTTAGTATGCTTGACGTATTATTATTTCTTATGTCAATATAGACTTTTGTCTTGAATCTTTCAAATCTGAACATTCATACAACAATTAAGAGAATTACATTGAAAAACTATGTTGGTTAGCATACCATATCAAAAATTCTGTTTTTATCATTTACCTACTCGAGGACGAGCAGGAATTAAGCTTGGGGGATGCTTTATACGTCTCTAACGTATCTATAATTTTTTATTGTTCCATGCTATTATTTATGATGTTTTGGATGTTTAATGGGCTCTGGCATACACTTTTATATTATTTTTGGGACTAACCTACTAACCCAAAGGCCCAGTCCAGATTGCTGTTTTTTCCCTGTTTCAGGGTTTTAGAGAAAAGGGATATCAAACGGAGTCCAAACGGAATGAAACCTTTGGGAGAGATATTTTTGGAGAAAATCACGCATGGGAGACTTGAGAACCACAGAGTAGGGTCCACGTGGTGCCCACGAGGGTGGGGGGCGCCCCCTAGGGCGTGCCCCTGCCTCGTGGGTCCCACGTAAGGCCCCCGGTGACCTCCTTCCTCCTATATATGCCTACGTACCCTGAAACCATCAGAAGAGAAAAGAAAACCCTAGTTCCACCGCCGTAACCTTCTGTTCCCATGAGATCCCATCTTGGGGCCAGTTCCGGAGCTCTGCCGGAGGGGGGATCTATCACGGAGTGCTTCTACATCATCATCATCGCCTCACCATGAGTTGTGAGTAGTTTAGCATAAACCTTCGGGTCCATTGCTAGTATCTAGATGGCTTCTTCACTCTCTTTGGATCTCAATACAAAGTTCTCCTCGGTCTTCGAGGAGATCTATTCGACGTAATCTCTTTTTGCGGTGTGTTTGTCGAGATCCGATGAATTGTGGGTTTATGATCAAGATTATCTATGAGAAATATTTGGTTCTTCTCTGAACTCTTTATGTATGATTATAATATCCTTGAAAGTCTCTTTGAATTATTGGTTTGGTTTGGCCTACTAGATCTATAGTTCTTGCAATGGGAGAAGTGCTTGGCTTTGGGTTCAATCTTGCGGTGTCCTTTCCCAATGACAGTAGGGGCAGCAAGGCACGTACTGTATTGTTGCCATCGAGGATAAAAAGATGGGGTTTATATCATATTGCTTGAGTTTATCCCTCTACATCATGCCATCTTGCTTAAGGCGTTATTCTGTTCTTATGAACTTAATACACTAGATGCATGCTGAATAGCGGTCGATGTGTGGAGTAATAGTAGTAGATGCAGAATCGTTTTGGTCTACTTGTCTCGGATGTGATGCCTATATATAATGATCCTGCCTAGATAGTCTCATAATTATTCGCTTTTCTATCAATTGCTCGACAGTAATTTATTTACCCGCCGTAGAATATCGCTATCATGAGAGAAGCCACTAGAGAACACTATGGCCCCCGGGTCATTCTCAACATATCAATTTACACCTACTTTACTTTTTCCGCTTTTACTTTCTGTTCTTATAATGAAAAATACCAAAAATATAAACTATCATCTCTATCAGATCTCATTTTCGTAAGTGACCGTAAAGGGATTGATAACCCCTTATCCCGTTGGCTGCGAAGTTCTTATTTGTTTGTGCACGTGCGAGGGACTCGTGTGTGGTCTCCTACTGGATTGATACCTTGGTTCTCAAAAATTGAGGGAAATACTTACGCTACTGTGCTGCATCACCTTTTCCTCTTCGAGGGAATACAACGCAAGCTCGAGAAGTAGCAGAGCACAACGAGACAAAGATATATCTTAAATATTTCGGGCTAACAAGGCACGGGTTGAAGAGGCGGGAGTTTCGCAGCACGATAGACAGAGACGCTAGCTTGAAATTTCGGCATAACAAGGCGCGGCTCAAATTTTTTGGGAGAACAAGCTTAACGTGTACCCAAAAAAAGACAATTTAGACTAGTATGATATACTACGTACAATGCGTTTAACACGCACAACACACACATAGACACCATTCAAACTAGTAAGATACACGTGCATTGCACGCATGAGATTTGGCAACCAAATTATAAATAAATACCACATTATAGCATGTAAGCTTTGAGTCATATATGCATGATGTAGATGTTCGTTTAATTCTTATAGTTCATTTCATTCAAAATCATCTAGTTTTTATAAGAAAGTTAATCTATTTTAAGATTCATGGAATTGTGCGTTGTAAGGCATAAAGTAAAAACAAATCATGTAGAAAAACATTTGGGAAATTCTGATATGGAAGATTCTAGAACAAAAAAGAAGTGCTTGTGTTTTGAGGTTTGTGCATGATGCTTAAGTTCAACCATAGAGTCTTCTAGATTGTACATGTGGCAAAATCTGGTTGAATCTAGATGATATCCAACTGCCAGCAGTGCTCAATTTGCCAGCTCTGCACCATCGGATTGGCCTCATCCAACGACGACCATCTTTCAAAGTTAAAGTTATCCGCACACTATATAAAAAATATAAAATTATATATATTCTCATAACATTATGAGAATAATATTCTCATAACACTTCTGAACTGCTTTGTGTTACTGCATTGGAAAGCTATGCGCACTGCACAGATACTGCAACAGAACTTCATGTTTGAAAAAACTGTACGTGTTGTTTTTTCGGTACCTTTTTTGCTCTAGTTTTTTAACCGTTTATCGGAATTATGCGTGTAATATACCGTTGAAAAGCTATGGAGTAGACGCAACTTCGCCATGTTGAACACTTTTCAAAATTCATTATAGTTTAAGAGCAGTTTCGAAAATCATGCGGCTCACAACGAATGGCAACGAGCGTTTTTTAGGGTTTTTTTCTAAACCGCTCGTCGGAATGAAACATATGATACACCGTTGGAAAGGTATCGTCGGCGCGCATCTTTTTCATATCTATTATTTTTTCTAATTCGCTACGGTTTAAGAGCAGTTTTGAATTTACTAAATCGCGGAATTGTGTTTTTCGAATTTTTTCAAATTTTCGGTACTGTTTTCACTCCAGTTTTCTAACCGTTTGTCGAAACAAGACGTGTAATATACCGTTGGAAAGCTACGAACGAGGCACAACTTTCATATGTTGAAATGTTTTTGAGATTCCTTACGGTTTTTAGTTAATTTTGAAAATCGTGCGGCTGACTACGAAGGGCAGTGGCCGTTTTTCGTGAAATTTTTACAAGACGTTGGTCGAAATGATCCAAATGATACACCGTTGGAAAGATATTGTCGAGACGCTAATTTTTCATGTAGAACACCCCCTCTAATTCATTACGGTTTAAGAGCAGTTTTGAAATTACAAAAACGTGAAAACTCTGTTTTTCGCGACACCCAAATCGACACGTTTTTTTGCGTTTCCGAACTGCACAGATACTGCAACACAGAGACCAGTGAACTGTATGTTTGAAAAAACTATACGCGTGTTGTTTCTTCGATACCTTTTTTGCTCTAGTTTTTTAACCGTTTATTGGAATTATGCGTGTAATATACCGTTGAAAAGCTATGGAGTAGACGCAACTTCGCCATGTTGAATACTTTTCGAGATTCCGCACGGTTTAAGAGAAGTTTTGAAAATGGTGAACTGCATGTTTGAAAAAACTGTACGTGTTGGTTTTCGGTACCTTTTTTGCTCTAGTCTTTTAACCGTTTATCGGAATTATGCGTGTAATATACCGTTGAAAAGTTAAGGAGTAGACGCAACTTCGCCATATTGAACACTTTTCGAGATTCCGCATGATTTAAGAGCAGTTTTGAAAACGGTGAACTGCATGTTTGAAAAAACTGTACGTGTTGTTTTTTCGGTACCTTTTTTGCTCTAGTTTTTTAATCGTTTATCGGAATTATGCGTGTAATATACCGTTGAAAAGCTATGGAGTAGACGCAACTTCGCCATGTTGAACACTTTTCGAGATTCCGCACGGTTTAAGAGCAGTTTTGAAAACGGTGAACTGCATGTTTGAAAAAACTGTACGTGTTGTTTTTTTGGTACATTTTTTTGCTCTAGTTTTTAACCGTTTATCGGAATTATGCGTGTAATATACCGTTGAAAAGCTATGGAGTAGACGCAACTTCGCCATGTTGAACACTTTTCGAGATTCCGCACGGTTTAAGAGCAGTTTTGAAAACGGTGCGACTGACGAATAATGACAGCGAGCGTTTTTTTGCGCTTCCGAACTGCACAAGAAAACCGCACTACATCAGGGTAGGAGCCGGCGCGACGGTGCTGGGGGAAGGAGGCGAGGCGGCAGCGCGGGGGTAGGAGGCGGGGGCAGTGGTTGCTGTCCTCGAGGCGCTCCGCGCTAGAAACCTATTTAAGTGGGGGTGTTATGAGAATAAGGTTTTTGTTATGAGAATAAGGTCTTAAGTGGTGTTATGAGAATAGACCCACCCTATATATATATATATATATATATATATATATATATATATATATATATATATATATATATATATATATATATATATATATATATATATATATATATATATATTGCAACATGCACGGATGCGAAAGCCACCCATCATCTCCATTTAGAATAGTGTGTCCATGCACGGATGCAATGTGGCCAAACGATGTCTGCCATCGGTATATTACATTCAAACCAATCTGACTCTGTTCAATGTGTATACATTGCAACATGCTCATTTCCAAACCACACCCTGCAGATCTCCGTTATATTCATGCATGGATGGGTTTCAAACATCATGATCTCTTATTCAAATATTTTAATTCAACTTTACATTGATTATGACATCACCTAGTCTTTTACACCCACACATTGGTCTTCTCTTTATAATTGTACCACTAACTTTCTCTCATGCATGCATGCACACACTACCAGTCGGCATTATCCATCGCACACATGCAATCTTTTTCTTCAGGTCGGTCTCCCATGAAGGCACACACACACACACACACACACACACACACACACACACACACACACATCCCCCTCTCCATCATATCGGGCATCCGTTATCTCTCACGTGCATGCACAATGATCGATGTTCCTCTATGTGTGTGTGTGTGTATATATATAGCTAGGTCTTTCATAGTTTTCCACATAAACCGATCAATCTATATATCTAGTGAGGTCTCACCCTCTTTCCCATGTCCACATCGATCAATCTGTACCTCTCTATATAGGATTACATATATAGCTAATACACCCACATTAATTATGTATCCAACGCCCCCTATCATCATCCATGCCTTCCGCTTCATCTCTCAGACGCGCACACAATGGCGAAGACAGGGGGCAGCAAGGGCCCTGCCCGCCCTAACATCACTATATATCAAAGCTAATATGAATGTGATCATTAGACAATTGCTGGTAAAAATGGTTTAAGTTGATGAATTGGTCCTCCTCGTAAAGGATTAACAATGCTTGCCCCCCTAGCTCATGGGACATTTTTCATGGCTCCGCCACTGTGCGCAACAGCGCACGTTCTCACCCCCTCCCTCTAAATATCGATCTCGCAGTTGTGCACTCCTTCATAGTCTCCCTCCACTCGGTCCCTCGCACCATCTTCTAGCCCCCACCGGATTTTGCCACATGTACAATCTAGCAGACTCCATGGTTGAACTTAAGCATAATGCACAAATCTCAAAACAACAGTGGTTCTCCTTTGTTCTAGAATCTTCCAGATCATAACTGCCCAAACTTTTTTTCTAGTTGAACTGCCATTATTTGTTTTTACTTTATGCTTTACAACTCACAATTCCATGAATCATAAAATAGATAAGAGCTAGTTTGATTCAAAGGATTTTCGAATGATTTTTGGAGGATTCTAATCCTTAGGAATTTTTCCTATCTTGGTTGTTTGATTCGTAGGATTGTAAACCATAGGAATTTTTCCATATGATTCATTTGCACTAGATTTCATAGGAAACATCCCATACACTCAAACCTTATTGAAAGAATTCTGCGTTTTTTCAATGCACAATCAAAAGCTCATACCATCTTGTAGGATTCTAGACAACATTCCACTCTAATCCCATGTTCTTCCTATTCCCACATTTTGGAAATCCTACGAATCAAAGAGGCCCTAGGTTTTTTATAAAAACTAATTGATTTTGAATGATATGAACTATAAGAATTAAACGAAGGTCTACATTAGGCATATATGACTCACAGCTTACATGCTACTGTGTGGTATTTATTCGTAAATTTGGTTGCAAAATCTGACGCGTGCAATGCATGTGTACCTTACTAGTACTTCGAGTATGTGCAAAACATAATGGCATGCTACACACTGTCTCTCTCACAGTTCATGAAGCCACGTGGCACATGTGGAGGCGTTGTCTTCCATGCTATTATTTATGATGTTTTGGATGTTTAATGGGCTTTGTCATACACTTTTATATTATTTTTTGGACTAACCTACTAACCCAAAGGCCCAGTCCAGATTGCTGTTTTTTTGCCTGTTTCAGAGTTTTACAGAAAAGGGATATCAAAAGGAGTCCAAACGGAATGAAACCTTCGGGAGAGATATTTTTGGAGAAAATCACGCACGGGAGACTTGAGAACCACGGAGTAGGGCTTATGTGGTGCCCACGAGTGTGGGGGCGCGCCCCCTGCCTTGTGGATCCCACGTAAGGCCCCCGGTGCCCTCCTTCCTCCTATATATGCCTACGTACCCCGAAACCATCAGAACAAGAGAGAAAACCCTAGTTCCACTGCCGTAACCTTCTGTTCCCATGAGATCCCATCTTGGGGCCTGTTTCGGAGCTCTGCCGAAGGGGGGATCTACCACGGAGTGCTTCTACATCATCATCATCGCCTCACCATGAGTTGTGAGTAGTTTACCACAGACCTTCGGGTCCATAGCTATTATCTAGATGGCTTCTTCTCTCTCTTTGGATCTCAATACAAGGTTCTCCTCGGTCTTCAAGGAGATCTATTCGATGTAATCTCTTTTTGCGGTGTGTTTGTCGAGATCCGATGAATTGTGGGTTTATGATCAAGATTATCTATGAGAAATATTTGGTTCTTCTCTGAAATCTTTATGTATGATTATAATATCCTTGCAAGTCTCTTCGAATTATTTGTTTGGTTTGGCCTACTAGATATGTAGTTCTTGCAATGGGAGAAGTGCTTGGCTTTGGGTTCAATCTTGCGGTGTCCTTTCCCAGTGACAGTAGGGGCAGCAAGGCACATACTGTATTGTTGCCATCGAGGACAAAAAGATGGGGTTTATATCATATTGCTTGAGTTTATCCCTCTACATCATGCCATCTTGCTTAAGGCATTACTCCGTTCTTATGAACTCAATACACTAGATGCCTGCTGGCTAGCGGTCGATGTGTGGAGTAATAGTAGTAGATGCAGAATCGTTTCGATCTACTTTTCTCGGACGTGATGCCTATATATAATGATCATGCCTAGATAGTCTCATAATTATTTTCTTTTCTATCAATTGCTTGACAGTAATTTGTTTACCCGCCGTAGAATATCGCTATCATGAGAGAAGCCACTAGAGAACACTGTGGCCCCCGGGTCTATTCTCATCATATCAATCTACAATCTACTTTACTTTTCCGCTTTTACTTTCTATACCTATAATAAAAAATACCAAAAATATAAACTATCATCTCTATCAGATTCACTTTCGTAAGTGATCGTAAAGGGATTGACAACCCCTTATCGCGTTGGCTGCGAAGTTCTTATTTGTTTGTGCAGGTGCGATGGACTCGCACATGGTCTCCTACTGGATTGATACCTTGGTTCTCAAAAACTGAGGGAAATACTTAAGCTACTATGCTGCATCTCCCTTTCCTCTTCGATGGAATACAACGCAAGCTCGAGAAGTAGCAAGAAGAATTTCTGGCGCCGTTGCTAGGGAGGCTTACGCAAAAGTCATATACCAAGTACCTATCACAAACCCTTATCCTTCGTATTACATTTTTGCCTCTCGTTTTCCTCTCCCCCACTTCACCCTTGCTGTTTTATTTGCCCTTCTTCTGCCGTGTGTTTACCGTCTGCTTGCCTCTTGTTTGCTTATGTGCTATGTGCCCTCAATTAGCTTGCATCTTCGCTTTCTAAAGTATGGATCCTCATCCACATGCTAATCTCTTTAAGAGATCCAATTATGTTGAACCAATTGCTAGTGAGCTGCGTGCACTAGATTATCTTTATGGGGTTTTGCTTGAAATTTATGAATCTGGAAATTGTGAGGAGTTGTTAAAAGAAAAAGTGATTCATGATAGCTTGTTAAATAAAAAGCATGATTGCAATGATGCTATTATAAATTCTCATGATGTCAATTGTGTTAATGATATGCAAAACCCTAAGCTTGGGGATGCTTGTTTTGCTATGGCTACTACTTGTTGCAATGATCATGATTGGGGTGATTCTTCTTATGATCTTGAAAATTTATTTAACCCCCATGATGCATATGAGATTGATAATGTTTTCAATAATATTGAAAGTGCGTTTGGAGAGGTCGTGGCTTTAGTTAATGTTAATCCCACTATTTTGGAAGAGTGTCAACTTTGCATGCATATGGATCATGTTGAGAATATGTTATGTGATAGCTATATTGTTGAATTTGATTATGATCCTACATGCAATTATTATGAGAGAGCAAAATATGGTTGTAGAAATTTTCATGTTACTAAATTACCTCTCGTTATGTTGAGATTGCTATTGTTTGTTTCTTCTTCCTTGCATATGCTAGATCTTGCTTGTCTTGCTAATTTGTTTTCCTATAAAATGCCTATGCATAGGAAGTATGTTAGACTTAGATGTGTTTGTCACATGTTTTATGATGCTCTCTTTGTGCTTCAATTCTTATCTTTCATGTGAGCATCATTGAATTCTTAAGCCTGTCTTAATGGCTATAAAGAAAGAGCTTGTTGGGAGGCAACCCAATTTTATATTTTTTGTTTATGCTTCTGTTTAGGAATAAATATTGCATCTAGCTTCTGTTTAGATGTGGTTTTGTGTTTTGTTTAGTGTTTGTGCGAAGTAGAACCTTTGGGAAGACTTGTGTGAAGTTTATATGATCTTGCTGTGAAAAACAGACTCGTTAGCGCTCGCTAGAATGGTCATCAGATTTTACTGGAGCGTGCTATTTAGTTGATTATTTTTGCATATAATTAATAGACAAATTACTCACGTTTACCAATTTAGTTTGAATTTTTTTGAGTTACAGAAGTATGCGAAACCCGCATATTACTACAGACTGTTCTTTCTTTGACAGATTCTATTTTTCGTGTGTTGTTTGCTTATTTCAATGCATCTATGAGTAGTATTGGGAAGTATGAACCATAGAGAAGTTGTAATACAGTAGGTTTAACACCAATATAAACAGAGAATGAATTCATTGCAGTACCCTTGAGTAGTGGTTTGAGCTCACGAGATTTTTGTCTAAGCTTTGTGTTGTGAAGTTTTCAAGTTTTGAGTATTGCTTTGATGGACTATGGAACAAAGAGTGACATGAGCCTAAGCTTGGGGATGCCCATGGCACCCCAAGGTAAAATTCAAGGACAACCAAAAGCCTAAGCTTGGGGATGCCCCGGGAAGGCATCCCCTCTTTCGTCTTCATCCATCGGTAACTATACTCGAAGCTATATTTTTATTCACCACATGATATGTGTTTTGCTTGGAGCGTCTTGTATAATTTGAGTCTTTGCTTGTTAGTTTGCCACAACTATACTTGCTGGACACACCTATTTGAGAGAGTTAAATATGGCCTAGGAATTGATAGAACACTCTATGTGCTTCACTTATATCGTTTGAGTTGAATAGTTTTTGCTCTAGTGCTTCACTTATATCTTTTAGAGCACGGTGGTGATAATATTTTGAAGAAATTGTTGAACTCTCATGCTTCACTTATATCCATTTGAGATTCTATTAAAACAGCATGGCAATGTGCTTAGGCTATAGAAACTAGTGTTCACATGATAGACATCCAATATCAATGTAGTAAAAACTTTCACACTAAGTGCATTGAATATGAGGAGAAGTTGGATGCTTGATAATTGTTTTGAGATACGAGGTTAGTGATATTAGAGTCATGCTAGTGGAGTTATTATGAAATTGAGAAATACTTGTGTTAAGGTTAGTGATTCCCGTAGCATGCACATATGGTGAATCGCTATGTGACGAAGTTAGAGCATGAGGTATTTGTAAAGTGTCAACCTTTGTGTGGAGGTCGGGGGCGCGCGATGGTTAACTCCTACCAACCTCCCCCCTAGGAGCATGTGTTGATTGCTTTGTTTTGATGACTCGTAGATATTTGTAATAAGTACATGAGTTCTTTATGACTAATGTTGAGTCCATGGATATTACACACTCTCACCCTTCCACCATTGCTAGCCTCTCTTGTACCGTGCAACTTTCGGCGGGTACCATACACCCACTATATATCCTTCCTCAAAACAGCCACCATATATATTCCTCAAAACAGTCACCATACCTACCTATCATGGCATTTCCATAGCCATTCCGAGATATATTGCCATGCAACTTTCCACCGTTCCGTTCATATGACACGCATCATATTGTCATATTGCAATGCATGATCATGTAGTTGACATCGTATTTGTGGCAAAGCCACCATGCATAATTTTTCATACATGTCACTCTTGATTCATTACACATCCCGGTATACCGCCGGAGGCATTCATATAGGGTCATACTTTGTTCTAGTATCGAGTTGTAATTCAATGAAAGTGTGATGATCATCATTATTAGAGCATTGTCCCATGCAAGGAAAGGCTAAATCAAGAAAGCCCCTCCAAAAAAAGAAAAAGAAAAGAAAAGAAAGGCCAAAAAAAAGAAAGGCCCAAAAAAAGAAAAAGAAAAAAAGAAAAAGAAAGAGGGACAATTGCTACTATCTTTTTCCACACTTGTGCTTCAAAGTAGCACCATGTTCTTCATGACAGAGAGCCTCATGTTTAGTCACTTTCATATACTAGTGGGAATTTTCATTATAGAACTTGGCTTGTGTATTCCAACGATGGGCTTTCTCAAATGTCCTAGGTCTTCGTGAGCAAGCAAGTTGGATGCACACCCACTTAGTTTCTTTTGTTGAGCTTTCATACATTTTTAGCTCTAGTGCATCCGTTGCATGGCAATCCCTACTCACTCACATTGATATCTATTGATGGGCATCTCCATAGCCCATTGATACGCCTAGTCGATGTGAGACTATCTCCCTCCTTTTTGTCTTCTCCACAACCACATCTTTATTCCACCCATAGTGCTATATCCATGGCTCACGCTCATGTATTGCGTGAAAGTTGAAAGGTTTGAAAGAATAGAGTATGAAAACAAGTGCTTGGCTGAAATTGGGGTTGTGCATGATATGAATATTTTGTGTGATGAAGAGGGAGCATAGCCAGACTATATGATTTTGTAGGGATAACTTTCTTTAGCCATGGTATTTTGAGAAGACATGATTGCTTTGTCAGTATGCTCGAAGTATTATTATTTCTTATGTCAATATAGACTTTTGTCTGGAATCTTTCAGATCTGAACATTCATGCCACAATTAAGAGAATTACATTGAAAAACTATGTTAGTTGGCATTCCACATCGAAAATTCTGTTTTTATCATTTACCTACTCGAGGACGAGCAGGAATTAAGCTTGGGGATGCTTGATACGTCCCCAACGTATCTATAATTTTTTATTGTTTCATGCTATTATTTATGATGTTTTGGATGTTTAATGGGCTTTGTCATACACTTTTATATTATTTTTGGGACTAACCTACTAACCCAAAGGCCCTGTCCAGATTGCTGTTTTTATCTGTTTCAGGGTTTTATAGAAAAGGCATATCAAACGGAGTCCAAACGGAATGAAACCTTCGGGAGAAATATTTTTGGAGAAAATCACGCATGGGAGACTTGAGAACCACGGAGTAGGGCTTACGTGGTGCCCACGAGGGTCCCACGTAAGGCCCCCGGTGCCCCTCTTCCTCCTATATATGCCTACGTACCCCGAAACCATCAGAACAAGAGAGAAAACCCTAGTTCAACCGCCGTAACCTTGTGTTCCCGTGAGATCCCGTCTTGGGGCCTGCTCCGGAGCTCCGCCGGAGCGGGGATCTACCACGGAGTGATTCTATATCATCATCATCGCCTCACCATGAGTTGTGAGTAGTTTACCACAGACCTTCGGGTCCATAGCTAGTATCTAGATGGCTTCTTCTCTCTCTTTGGATCTCAATACAAGGTTCTCCTCGGTCTTCGAGGAGATCTATTCAATGTAATCTCTTTTTGAAGTGTGTTTGTCGAGATCCGATGAATTGTGGGTTTATGATCAAGATTATCTATGAGAAATATTTGGTTCTTCTCTGAACTCTTTATGTATGATTATAATATCTTTGCAAGTCTATTCGAATTATTGGTTTGGTTTGGTCTACTAGATCTATAGTTCTTGCAATGGGAGAAGTGCTTGGCTTGGGGTTCAATCTTGCGGTGTCCTTTCCCAGTGACAGTAGGGGCAGCAAGGCACGTACTGTATTGTTGCCATTGAGGATAAAAAGATGGGGTTTATATCATATTGCTTGAGTTTATCCCTCTACATCATGTCATCTTGCTTAAGGCGTTACTCTGTTCTTATGAACTCAATACACTAGATGCATGCTGGATAGCGGTCGATGTGTGGAGTAATAGTAGTAGATGCAGAATCGTTTCGGTCTACTTGTCTCGGACGTGATGCCTATATATAATGATCATGCCTAGATAGTCTCATAATTATTCGCTTTTCTATCAATTGCTCGACAGTAATTTGTTTACCCGCAGTAGAATATCGCTATCACGAGAGAAGCCACTAGAGAACACTATGGCCCCCGGGTCTATTCTCAACATATTAATCTACAATCTACTTTACTTTTTCCGCTTTTTCTTTCTGTTCCTATAATAAAAAATACCAAAAATATAAACTATCATCTCTTTCAGATCTCACTTTCCTAAGTGACCGTAAAGGGATTGACAACCCCTTATCGCGTTCGCTGCGAAGTTCTTATTTGTTTGTGCAGGTGCGAGGGACTCACGCGTGGTCTCCGACTGGATTGATACCTTAGTTCTTAAAAACTGAGGGAAATACTTACGCTACTGTGCTGCATCTCCCTTTCCTCTTCGAGGGAATACAACGCAAGCTCGAGAAGTAGCATCCTCCCTGAGCCGCACTGGCGGTACATGCATGAAGCGAAGATGTGCACACAAGCCACACACGCACTCATTCCCTCGCACGCACACGCGGGTACATGGGCGGATGCAATTTTGTACCAAGATCCACCCCATGTGATAATTTAACGCGTGTAAAGTCCTTCACTTCATTGATGGTCAATTAATACAGTGCATGCAAATTGAGTGGACGTGAGGGCGGAAGAAAGACATTACTACTCCACTGCGCGCATGCGAGTAGTTAAATCATGGGTTGCTAGTAGTACTTCCATTGGTCTCCTTCGTATTTAGTGCCAATTTTTGATAGTAACATAATATTTACGCATCTGAGCAGTGTAGTCCACTTGAAAATTATGTTCCACTAAACT
The DNA here is from genome assembly GCA_902687465.1 of Secale cereale. NCBI lineage: Eukaryota > Viridiplantae > Streptophyta > Magnoliopsida > Poales > Poaceae > Secale > Secale cereale. Next base: position 142,906,784 of record LR738711.1, read on the forward strand.
CATCGGTAGCCGTTTCGGGCCTCGAAACCAAAAACCATCAATTAATCTTTACCTTTTTCCCATCACATTCGAAAGTACTAGTGCTACAATTAAGTGCAAGCCTGCTCACACCTGCCAGTACGTACCAAATCTGAACGTGTTCCATGCAGGTTTTAGTACTAGTGCTAGTACTTAGGTTATAAAAAGAGGAACTACCTAACCGAAAATAACTCTACCTTCCTCCTCATAAGTCCTCCTTCTTCGTCCGTCCTTGCCATGGCCGGTGTGTAGAGCTCTAGGTCGAGAACTACTCGTAACCAGGGAGCGACAACCTTGGCTGCGGAAAAGAAAAGAGAGGGCTCGCCGCCACACAGAGACCTCGAAAGATCTCTCACGAGCAGGAGATGGCTCCCAAGAGCGCCCTAGACGCGGAGGCGAACATGTCGAGCTGGCGGCGCTAGAGTCTTTATCCCTCGACGACATGCCCGATCAGCTCAATAAGCACCTCAATAAGCGGAAGGAGTTCATCCATGGCTTGGTGGAGCTACTGAAGGAGAGCCTCGACGACATGCCCACTGAGCTCAATGAGCAGGGGGAGCTGACCACCGGCTTGGTGATGCTGTTGAAGAAGAGCATTGCCTCGGAGAAGAATGCGACCAGCAAAATCCTGCAACTTCAGGAGGACAAGGCGAAGCTCTGCCATGAGCTCGACCTGCTAAAGGAGGAGAACGTCGGCTGGAAGAAGCTGCATGAGAATAGTAGTTCCTCGATGAAGATGTTGCAGGCCCTTTTCATGGAACAGAAGGAGGAGTTGGCGAAGCTCCGCATCGAGCACCCGGCTGCTGTCAAGGTACGTAATGCGGCCGCGGAACAGATGATGAAGGCTCGCGTCGAGAAATCCCTCGTCATGGGCACAATGATGAAGATGGCGGAGGAGACGCACAAGATGATGGAGGTCGTGGAGGCGATGAAGAAGCAGTTACGACTCCGCGGCCAGCAACCCTTCATGTAGTGAGAGTAGCGCCCCAGACTTGTGTGTGCGTCTTCCTTCTTTTTTTGGGGTGATAATCCTCCTTCTTCTTTTGCTCCTGTGTTTCTTATTTTGCTTCGGGTGATTTGCCGCACGTGTCACCTTCTCTGCGAGGCATGAATAGAACAATGCTAAAAATGAGATGACTAGCAAATTAGATCATTATTTATCGCCAATAGAACAATGCCTCTTGCTAGTAATATATAATAAGAGTAGAGAGTAGAGGGTATGGCACTGGGCTGCCGTGTTTCGTGCTCCTCCGTCGTACCCCAGTGGAAAACTTGAGTATACCGCACGGTTCTTTGCTCCTCCTCAGGTCGTCGGCACATTTATACAAGCAGTCAAATCACAAGGCCCCGCCTTCCAGCAGTAATGAGCCGTCAAATCACAAAGGCCCTCGCCTCTCGTGAAAAGGACCAAGCTAGACTACCCCACCCTCTAGCCTTTTAATAAATTTTGAGCGCGTCTCGTCACATTCCAAATTACTACTACTACCACACTATATTTAATTGCAAACCTGTTCACACCGATCACAACCTAAACGGTTTCCCACTTAGGAATGTATTAGTAGTACTCGGTTATAATATGACTGCACATTACTCCTCAACTCCTCATCCACAAAAAACAATCAAGTCAATCAAGCCATAGCCAGCGTGAGTTCTGGGTCGAGAGATTTCCACCAGGGAGAGGTGAGCCTGGAATAGGAAGCACGAGAGATGTCCCGCCTCGCCGCGAAAGTAGCCGACATGTCCAGCCATGCAATAGTAGCAGCACAGAGGTCCCGCCGCACCGCCGAAGCAGCACGGAGGTCCCGTCGCGCTGTCGATGTAGCAGACTGGTCTGACCACACCGTGGAAGCAGCAGATATGTCCCGCCGCGCCACCAAAGTAGCAGGGATGTCCCGCCGTGCCGCGCCGGCCTGGGAAAATTTCTCACGGGAGACGAGGACTCTTACAGGCGCATGCATGCGATAGTCCATAGCCAGATGGATCAGATCTTCGGCTGGGCAAGGATGCAGGACGAGGCTACCAGCGTTATCCGACAACTAGGGGAGGGAAATGCGAAGCTCCGGGGTGAGTGTGACCTGCTGAGGGCGAAGATCGCCGGAAGGGCAAAGCAGGAGGAGGAGATGCTGCCGTGTTGCAGAGGACGGGCGTCATCATCAAGAAACTTATGGATGAGAATGCCATGCTCCGCATCGAGCACAAAAGGCTGGTGGAGGAATCCATGGATGCTGCCAAGCAGCGTATTAAGGACATGAAATTGATGAAGGAGATCATGGCCCTCCGCGATAACTAGTCTCCGCGACCTACAGCGCATAAAGAAAGTAGATATCAGCGAGCCAGATCGTTGTATGCGTCTTCCTTCTTCTTTTGCCCTTGTGTATTTTCGGCGTAGCCGCATGTGGCTTTTCTAATTATCTTCCTAATTATGTAAGACAATTATTATCCACCCTCATCGTCCTTATATATATTCATCAGTCTTGCTATAAGTCGCAGTAGATGCTATATAGGTCCGTCGGATCTTACATCAAGATCCATGCAAATTTTTCTTTTCAGATTTTATTTTTTCTCTCTTAAATCTCAGTCGAGTGAGACATTGCCACGCTGTTAAACAGAGGCTCGAGCGCCATCATTGGAGACCTTGGGAAAGAGGTGGATGGCAGATGGAGGTCAAAGGGCTCTCCTCCCGATAATCACGCGCAGGGGTCTGATCGCACGCCTCCTGTACTCAAATAGCTACCCTGCACGGTGCCTCCTAGCTAATAAAAAGGGGACACGTGGAGGCACGTAAATGGTAAATAGAACTCCCACGGTTTCAATAATACTTGTGTTTCCGATTGTAACGTGACAACACTTGTTCCAAAATGACTTTGTTGATTGTTAATGTGTGCGCCTTCGCAAATCGGACAGCAAAATTACCACATCATGTTGGTGCCATGTCATGGCACCAAGCCAAGTTTCATAATTTTCATGCGTGTTTCTGATTTACAGGAATTAAAAAACCAAGTTTCTCAATGTTTCCAACCGAGCCATGACGCCCAGATGTTTGAATTTCATTCCCATTTCTGGCATGGGACCTAGAAATTTACCCGAGGACAGACATGTGATTTTTCAACCAGCTTTGGTGCACTGGAGCATGTGCTTGTATTTAAAATTTGAATTATGCACACAAAGGTGACACGTTCCCTCTCAGAACCACGAGCCTTCTTGAGAGAAGCTCCGGTTTGCAAGAAACTTATACCAAAACTTGTTCCTACTCTGCAATTTTTTTACCACAGCATGGTAGTACCATGACATGACACCATGCCAAGTTTCATGATTTTCAGGCGTGTTTTGGATTTACAAGAATTTTAAAACCAAGCCTCTCAATGTTCTCGGCCGAACCACGATGCCCAGATGTTTGAATTTCATTCCCATTTCTTGCATGGGACCTAGAAATTCACCCGAGGACACACATGTGATTTTTCAGTCAACTTTGGTGCACGGGAGCATGTGCTTGTAGTTCAACTTTGAATTATGCACATTAAATGACCAGAAACTCAATTAATGTATAAAAAGGCCAAACGAACCCGGAATAATTCCAAAATTCAATAGGTCACTCATATAGTTCTATGTTGCCTCTGTAAAGAAAATCTGGCGGGAGGCTGCGTATATTGTTTCACAAACAACGGTATAAGGAAATAAAGAAATAAAGAAATTAGCCCTACTTAATTCTTGGGTTCTTATTATTTATGCCACTAGTTGTGTATCACTACTCAGTTTTGCCATTAGAAGTTACAACTACTCAAAAAATGCCATCGATCCGTGAGATGCCTGCTCAAAAATGCAATTAGATATCTAAAAAATGCCATCGTTAAGTTAGATGTTTGCTCATAAATGCCATTAGACATTGTTATTTTCACGTCAAACCCGTTGACCATGTTACATGACAAAAATAAGACGGTTCTCACAATGATAAGTTAATGGTGTCCATCACAACACACCCCTCAAATAAAACTAAGCACCCTGGAATTATTTGACAAAACTAAGCACCCTGAAATTCTTTGACAACTAAACTGCTGGATATGATGTTGGTCATATATATATTGTACGTATATAATGTCAAGAAACGAGTGGTAGTACTATACCAACTAAAAGATGAAATGTACGAAATATAACGAGAAGAAACATAACATAGTTCTGCTAGGGGCTCAACACAACACACCCCTCAAATAAAACTAAGCACACCAGAAATTAAACTAAGCAACTAATCCGGTAGACACTGCATTAGAACCACCATGAGCAACGACACTGCCACCTTACTCGGAGTCCTCGTCCACGTCCTCGACTTCGTCCTTGTCCCTCTTCCTCTTGAGCGATACTTCTTTGCTTGAACCGCACACTTGGCTCTTGCTCTTCATCCAACCCTTGTAGATATTGAAACAAAGGTAGCCATCCATTGCAGCGTAGTGGATGAGGTCTATATCTAGTATAGTCCATTGCCATGCACGATGAAACATGTGCGGAGGTTTCTTCAGTTCACCGTACATAGGATGAACCATGGCTCCTGCCAGGGTCAACATTGAAGGCTGAGAGGAGGACACCAGGCTCTCCTTCTGGTGATCGAAGGGCTGGCCTACAACGAGGCCTATCCGACCCAAGATTTCCTTGTCGTTCCTAAAGTCTACAGTAACGAATTTGACTCGGTCGTCCTTGAGGAAGTTCTTAAATTCCTCGCACTCAACGTCGGCATGGCATATGTGGTAGACCAATCATAAGTCATGCACGCAAAGATGGATCACGGCGGCCTTCTTCTTCTCTGCCTCCTTTAGTTTCTTCTCGCTTCCCAGGACTGTGGTGTACTCAACATCTAGCCGAGCGACCCACTCTTCATTTGAGTTTTCGAACATGCGTTTGAAGCGAGCAAGGCATTCTTTCACCGTTGTGGAAGAACAGGTGTAGATGACGTCGAACTCATCACCGGTGATGGTTCTAACCTTATACTCACCGCCGATCATGGAGATTTGGGACGCCATGGATTTGGGAGGAGGGTTAGGATTAGTGGAACTGCCATAATTTGAAAGGACGGGACGACTAGGAGCGGTTTATCGATTGTAAAAATGTCAAGTGGGGGGGTGGGGCGTGCGAATTGCAGGGTAGTGGCTTGCCTGGTGGATAAATGGATTCATGCACAATATTATGGGGGCCCAATTAGATGTCATGTCTACTCAACGCCCAATTAAATGGCTTTCGATATCATGTCAAGCGTCGGGAAAATTACAGGTGATACGAAGCTTTCCATTCTCCCATGATACGGGCTTCCAAGAGCCCTTGGATCTGAGATCGAATGGTTGCATGGCGTGATTCTAGACCTATGGGTGAATATCCTATCCTGGAGGGTTATTCTGCAAATTTTCAGCAACTTAGCATGCGACCGTTTGATCTCAGATCCAAGGGCTGCCAGCAGCCCGTATCATGGTCGTGCCTACCATGACCGTCGCCTCGCTCGCACGCACACGCCCTTAGAGATTTAACACGGTGCATTAGGCTATCTGATGTTGGCACGTCATACATAGTCATCATTTAGGCTGGTCGTAGTGGGCATTATCATATACTAGTATCATGCATACGATACTAGTGTTTGATACTACATTTGTAGTGCATAGTATCATATTTGGTATCAAATAATGGTTCATTTATTGCCATGCATGACACATAGTAGCACATCATTTAATATGATATGGTATCATGATATGATACTCGACCCTCTCTTATTCATTAAATACTATGCCACCTCATCAAAACTGCCTAGTTGGCATGCATGATACTACGTATGATACTACCATTATGGGTAGCCTTAGTCACTCATACAACAAGGTTAGCTATAAGGTTGTCTATAAGAGTAATTTTTGTTTACTTCTCTCTATCTCTTTCTTCGTAGTATTTATTGCATCTGCCAAGGAGTGACCTCTTCCAATGAAATGGTGCTTAGATGAGGTGCTATGGGCAATAAATGGCTTAGCAACTCAAGTCCCCAATGCATAGGCGCTTAGTTTTTTATTGCTAAGTTTGCTTCATCTAGGTACACGCGCTTATCACCGTTTCTTCATGGGGTCACCAAGCTAGTCTCTCTCTTCTTAGTTAACTTGGCACATCAGACTTTATGCCTATGTGGTAGGCTTAGCACCTGTAGGATCAAGTACAATAGTGGGCTATAAGCCCGCTTTACATGGCATTTTTGCATATGTGGGGGAAAGAGGCAAGGAAAAAGTGGAGGAGTGGGCTCTCAAGCAAGAGCCAGCCTCTACATGGTGGAGCATCGGGAGAGGCACCTGTATGGAGGTGGTCAGGAATCCGGCTTGGCAGTTAAAATGATAATGGCAAGTCAAATCACCGGGCCCCACCTGTCCAGTAGTAACTCACTTTCAAATTACATAGCCCTACATTTGCAACAGCCTACTCCCTCATCTTCTCGCGTCTCTGTCGAACCGACTAGGCGGAACTGCCCCGCCTACCGCGCGGGAAAAGCTCCGCCCTCGACTTTTAAATAGTACAGTATACTAATTTTGTATCCATGGATTGCGTCATGGAGCAAAGCCTCAAGAAAACGCCGGTACACATGTATGGAGTATACAGCACGCCCGTCGCGTTCGCGTCGCACCCCAGATGGTCGGTCGGTCTGGCACGCCGCTCTCCAAATGGAACACGTGTCACATTGTGTTTGCACACACATGTGGCACCGCAATTGAGAATCGACCATAGGCACACTCCCCGGCCCCGCAAGTCGGGTGAGTTAATAGAAGTACATACGTTGGTACCTGGACGATCCCTGCAAGACACGGAAGATCAGTTTGTCCATGCATGTGACCAGACTCCAGCAGACACGCCTGGATTGGCTATCGTCTACATATCGTGCAGGCTGTGTTGTACAGGGCTGTAGTTCTGGTGAGAAATCTAAAAAAAGGTTTCTTGTCATCTCGCAAAATTAGGTGTCATGTGCTTTGGATCACTGCGAGGGTTAAACAGCGACAACTGAGTTGGGCTAGTCATTGGGGGCACATGCACGTAGACTACTCAGCTTCCATCTAGGTCAAGCCGGCTATGTTAATTAGGACATCTATCGACGAACCCCTTTTCTACGAGTTTATCTTTAATATGAGCTTTGATCCTCGTCTAGTTTGTCCGTCGGGATTCATCTTGTATCCTTTGGGCAGTGAGGTTATGATTTCTTGTCATGTGGCATTTTTTCGTGTTATATGTTATAATCCGGTGCTTTAGATCAAAATGACGACAACTGTGCCTCCGGGGCACGTGCATGAAGACTTTTCGACAGTCATTGTCGAGGTCAAGCCGGCTCCGGCCGGTAGACAAAAGAAAACTAGTACTCCACTATATAGGCAGGAGCCTCCACGCTTGCTTGCCAGTGTTGCTCTCTTCACACTATCTCGTCCTCTCCATATCTAAACACGACAAGGTGGGCACACACTCTCTCTCTACTCAACGTTGGTCACAGATCCAGCTGGATCCTCTCCGCCGGGGAAGGTGAGAAGGTGCAACATTCACGCGGTCGTCCTCGGCGACGACTCTTACCCACTGCCGGTGCGTCCCGATCAGTGTGCCTTGCCGTTCTCTCCCAAGCATCGCTGGCGAGGGAGGGCCTCCCACCCCTTCTTCCTTGCTGCTGTAGTGTGGGCAGATCCGGCCTCCCGCCGCCCACCTAGCGACATCTCCCGGCGACCCTCAGGTATATCTTCCTTCGAAACCGGCCTTGCTCTACTTCCCGAGCTCCTGGCGTCGCTGTATTTGTATATTTTACTATTTCTCAGCCCCCCTCGTGTAGATAGGATCGATCGGCTGTTCGAAAACCACCTATTTTTTTACTATTAAGAGGTATAACTAGTTCATGCACTCGAATATAGTAGTACTGTTGGGGAACGTAGCAGAATTCAAAAAAAACTCCTACGCTTCACCAAGATCGATCTAAGGAGTCATCTAGCAACGAGCATAAAGGAGTGCATCTACATACCCTTTGTAGATCGCGTGCGGAAGCGATCGAATGAACGTGGATGATGGAGTCGTACTCGTCGTGATCCTCGTCACCGATGATCCCAGCGCCGAACGGACGACACCTCCGCGTTCAACACACGTACGGTACAGTGATGTCTCCTCCTTCTTGATCCAGCAAGGGGGGAGGAGAGGTTGACGGAGATCCAGCAGCACGACGACGTGGTGGTGGATGCAACGGGAAAAGCTGCAGGGCTTCGCCGAGACCCTGCGGGAGGAGTTGGAGGTGTGACGGGGGGGG
>LR738711.1:142915238-142942975 GCA_902687465.1 Secale cereale
TGCGGCTGCCCTCTCTCCCCCCACTATATATAGGGGCCCAGGGGGGAGCCGGCCCTAGGAGATCCAATCTCCTAGGGGGGCAGCGGCCAGGGGGGGGTATCTTGCCCCCCAAGGCATAGGGAGGCGCCCCCACCCCTAGGGTTTCAACCCTAGGCGCATGGGGGGTGGCCCATGTGGGGTGCGCCAGCCCACTAGGGGCTGGCCCCCTTCCCCCTAAGGCCCACGGGGCCCTCCGGGATGGGTGGCCCCACCCGGTGGACCCCCGGGACCCTTCCGGTGGTCCCGGGACACTCTCGGTGACCCCCGGAACTCTCCCGATGGCCGAAACTGGACTTCCTATATATCATTCTTCACCTCCGGACCATTCCGGAACTCCTCGTGACGTTCGGGATCTCATCCAGGACTCCGAACAACATTCGGGTTTCCGTGTGCATATATCTCTACAACCCTAGCGTCACCGAACCTTAACTGTGTAGACCCTACGGGTTCGGGAGACACGCAGACATGACCGAGACGACTCTCCGGTCAATAACCAACAACGGGATCTGGATACCCATGTTGGTTCCCACGTGTTCCTCGATGATCTCATCGGATGAACCATTGTGTCAAGGATTCACTCAATCCTGTATGTTATTCCCTTTGTCTATCGGTACGGTACTAGCCCGAGATTCGATCGTCGGTATGCCCGATACCTTGTTCTATCTCGTCATGGCAAGTCTCTTTACTCGTTCCATAATCCATCATCCCATGACTAACTCCTTAGTCACATTGAGCTCATTATGATGATGTCTTACCGAGTGGGCCCAGAGATACCTCTCTGTCATATGGAGTGACAATATCCCAGTCTCGGTTCGTACCAACCCAACATACACTTTCGGAGATACCCATTGCGTACCTTTATAGTCACCGAGTTACGTTGTGACGTTTGGCACACCCAAAGTATTCCTACGGTATCCGGGAGTTGCACAACCTCATGGTCTAAGGAACAAATACTTGACACTGGAAAAGCTTAAGCATTACGAACTATACGATCTCGTGCTAGGCTTAGGATTGGGTCTCGTCCATCACATCATTCTCCTAATGATGTGATCCCGTTATCAATGACATCCTATGTCCATGGTCTGGAAACTGTGACCATCTGTTGATCAATGAGCTAGTAACTAGAGGCTTACCAGGGACACGTTGTGTTCTATGTATTCACACATGTATCGCTGTTTCCGTACAATACAATTCAAGCATGAATAACAGACAATTATCATGAACAAGGAAATACAATAATAATCCTTTTATCATTGCCTCTAGGGCATATTTCCAACAGTCTGCCACTTGCACTAGAGTCAATAATCTAGTTACATTGTGATGAATCGAACACCCGTATAGTTCTGGTGTTGATCATGTTTTGCCCGTGGAAGAGGTTTAGTCAACGGGTCTGCCACATTCAGATCCGTATGTACTTTACAAATATCTATGTCTCCATCTTGAACATAATTCCGGATGGAGTTGAAACGGCGCTTGATGTGCTTGGTCTTCTTGTGAAACCTGGGCTCCTTGGCAATGGCAATAGCTCCAGTGTTGTCACAGAAGAGAGTCATCGGGCATGACGCGCCTGGAATGACTCCTAGGTCGGTGATGAACTCCTTCATCCAGACTCCTTCTTGCGCTGCTTCGCAAGCAGCTATGTACTCCGCTTCACATGTAGAATGCGCCACGACGCTCTGCTTGCAACTGCACCAGCTGACTGCTCCACCATTCAAAATATACACATATCCGATTTGTGACTTGGAGTCATCCAGATCTGTGTCGAAGCTAGCATCGACGTAACCCTTTACGACGAGCTCTTCGTCACCTCCATAAATGAGAAACATGTACTTAGTCCTCTTCAGGTACTTTAGGATGTTCTTGACCGCTGTCTAGTGTTCCATACCGGGATCACTTTGGTACCTCCCTACCAAACTTATGGCAAGGTTCACATCAGGTCTGGTACATAGCATGGCATAAATGATAGAACCTATGGCTGAGGCATAGGGAATGACACTGATCTTTTCTCTATCTTCTGCCGTGGTCGGGGACTGAGCCGTGCTCAATCTCATACCTTGCAAAATAGGCAAGAACCCCTTCTTGGACTGATCCATATTGAACTTCTTCAATATCTTGTCAAGGTATGTGCTTTGTGAAAGACCAATGAGGCGTCTTGATCTATCTCTATAGATTTTGATGCCTAATATGTAAGCAGCTTCTCCAAGGTCCTTCATTGAAAAACTCTTATTCAAGTAGGCCTTTATGCTCTCCAAGAATTCTATATCATTTCCCATCAGCAATATGTCATCCACATATAATATGAGAAATGCTACAGAGCTCCCACTCACTTTCTTGTAGATACAGGCTTCTCCCCAAGTCTGTATAAAGCCAAACGCTTTGATCACATCATTAAAGCGAATATTCCAACTCCGAGATGCTTGCACCAGCCTGTAGATCGAGCGCTGGAGCTTGCATACCTTGTTAGCATTCTCTGGATCGACAAAACCTTCCGGCTGCATCATATACAACTCTTCCTTGAGGAAACCATTAAGGAATGCCGTTTTGACGTCCATTTGCCATATCTCATAATCATAGAATGCGGCAATTGCTAACATGATTCGGACTGACTTCAGCGTCGCTACGAGAGAGAAAGTCTCGTCGTAGTCAATCCCTTGAACTTGTCGATACCCCTTAGCGACAAGCCGAGCCTTATAGATGGTCACATTACCATCCGCGTCTGTCTTCTTCTTAAATATCCATTTATTTTCTATGGCGTGCCTATCATCGGGCAAGTCCACCAAAGTCCATACTTTGTTTTCATACATGGATTCTATCTCAGATTTCATGGCTCCAAGCCATTTATTGGAATCCGGGCCCGCCATCGCTTCTTCATAGTTTGAAGGTTCACCGTTGTCTAACAACATGATTACCATGATAGGGTTGCCGTACCACTCTGGTGCGGAACGTGTCCTTGTGGACCTTCGAAGTTCAGTAGTAACTTGATCTGTATCTTCATGATCATCATCATTAACTTCCTCCCTTGTCGGTACACGCACCTCAGGAACAATTTCCCGCGCTGCGCTACTTTCGGTTCGGGAGGGGTGACTGCCAACTCATCAAGTTCTACTTTCCTCCCACTCACTTCTTTCGAGAGAAACTCTTTCTCCAGAAAGGATCCATTCTTCGCAACAAAGACCTTGCCTTCGGATCTGAGGTAGAAGGTGTACCCAATCGTTTCCTTTGGGTATCCTATGAAGATGCATTTTTCCGATTTGGGTTCGAGCTTCTCAGGTTGAAGTTTCTTGACATAAGCATCGCAACCCCAAACTTTTAGAAACGACAACTTAGGTTTCTTGCCAAACCAAAGTTCATACGGTGTCGTCTCAATGGATTTCGACGGAGCCCTATTTAAAGTGAATGCGGCAGTCTCTAAAGCATAACCCCAAAAAGATAGCGGTAAGTTGGTGAGAGACATCATAGATCACACCATGTCCAACAGGGTACGATTTCGACGTTCGGACACACCATTACGCTGAGGTGTTCCGGGCGGTGTCAATTGTGAAACAATTCCACAGTTCCTAAGGTACGTGCCAAATTCATGACTTAAATATTCACCCCCATGATCCGATCGCAAGAACTTTATTTTTCTGTCACGTTGATTCTCAACCTCATTCTGAAATTCCTTGAACTTTTCAAAGGTCTCAGACTTGTGCTTCATCAAGTAGACATACCCATATCTACTCAAGTCATCTGTGAGGGTGAGAACATAACGATGGCCTCTGCGAGCCTCAACACTCATTGGACCGCACACATCGGTATGTATGATTTCCAATAAGTTGGTTGCTCGCTCCATTGTTCCGGAGAACGGAGTCTTGGTCATCTTGCCCAAGAGGCATGGTTCGCACGTGTCAAATGATTCATAATCAAGAGACTCCAGAAGTCCATCTGCATGAAGCTTCTTCATACGTTTGACACCAATATGACCAAGGCGGCAATGCCACAAGTATGTGGCACTATCATTGTCAACTTTACATCTTTTGGCATTCACACTATGAATATGTGTATCATCACGATCGAGATTCATCAAAAATAAACCATTGACCAGTGGGGCATGACCATAAAACATATCTCTCAAATAAATAGAACAACCATTATTCTCGGATTTAAATGAGTAGCCATCTCGCATCAAACGAGATCCAGATACAATGTTCATGCTCAAAGCTGGTACTAAATAACAATTATTAAGGTTTAAAACTAATTCCGAGGGTAGATGTAGAGGCAGCGTGCCGACGGCGATCACATCGACCTTGGAACCATTCCCGACGCGCATCGTCACCTCGTCCTTCGCCAGTCTCCGCTTATTCCGCAGCTCCTGCTTTGCGTTACAAATGTGAGCAACTGCACCGGTATCAAATACCCAGGAGCTACTACGAGAGCTGGTAAGGTACACATCAATAACATGTATATCACATATACCTTTGACGTTGCCGGCCTTCTTGTCTGCTAAGTATTTGGGGTGGTTCCGCTTCCAGTGACCCGTTCCCTTGCAATAAAAGCACTCAATCTCAGGCTTGGGTCCATTCTATGGCTTCTTCCCGGCAACTGGTTTACCGGGCGCGGCAACTCCTTTGCCGTCCTTCTTGAAGTTCTTCTTACCCTTGCCCTTCTTGAACTTAGTGGTTTTATTGACCATCAACACTTGATGCTCTTTCTTGATCTCCACCTCCGCTGATTTCAGCATTGAATACACCTCAGGAATGTACTTCTCCATCCCTTGCATATTGAAGTTCAACACAAAGCTCTTGTAGCTAGGTGGGAGTGACTGAAGGATTCTGTCAACGACCGCTTCGTCTGGGAGATTCATTCCCAACCGAGACAAGCGGTTCTGCAACCCAAACAACTTGAGTATGTGCTCACTGACAGAACTATTTTCCTCCATCTTACAGCTGTAGAATGCGTTGGAGACATCATATCTCTCAACTCGGGTATGAGCCTGGAAAACCATTTTCAGCTCTTGGAACATCTCATATGCCCCGTGGTGCTCGAAACGCTTTTGGAGCCCCGATTCTAAGCTGTAGAGCATGCCGCACTGAACCAGGGAGTAATCATCACAACGTGACTACCAAGCATTCATAACATCTTGGTTTTGCCGGGGCGGGAGCGTCACCTAGCGGTGCTTCTAGGACATAAGTTTTCTTGGCATCTATGAGGATGATCCTCAGGTTACGGACCCAGTCCGTATAGTTGCTACCATCGTCTTTCAGCTTGGATTTCTCTAGGAACGCGTTGAAGTTGAGGGTGACATGAGCGTGGGCCATTTGATCTATAAGACATATTGTAAAGAATTTAGACTAAGTTCATGACAATTAAGTTCATCTAATCAAATTTTAATGAACTCCCACTCAGATTGACATCTCTCCAGTCTTCTAAGTGATACATGATCCGAATCGACTAGCCCGTGTCCGATCATCACGTGAGACGGACTAGTCATCAACGGTGAACATCTTCATGTTGATCGTATCTTCTATACGACTCATGTTCGACCTTTCGGTCTTCCGTGTTCTGAGGCCATGTCTGTACATGCTAGGCTCGTCAAGTGAACCCTAAGTGTATTGCGTGTGTAAATCTGGCTTACACCAGTTGTATGCGAACATTAGAGCCTATCACACCCGATCATCACGTGCTGCTTCGGAACAACGATCCTTAGCAACGGTGCACAGTTAGGGGGAACACAATTCTTGAAATTTTCAGTGAGAGATCATCTTATTTACTACCGTCGTTCTAAGTAAACAAGATGCATAAACATGATAAACATCACATGCAATCAAATAAAGTGACATGATATGGCCAATATCATTTTGCTCCTTCGATCTCCATCTTCGGGGGCACCATGATCATCTTTGTCACCGGCATGACACCATGATCTCCATCATCATGACCTCCATCATCGTGTCTTCATGAAGTCGTCTCGCCAACTATTACTTCTACCACTATGGCTAACGTTTAGCAATAAAGTAAAGTAATTACATGGCGTTATTTAGTGACACGCAGGTCATACAATAAATAATACAACTCCTATGGCTTCTGCCGGTTGTCATTTTCATCGACATGCAAGTCGTGATTCCCTATTACAAGAACATGATCAATCTCATACATCACATATATCATTCATCACATCTTCTTGGCCATATCACATCACATAGCACATGCTGCAAGAACAAGTTAGACGACCTCTAATTGTTGTTGCAAGTTTTTACGTGGCTTTTATAGGTTTTCTAGCAAGAACGTTTCTTACATACGCCAAAACCACAACGTGATATGTCAATTTCTATTTACCCTTCATAAGGGCCCTTTTCATCGAATCCGATCCGACTAAAGTGGGAGAGACAGACACCTGCCAGCCACCTTATGCAACTAGTGCATGTCAGTCGGTGGAACCAGTCTCACGTAAGCGTACGTGTAAGGTCGGTCCGGGCCGCTTCATCCCACGATGCCGCCGAATACAGATTGGACTAGTAACAGCAAGAGAATTGAACAAAATCAACGCCCACAACTTGTTTGTGTTCTACTCGTGCAAGATGCTACGCAAAGACCTAGCTCAGATGCCACTGTTGGGGAACGTAGCAGAATTCAAAAAATTTCCTATGCTTCACCAAGATCAATCTAAGGAGTCATCTAGCAACGAGCATAAAGGAGTGCATCTACATACCCTTTGTAGATCGCGTGCGGAAGCGTTCGAAGGAACGTGTATGATGGAGTCGTACTCGTCGTGATCCTCGTCACCGATGATCCCAGCGCCGAACGGACGGCACCTCCGCGTTCAACACACGTACGGTACAGCGACGTCTCCTCCTTCTTGATCCAGCAAGGGGGGAGGAGAGGTTGACGGAGATCCAGCAGCACGACGGCGTGGTGGTAGATGCAACGAGAAAAGCTGCAGGGCTTCGCCGAGGCCCTGCGGGAGGAGTTGGAGGTGTGACAGGGGGGAGAGGCGCCAGAGGCTTGGGGTGCGGCTGCCCTCTCTCCCCCCACTATATATAGGGGGCCAGGGGGCGCCGGCCCTAGGAGATCCAATCTCCTAGGGGGGCGGCGGCCAGGGGGGTATCTTGCCCCCCAAGGCATAGGGAGGCGCCCCCACCCCTAGGGTTTCAACCCTAGGCGCATGGGGGTGGCCCATGTGGGGTGCGCCAGCCCACTAGGGGCTGGCCCCCTTCCCCCCTACGGCCCACGGGGCCCTCCGGGATGGGTGGCCCCACCCGGTGGACCCCCGGGACCCTTCCGGTGGTCCCGGGACACTCCCAGTGACCCCCGGAACTGTCCCGATGGCGGAAACTGGACTTCCTATATATCATTCTTCACCTCCGGACCATTCCAGAACTCCTCGTGACGTCCGGGATCTCATCCGGCACTCCGAACAACATTCGGGTTTCCGTGTGCATATATCTCTACAACCCTAGCGTCACCGAACCTTAAGTGTGTAGACCCTACGGGTTCGGGAGACACGCAGACATAAGGATGACAATGGGTACCCATTACCCACATACCCTGCGGGTAAAAACCCTATTAGGGTAAGGGTATGGGATAAAAACTTACCCATGGGTACTTAAATGGGAAAATATCATACCCATCGGGTAGAGAGGGTACGGGTATGGGATCATATAACCCATGCCCACGTACCCATGTACCCATCTAAAATGTTGATAAGTGGGTTTCAGTTAATATCCCAATGTATTAATTTCCCCTCCTAATCGCTCTAGGTAAAACTCTAATGTGTAGTCAAATTATCTCTATAATTTATCATGATTTTGTGAACTTAAAGTGTATGCTTATGTGTTGTTATTTATGATTATGTGTTGTTGTTTAACATTTTTATGTGTCACTTTATAGGCAGGTATTTTTGTTTATCAGAATGTGTTGTTGTTACAATATGTTGTTGTACATTGTTGTTTAAAATGTGTTGCTATTAATAATTTATGGTTATATGTTGCTTTTTACAACTATTTTCTACTCAATTGATGTGTTGGAAACGCGGGTATTTTTACGCACGGATACCCATATACCCTGCCGGGTGACGGGTATGGGAAAAAATTGTACCCTTGACGGGTATGGGTATGGGTGGTGGGTAAGTTCAGGGTGGACGGGTAAGGGTATGGGATAGCTCCACCCGTACCCATACCCTGCGGGTGCCATCCCTACGCAGACATGACCGAGACGACTCTCCGGTCAATAACCAACAGCGGGATCTGGATACCCATGTTGGTTCCCACGTGTTCCTCGATGATCTCATCAGATGAACCACTGTGTCAAGGATTCACTCAATCCCGTATGTTATTCCCTTTGTCTATCGGTACAGTACTTGCCCGAGATTCGATAGTCGGTATGCCCGATACCTTGTTCAATCTCGTCATGGCAAGTCTCTTTACTCGTTCCATAATCCATCATCCCGTGACTAACTCCTTAGTCACATTGAGCTCATTATGATGATGTCTTACCGAGTGGGCCTAGAGATACCTCTCCGTCATACGGAGTGACAATATCCCAGTCTCGGTTCGTACCAACCCAATAGACACTTTCGGAGATACCCGTTGCGTACCTTTATAGTCACCCAGTTACGTTGTGACGTTTGGCACACCCAAAGTATTCCTACGGTATCCGGGTGTTGCACAACCTCATGGTCTAAGGAACAAATACTTGACACTGGAAAAGCTTAAGCATTACGAACTATACGATCTCGTGCTAGGCTTAGGATTGGGTCTCGTCCATCACATCATTCTCCTAATGATGTGATCCCGTTATGAATGACATCCTATGTCCATGGTCAGGAAACCGTGACCATCTGTTGATCAACGAGCTAGTAACTAGAGGCTTACCAGGGACACGTTGTGTTCTATGTATTCACACATGTATCGCTGTTTCCGTACAATACAATTCAAGCATGAATAACAGACAATTATCATGAACAAGGAAATACAATAATAATCCTTTTATCATTGCATCTAGGGCATATTTCCAACAAGTACTTGGTTCAAACAAGGAAGAAAGGGGGTGGGAGTGGGGGAAGATTTGTTACCTGAATCTAGGACTTTGTCGAAAGAGGAAATAATGGGGGCGAAAAGTAGCACAGACTGGCTATCCATCTGGTCTCTAGGTCTAATAGGGAAATAAAGTGAACACAGTACAAACTCAATATAAACCCGATCCATTGGTTGAAAAGGAAATAAAGTGGGGACTGGGGGACAAGTTAACAGAGTAAGTCTAGCACTAGATTTGCTAGCCTCACACAGTATAAGGTGGCTATATAACGAACAAAAATGGGACCAACCCAGATATCCTCTTCTGATGTTTGTTTCCCCGAGCCACTAATGTGTAACGCCCCGGACACACCAGCCGGTGGTCGTTACTCCTGGCGTGATCTAGACTGGCCCCACAAATCAATACTAGTATTTTCTGCGCAATTTGTCCTCACTCGTGCGCACCTGGGACGAACTTCCCGGTCGGTCACCCATCCTAAAACTACTCCAAGCTGAGCACGCTTAACTTTGGAGTTCTATCCGAATGGGCTCCCGGAAAATAAGGAATTCCTTATTTATATGAGTAGTCTATCATCCCTAATAAGGCAGGCTATCACATACACCCTCACTCAGAGGAACCGACGTCGTCGTCGGGCCACAGGAACGTTCCCTCTTGGCACAAATGTCTGTGCATCTAGTCCGATACATGTGCCACGCCGTGTGCCACGACGGGTTACAAACGTCATGAACAACATGATCGAGCACCTGTCCGCAAACATCCGTGTAACCGCGAGGGTCGGCTCTGATACCAACTTGTAATGCGCCGGACACACCCGCCGGTGGTCGTTACTCCTGGCGGGATCTAGACTGGCCCCACAAATCAATACTAGTCTTTTCTGCGCACTTTGTCCTCACTCGTGCGCACCTGGGACGAACTTCCCGGCCGGTCACGCATCCTGAGACTACTCCAAGCTGAGCACGCTTAACTTTGGAGTTCTATCCGAATGGGCTCCCGGAAAAGAAGGAATTCCTTATTTATATGAGTAGTCTATCATCCCTAATAAGGCAGGCTATCACATAATGTAGCAGTCGCACTGTTAAAAGTAAGGACACGTTAAACCAATGTTGTTTTCAATGTAATGCCTCTAGTAATATGAATCAATGTCACTTTTTATCATGTTCTGCTAAATTTCCCATTAAGATAAGTTGCTTCTTTTCGTTTTCTGATGGAAATGGAACCGAGGCTGGAGCCCTTTTCTTTAAAAAAGAAGAAGAAGAAGCTGCTAGCTCATGGGACATTGCTTCATTTTAGGTGAACTGCACCAAAAGGTCCCATGAATTGAATCATCCATGTTGGTGGCTGGTGTCATCCCTTCTACGATGGCGTTGACTGCAGATATGGTTCCCATCACGAGGTATGTTCCTTTTTGGTCTGACCGTTTGCCAAAGATCCTGCATGTTGATCCTGCTCTTGTGCTACTGTTTTGGCACTGCCATGATAAAGCAGTAGTGTTATTATTTTGCACCTTAATCTAGTGGCACTATTAATTTGAGGCAATGTTTTGGCACCGCCATGTTTTTTTATATATTGAAAGAGGGGGTTCCCTCCGATTTCACTAAAGAAACCCAACCATGTTGGAAATATGCCCTAGAGGTAATAATAAAAGTATTATTATTATATTTCCTTGTTCATGATAATTGTCTGTCATTCATGCTTGAATTGTATTGTACGGAAACAGCGATACATGTGTGAATATATAGACCATAATGAGTCCCTGGTAAGCCTCTAGTTACCAGCTCGTTGATAAACAGATGGTCACGGTTTCCTGATCATGGACATGGGATGTCAGTGATAACGGGATCACATCATTAGGAGAATGATGTGATGGACAAGACCCAATCCTGAGCCTAGCACGAGATCGTATAGTTCGTAATGCATAAGCTTTTCGGTGTCAAGTATTTATTCCTTAGACCATGAGGTTGTACAACTCCCGGATGCCGTAGGAATATTTTGGGTGTGCCAAATGTCGCAACGTAACTGGGTGGCTATAAAGGTACGCATCGGGTATCTCCGAAAGTGTCTGTTGAGTTGGTAGGAACCGAGACTGGGATATTGTCACTCCGTATGACGGAGAGGTTCCTCTGGGCCCACTCGGTAAGACATCATCATAATGAGCTCAAAGTGACTAAGGAGTTAGTCACGGGATGATGAATTACGGAACGAGTAAAGAGACTTGCCATGACGAGATTGAACAAGGTATCGGGCATACCGACGATCGAATCTCGGGCAAGTACCGTACCAATGGACAAAGGGAATAACATACGGGATTGAGTGAATCCTTGACACAGTGGTTCATCCAATGAAGATCATCGAGGAACACGTGGGAACCAATATGGGTATCCAGATCCCGTTGTTGGTTATTGGCTGGAGAGTGGTCTCGGTCATGTCTGCGTGTCTCCCGAACCCGTAGGGTCTACACACTTAAGGTTCGGTAACGCTAGGGTCGTAGAGATACATGCACGTGGAAACCCAAAAGTTCTTCAGAGTCCCGGATGAGATCCCGGACGTCACGAGGAGTTCCGGAATTGTCCGGAGGTAAAGAATGATGTATAGGAAGTCCAGTTTCGGCCACCGGGTGAACTCCGGGGGTCACCGGGAGTGTCCCGGGACCACCGGAGGGGTCCCGGGGGTCCACCGGGTGGGGCTACCCATCCCGGTGGGGACCCTAGGCCGCAAGGGGAAGGGGGCCAGCCCCTGGTGGGCTGGCGCACCCTACTGGGCCCTCCCTCATGCGCCTAGGGTTGAAACCCTAGGGGAGGGAGGCGCCCCCTATGCCTTGGGGGGCAAGTCTCCCCCCTAGGCCGCCGCCCCCCCCTTGCAGATCCCATCTGCAGGGCTTGGCGCACCCCCCTGGCCCCCTATATATATGTGGGGGGGGGGGGGAGAGGGCAGCCGCACCCAAGTCTCTGGCGCCTCTCCCCCTCCCGTCACACCTCCATCTCCTTACGCAGGGCGCCGGCGAAGCCCTGCAGGATTTCCCGCTGCATCCACCACCACGCCGTCGTGCTGCTGGATCTCCGACGACCTCTCCTCCCCCCTTGCTGGATCAGGAAGGAGGTGACGTTGTTGTACCGGACGTGTGTTGAACGCGGAGGTGCCGTCCGTTAGGCGCTAGATCATCTGCGACGAAGAACGCGAAGAGTACGACTACTTCATCCACGCTTCTTCGAAAGCTTCCGCTCGCGATCTACAAAAGGGTACGTAGATGCACTCTTATTTGCTCGTTGCTAGATGTCTCCTTAGATGGATCTTGGTGAAAGCGTATAAATTTTTTGAATTCTGCTACGTTCCCCAACAGTGGCATCTGAGCTAGGTCTTTTGCGTAGCATCTTGCATGATTAGAACACAAAACAGTTGTGGGCGTTGAGTTTGCTCAATTTTCTTACCGTTACTAGTCTAATCTTGATTCGGCGGTATTGTGGGATGAAGCGGCCCGGACCGACCTTACACGTACGCTTACGTGAGACTGGTTCCACCGACAGACATGCACTAGATGCATAAGGTGGCTGGCGGGTGTCTGTCTCTCCTACTTTAGTCGGATCGGATTCGATGAACAGGGTCCTTATGAAGGGTAAATAGAAATTGACAAATCACGTTGTGGTTTTGGCGTAGGTAAGAAATGTTCTTGCTAGAAAACCTATAGAAGCCACGTAAAAACTTGCAACAACAATTAGAGGACGTCTAACTTGTTTTTGCAGCATGTGCTATGTGACGTGGTATGGCCAAAGAAGATGTGATGAATGATATATGTGATGTATGAGATTGATCATGTTCTTGTAATAGGGAATCACGACTTGCATGTCGATGAACTTGACAACCGGCAGGAGCCATAGGAGTTGTCTTAATTATTGTATGACCTGCGTGTCACTGAATAACGCCATGTAATTACTTTACTTTATTGCTAAACGTTAGCCATAGTAGTAGAAGTAATAGTTGGCGTGACGACTTAATGAAGACACGATGATGGAGATCATGATGATGGAGATCATGGTGTCGAGCCGGTGACAAAGATGATCATGGTGCCCCGAAGATGGAGATCCAAGGAGCAAGATGATATTGGCCATATCATGTCACTTTAATTGATTGCATGTGATGTTTATCATGTTTATGCATCTTGTTTACTTAGAACGACGGTAGTAAATAAGATGATCTCTCACTAAAATTTCAAGAATTGTGTTCCCCCTAACTGTGCACCGTTGCTAAGGATCGTTGTTCCGAAGCACCACGTGATGATCGGGTGTGATAGGTTCTAACGTTCGCATACAACGGGTGTAAGCCAGATTTACACACGCAACACACTTAGGGTTCACTTGACGAGCCTAGCATGTACAGACATGGCCTCGGAACACGGAAGACCGAAAGGTCGAACACGAGTCATATAGAAGATACGATCAACATGAAGATGTTCACCGTTGATGACTAGTCCGTCTCACGTGATGATCGGACACGGGCTAGTCGATTCGGATCGTGTATCACTTAGATGACTAGAGAGATGTCAATCTGAGTGGGAGTTCATTAAAATTTGTTTAAGATGAACTTAATTATCATGATCTTAGTCTAAATTCTTTACAATATCTCTTGTAGATCAAATGGCCCACGCTCAAGTTTCCCTCAACTTCAACGCGTTCCTAGAGAAAACCAAGCTGAAAGACGATGGTAGCAACTATACGGATTGGGTCCGTAACCTGAGGATTATCCTCATAGCTACCAAGAGATCATATGTCCTTGAAGCACCGCTAGGTGATGCACCCGTTCTCCCGGCGACCCAAGACGTTATGAACGCTTGGCAGTCGCGTTGTGATGATTACTCCCTGGTTTAGTGCGGCATGCTTTACAGCTTAGAGTCGGGGCTCCAAAAGTGTTTTGAGAATCACGGAGCATATGAGATGTTCCAAGAGCTGAAAATGGTTTTCCAAGCTCATGCCCGAGTCGAGAGATATGACGTCTCCGACGCATTCTACAGCTGTAAGATGGAGGAAAATAGTTCTGTTAGTGAGCACATCCTCAAGATTTCTGGATTGCACAGCCGCTTGTCTCAGTTGGGAATGAATCTCCCAGATGAAGCGGTCGTTGACAGAATCCTCCAGTCGCTCCCACCTAGCTTCAAGAGCTTCGTGTTAAACTTCAATATGCAGGGGATGGAGAGGTCCATTCCCGAGGTGTATTCAATGCTGAAATCAGCGGAGGTGGATATCAAGAAAGAACATCAAGTGTTGATGGTCAATAAAACAACTAAGTTCAAGAAAGGCAAGGGTAAGAAGAACTTCAAGAAGGAAGGCAAAGGAGTTGTCGCGCCCGGTAAGCTAGTTGCCGGGAAGAAGCCAAAGAATGGACCCAAGCCTGAAACTGAGTGTTTTCATTGCAAGGGAGTGGGTCACTGGAAGCGGAACTGCCGCAAATACTTAGCAGACAAGAAGGCCGGCAACGTCAAAGGTATATATGATATACATGTTATTGATGTGTACCTTACCAGCACTCGTAGTAGCTCCTGGGTATTTGATACCGGTGTAGTTGCTCACATTTGTAACTCTAAGCAGGAGTTGCGGAATAAGCGGAGACTGGCGAAGGATGAGGTAACGATGCGCGTCGGGAATGGTTCCAAGGTCGATGTGATCGCCGTCGGCACGCTACCTCTACATCTACCCTCAGGATTAGTTTTAAACCTTAATAATTGTTATTTAGTACCAGCTTTGAGCATGAACATTGTATCTGGATCTCGTCTTATGCGAGATGGCTACTCATTTGAATTGAAGAATAATGGTTGTTCTATTTATTTGAGGGATATGTTTTATGGTCATGCCCCGCTGGTCAATGGTTTATTTTTGATGAATCTCGAACGTGATGATACACATATTCATAGTGTAGATGCCAAAAGATGTAAAGTTGATAATGATAGTCCCACATACTTGTGGCATTGCCGCCTTGGTCATATTGGTGTCAAGCGTATGAAGAAGCTCCATTCAGATGGACTTCTAGAGTCTCTTGATTATGAATCATTTGACACATGCGAACCATGCCTTTTGGGCAAGATGACCAAGACTCCGTTCTCCGGAACAATGGAGCGAGCAACCAACTTGTTGGAAATCATACATACCGATGTATGCGGTCCAATGAGTGTTGAGGCTCGCAGAGGCTATCGTTATGTTCTCACCCTCACAGATGACTTGAGTAGATATGGGTATATCTATTTGATGAAACACAAGTCTGAGACCTTTGAAAAGTTAAAGGAATTTCAGAATGAGGTTGAGAATCAACGTGACAGAAAAATAAAGTTCTTGCGATCGGATCGTGGGGGTGAATATTTAAGTCATGAATTTGGCACACACCTTAGGAACTGTGGAATTGTTTCACAATTGACACCGCCCGGAACACCTCAACGTAACGGTGTGTCCGAACGTCGAAATCGTACTCGGTTGGACATGGTGCGATCTATGATGTTTCTCACCGACTTACCGCTATATTTTTGGGGTTATGCTTTAGAGACTGCCGCATTCACTTTAAATAGGGCTCCGTCGAAATCCGTTGAGACGACATCGTATGAACTTTGGTTTGGCAAGAAACCGAAGCTATCGTTTCTGAAAGTTTGGGGTTGCGATGCTTATGTCAAGAAATTTCAACCTGAAAAGCTCGAACCCAAATCGGAAAAATGCGTCTTCATAGGATACCCAAAGGAAACGATTGGGTACACCTTCTACCACAGATCCGAAGGCAAAGTCTTTGTTGCCAAGAATGGATCCTTTCTGGAGAAAGAGTTTCTCTCGAAAGAAGTGAGTGGGAGGAAAGTAGAACTTGATGAGGTGACAGTCACCCCTCCTGGACCGGAAAGTAGCGCAGCGCAGGAAATTGTTCCTGAGGTGCCTGCACCGACAAGGGAGGAAGTTAATGATGATGATCATGAAGAAACAGATCAAGTTACTACTGAACTTCGAAGGTCCACAAGGGCACGTTCCGCACCAGAGTGGTACGGCAACCCTATTATGGAAATTATGTTGTTAGACAACGGTGAACCTTCGAACTATGAAGAAGCAATGGCGGGCCCGGATTCCAATAAATGGCTTGGAGCCATGAAATCCGAGATAGAATCCATGTATGAAAACAAAGTATGGACTTTGGTGGACTTGCCTGATGATAGGCACGCCCTAGAAAACAAATGGATATTTAAGAAGAAGACAGACGCGGATGGTAATGTGACCATCTATAAGGCTCGGCCTGTCGCTAAGGGTTATCGACAAGTTCAAGGGATTGACTACAACGAGACTTTCTCTCCCGTAGCGATGCTGAAGTCAGTCAGAATCATGTTAGCTACTGCCGCATTCTATGATTATGAGATATGGCAAATGGACGTCAAAACGGCATTCCTTAATGGCTTCCTCAAGGAAGAGCTGTATATGATGCAGCCGGAAGGTTTTGTCGATCCAGAGAATGCTAACAAGGTATGCAAGCTCCAGCGCTCGATCTACGGGCTGGTGCAAGCATCTCGGAGTTGGAATATTCGCTTTAATGATGTGATCAAAGCGTTTGGCTTTATACAGACTTATGGAGAAGCCTGTATCTACAAGAAAGTGAGTGGGAGCTCTGTAGCATTTCTCATATTATATGTGGATGACATATTGCTGATGGGAAAGGATATAGAATTCTTGGACAATGTAAAGGCCTACTTGAATAAGAGTTTTTCAATGAAGGATCTTGGAGAAGCTGCTTACATATTAGGCATCAAAATCTATAGAGATAGATCAAGACGCCTCATTGGTCTTTCACAAAGCACATACCTTGACAAGATATTGAAAAAGTTCAATATGGATCAGTCCAAGAAGGGGTTCTTGCCTGTTTTGCAAGGTATGAGATTGAGCAAGGCTCAGTCGCAGACCACGGTAGAAGATAGAGAAAAGATGAGTGTCATTCCCTATGCCTCGGCCATAGGTTCTATCATGTATGCCATGCTGTGTACCAGACCTGATGTGAACCTTGCCATAAGTTTGGTAGGGAGGTACCAAAGTGATCCTGGTATGGAAGACTGGACAGCGGTCAAGAACATCCTGAAGTACCTGAAAAGGACTAAGGATATGTTTCTCGTTTATGGAGGTGACGAAGAGCTCGTCGTAAAAGGTTATGTCGATGCTAGCTTCGACACAGATCTGGATGACTCGAAGTCACAAACCCGATACGTGTATATTTTGAATGGAGGGGCAGTCAGCTGGTGCAGTTGCAAGCAAAGCGTCGTGGCGACATCTACATGTGAAGCGGAGTACATAGTTGCTTCCGAAGCAGCGCAGGAAGGAGTCTAGATGAAGGAGTTCATCACCGACCTAGGAGTCATTCCAAGCGCGTCAAGCCCGATGACTCTCTTCTGTGACAACACTGGTGCTATTGTTATTACCAAGGAGCCCAGGTTTCACAAGAAGACCAAGCACATCAAGCGTCGTTTCCACTCCATTCGGAATTATGTTCAAGATGGAGACATAGATATTTGTAAAGTGCATACGGATCTGAATGTTGCAGACCCATTGACTAAACCCCTTCCACGGGCAAAACATGATCAACACCAGAA
Organism: Secale cereale; assembly: GCA_902687465.1. Lineage (NCBI taxonomy): Eukaryota > Viridiplantae > Streptophyta > Magnoliopsida > Poales > Poaceae > Secale > Secale cereale. The sequence continues at coordinate 142,932,877 of LR738711.1, forward strand.
CTCTATGGGTGTTCGATTCATCACAATGTAACTAGATTATTGACTCTAGTGCAAGTGGGAGACTGTTGGAAATATGCCCTAGAGGCAATAATAAAAGTATTATTATTATATTTCCTTGTTCATGATAATTGTCTGTCATTCATGCTTGAATTGTATTGTACGGAAACAGCGATACATGTGTGAATATATAGACCACAATGAGTCCCTAGTAAGCCTCTAGTTACCAGCTCGTTGATCAACAGATGGTCACGGTTTCCTGATCATGGACATGGGATGTCAGTGATAACGGAATTACATCATTAGGAGAATGATGTGATGGACAAGACCCAATCCTGAGCCTAGCACGAGATCGTATAGTTCGTAATGCATAAGCTTTTCGGTGTCAAGTATTTATTCCTTAGACCATGAGGTTGTACAACTCCCGGATGCCGTAGGAATACTTTGGGTGTGCCACACGTCACAACGTAACTGGTTGGCTATAAAGGTATGCATCGGGTACCTCCGAAAGTGTCTGTTGAGTTGGTACGAACCGAGACTGGGATATTGTCACTCCGTATGACGGAGAGGTTCCTCTGGGCCCACTCGGTAAGACATCATCATAATGAGCTCAAAGTGACTGAGGAGTTAGTCACGGGATGATGAATTACGGAACGAGTAAAGAGACTTGCCATGACGAGATTGGACAAGGTATCGGGCATACCGACGATCGAATCTCGGGCAAGTACCGTACCAATGGACAAAGGGAATAACATACGGGATTGAGTGAATCCTTGACACAGTGGTTCATCCGATGAAGATCATCGAGGAACATGTGGTAACCAACATGGGTATCTAGATCCCGCTGTTGGTTATTGGCTGGAGAGTGGTCTCGGTCATGTCTGCGTGTCTCCCGAACCCGTAGGGTCTACACACTTAAGGTTCGGTAACGCTAGGGTCGTAGAGATACATGCACGTGGAAATCCGAAAGTTGTTCGGAGTCCCGGATGAGATCCCGGACGTCACGAGGAGTTCCGGAATTGTCCGGAGGTAAAGAATGATGTATAGGAAGTCCAGTTTCGGCCATCGGGTGAACTCCGACGGTCACTTGGAGTGTCCCGGGACCATCGGAGGGGTCTCGGGGGCCCACCGGGTGGGGCCACCCATCCCGGTGGGGCCCCTAGGCCGCAAGGGGAAGGGGGCCAGCCCCTGGTGGGCTGGAGCACCCTACTGGGCCCTCCCTCATGCGCCTAGGGTTGAAACCCTAGGGTAGGAGGCGCCCCCTATGCCTTGGGGGGCAAGTCTCCCCCCTAGGCCGCCGCCCCCCCTTGCAGATCCCATCTGCAGGGCTTGGCTCACCCCCCTGCCCCCTATATATATGTGGGGGGGGGGGAGAGGGCAGCCGCACCCAAGTCTCTGGCGCCTCTCCCCCTCCCGTCACACCTCCATCTCCTTGCGGAGGGCGCCGGCGAAGCCCTGCAGGATTTCCCGCTGCATCCACCACCACGCCGTCGTACTGCTGGATCTCCGACGACCTCTCCTCCCCCCTTGCTGGATCAAGAAGGAGGTGACGTTGCTGTACCGGACGTGTGTTGAACGCGGAGGTGCCATCCGTTCGGCGCTAGATCATCGGTGACGAAGAACGCGAAGAGTACGACTACTTCATCCACGCTTCTTTGAAAGCTTCCGCTCGCGATCTACAAAAGGGTATTTAGATGCACTCTTATTTGCTCGTTGCTAGATGTCTCCTTAGATGGATCTTGGTGAAAGCGTAGAATTTTTTTGAATTCTGCTATGTTCCCCAACAGTATGTTCCTTTTTGGTCTGACTGTTTGCCAAAGATCCTGCATGTTGATCCTGCTCTTGTGCTACTGTTTTGGCACTGCCATGATAAAGCAGTAGTGTTATTATTTTGCACCTTAATCTAGTGGCACTATTAATTTGAGGCAATGTTTTGGCACCGCCATGTTTTTTTATATATTGAAAGAGGGGGTTCCCTCCGATTTCATTAAAGAAACCCAACCATAGAGAACCATTATCCGACAACATCTCAGTGTAGACGGGCAGTTATGCAACTACTACTAGAACGGACTGAGTACTAGCAGGAGACAAGTTCACCACATAAGCTAGGCAGGTAGGGGGACGCAGCACCAGCTCGACCAAGTTTGGATTACAACCCAAATGCTACCACAGAAACATTAGGGGGAAGATAGGGACTGAAAGAGCTAGCTTCAGCATCCCAGTCTAAGCACCCCCCAGCCTTCATCCTTGCGATGCACGATACACCTCGTTTGCCACCTACTCGACCCTAGTGTCACTGATAAAATGAAGTAATAATATAGTTAAAATAGAGCGAGTGTCCTCTCTATCATTTCATTTTCAATGTAGATAAAGAAAGTGCTTCTCTTTGTTAATGTAAGTTTCATCAAATAGTCTATTGCTAATGTTTAAGCGTTTCTGCAAACTAGGGTGCTTAATTTTAGTTGATCTGCACAAAAAAAGAGATTTGAATGTCTCAAGGCCCCTCCTTGTACTACCGCTGTACACTGATGTTCATCACTGGCAGAAGGTGTATCAGGGAGACTTGGGTCGATTTCCAGTATGATGTAATATTTTATTTTGTTTATTAGTGTTTGTTTCATCAACTAGTGCCACTATAATCTAATCAGACCTTTTCATTATCCGTGCAAACAGGGTTATTCAGCTGCATTTTGGTGGAACTGCACAAATGTACGGATGGAACCTGCATATATGCAGAGTGCGAGGTGCCAAGTAAAAATTACCGACACCAACCCTGCTCCATCTAAGCATTGGCATCCACCACCATCAGTGGGATGTGTGGCGCTCACTGTGGAGTGTCGATCCCAGATGGAGCACCCACCAGAGATTGAAGGATCGAGCATCTACAGGGTGTCGTTTGTGAGGGTGTCGTGGCAGAGCGAGCTGGTGGAGTATTCGTCGACCGAACCCAACTGCAAGAGGAGAAAAACAGTTGGCTCGACGACGCTTCCCCGCCATCCTCTCCCTCGCTGTTCACATCGTCTCACGGGGCGGCTGTCTGCCGCCAAGGAATAGGAGGGACCCCCCCCCAAACCAATATTCGGGCAGGTTGTGAATTGTCAGGAGGAGCTTAGGGTTGTTAGTATTTGTAGGTTGTGAATTGTGTTTTGTGTTGTGTATTTTGAGAGTACTTTCAGATATGAATGTCTTTTGAATTCCAGATTTGCAGTATTGAGCATATGAAGTATTTTATGAATTCTAGAGATCTATTTTTAGCACTTAAAAAATGTAGTTTCATAGGAGTATAAAAGTGCAGACAATGTAATTCTCAGAGAAGAAACTGAAAGTTTCAGTTTCAGATAAGAAACTCCAAGTTCAGTTTCAGATAAGAAACTGCAACTTTCAGAGGCAGAGCATTTATATTAACACGGCCTTTTCAAACAGTGTTAACATCATGCTGGAAGTTTCATTCATGTTCGAAACTGGAACTACCAGCCAGTTAACATCATGCTGATTAACATTCATGCATAGCACATCTTCATATGATGCATAGTCAAAAAGATATGCTATTTTCAAAATGCCCACACAATGTCGAGTGTGCGAAAAACAGAGAAAATGAGGGACGAAGTTTTGGCAGCTGTAGGACGTGGTGTGCGTAGATGACAATTGGGACCCACATGTCAATAAAGGCAGAGGCAAAAAAATTGGAGATATTTTCTATGCACTTAAAAAAATGTAGTTTCATAGGAGTATAAAAGTGCAGACAATGTGATTCTCAGAGAAGGAACTGCAAGTTTCAGTTTCAGATAAGAAACTCCAAGTTCAGTTTCAGATAAGAAACTGTAACTTTCAGAGGCAGAGCATTTATATTAACACGACATTTTCAAACAGTGTTAACATCATGCTGGAAGTTTTATTCATGGTCAAAACTGGAACTACCAGCCAATTAACATCATGCTGATCAATATTCATGCATAGCACATCTTCATATGATGCACAGTTAAAAATATATGCTATTTTCAAAATGGCCACACAATGTCGAGTGTGCGAAAAATAGAGAAAACGAGGGATGAAGTTTTGGCAATTGTAGGACGTGTGTGCGTAGATGACAATTGGGATCCACATGTCAATAAAGGCAGAGGCAAAAAATTTGGAGATATTTTCTCTACACTGGTGGAATCGAACCCGGGCGGAACAGCTATCGGGTAGTGTCACTCGGCCACTGGGCTAGTTCAGTTGTTTCGTTACTAATAAGGCACTTCCTCAGGTGGTCGGATCTCCTCCTACGCCTTTGTGCGCTCTCCGCGACGCAGCTGCCTGCCGCTGTGAACATGCTGAACAAACGAGAGAATTGTACGTGGAGAGGCGGACAGTCAGGACCCACCAGGTCTATGGCCGTATGCAAGCAAGTGCCTCATCGAAAAAATACTTCATCCTAATGCTATACTGACGTTGGGGCTCACGGGTTTGTCAACATAGTTACATTTTTAGGTGCTTCAACGTAGTTACTATAGGAGATAAATTCACAACGAAGCTGGGGAGCTGGCAGGTATCATTTATTATCACTGGGGCAGCAAGTATCAGCTGGGTTTTGGGATGCCCCATCTAGGCTTTCTTTTTTAACATGCGCAGCCCACGACCTCGGATGTGAGGTCCATAGGCCTATTTGTATTTTCTTGAGGGCCCTCATGTATCGACCGACCTATGAACCTCCAATCCGAGGTTTATTTTTCCTGAAACATCGGCAGCCCAATTTATGTATTTTTTAAGAAAACGCAGAGGTTTGTTCAATTTTTCTATATAAGAATAGGAACGCCTGGTCCAACTTATGTTTCCCATCTAACTATATTATATATATTTAAATTATTTTTTATGTTATTATATATTATTGTTATTGTCATCATATATCTAATAGATACTTACATATGTAAGAAAACAATATCCCACATCTTGTTAACTTATAAAAATAATTTCTTAATAATAAAATCCTGGATTTTTTTGGCAACGAAAATCCTGGTGATTGTGTACAAAAGCTTGGTAAGATTTAAGGACCAATCTAATAATAAATCACTTATTATATATATAGGGATTGACTATTCGTCACCTTGGGTGAGGAATAGTTATTCTTCACCCCCTCTATTTTACCACCAATGCACTGTAATTTTACGTTTTGTAAGTTTTGTCTTATTTTTAACGTAAAAAGAGACCGTAAGAAAATATATAATCGCCGTAAAAAATATTTTATGTTATGTAAAATTATAAACGTAAAAACATAATGTAAAATATACATAAACTCCAAATTTTCTTGTCTTATGACCTATATTTTTATTTTCTTATACCAAATTTTACGTAGTGAATCAATCGGAATGTAACTATTTGAATTTCAAATGTAATTTAATTATGAAGTGACCGTAAAATTACCTCGGATGAAGAATAACTTATTCTGCACCCTGGGTGATGAATAGCATCAGTATATATAATTAGAATGCTCAGCCCATGTTTATTTTTTGATAACATTGCTGCGCCCACCCCAACATTATAATTAGAATCAACCCAGCAAAATCGTGTATTTCGAGAAAGTGCAAATGGCCTGTAATATTTTAGGAAAAACATAAATGGGTCACATGGACGCTACATTATTTGTTCACCCAGCCCAGCTAATGGACTGTAATTCAAAAAAAAAAGATCAAATGGACTGTAAATTCTACCTCACAAAAAAAGACTATAAATTCTGAAAAATGGGTTGAATACGTGCCACATTTTTGGAGGCTGAAATGTGGGCCAATAGGCCGAAGCCAATGCAAGTCGTTGTCAACTTAGTCAACAAATGATTCTGACATCGCTAGCCGTTGGATTTACATCCAACGACCGACAATCATCTTCAATCTCTCGTCTTCTTCCTCATGCGCCCTCGGGACCACCTGCTCACGCCTCCTGCTGCTAGTAGCTCTACTTAGCACGCTTCGTTGTGAAGCGCTACTCCACCGTTGGACATGCCTGTGACGCCCCCGATTTGACCGTACACTAATCATACACGCAAATGTGTACGACCAAGATCAGGGACTCACTGGAAGATATCACAACACAACTGTAGACACAAATTAAAATAATACAAGCTTTATATTACAAGCCAGGGGCCTCGAGGGCTCAAATACATAAGCTCGAATACACAAGATTCAGCGAAAGCAATAATATCTGAGTACAGACATAAGTTAAACAAGTTTGCCTTAAGAAGGCTAGCACAGATGTAGCAACGATCGAAGAGGCAAGGCCTCCTGCCTGGGACCTCGTAACTACTCCTCGAAGCCGAACTTCACATAGAAACATCCTCTGGATCTAGGGATGGCACCCACAGGGTATGGGTACGGGTGGAGCTATCCCATACCCTTACCCGTCCACCCTGAACTTACCCACCACCCATACCCATACCCGTCAAGGATACAATTTTTTCCCATACCCGTCACCCGACAGGGTATATGGTATCCGTGCGTAAAAATACCCGCGTTTCCAACACATCAATTGAGTAGAAAATAGTTGTAAAAAGCAACATATAACCATAAATTATTAATAGCAACACATTTTAAACAACAATGTACAACAACATATTGTAACAACAACACATTCTGATAAATAAAAATACCTGCCTATAAAGTGACACATAAAAATGTTAAACAACAACACATAATCATAAATAACAACACATCAGCATACACTTTAAGTTCACAAAATCATGATAAATTATAGAGATAATTTGACTACACATTAGAGTTTTACCTAGAGCGATTAGGAGGGGAAATTAATACATTGGGATATTAACTGAAACCCACTTATCAACATTTTAGATGGGTACATGGGTACGTGGGCATGGGTAATATGATCCCATACCCGTACCCTCTCTACCCGATGGGTATGATATTTTCCCATTTAAGTACCCATGGGTAAGTTTTTATCCCATACCCTTACCCTAATAGGGTTTTTACCCGCAGGGTACGTGGGTAATGGGTACCCATTGCCATCCTTATCTGGATCCTATGGGTCCTGGACTCCACCATCTGGTTGCGTCATCCGAGAAGAAGGGACAAAAGGGGAAAAAGGGGGAGAAAGCAACCGTGAGTACTCATCCAAAGTACTCGCAAACAAGGATCTACACTACATATGCAATGGTATCTGTATAAAGGGGTAATATATGTGGGTTAAATTGCAGAATGCCAGAATATGAGGGGGATAGTTAATCCAATCGAAGACTACGCTCTGGCCACCTCCATCTTCCAGCAGTAGATGAGAGTAGCTGGAAGTAACAAGTATCCTCGCATATGGCAGCCTCCATCTTGCAGCACTAGAAGGGAATAGATGGTAAGTTCACCAAGTAACAACGTATAGCATAATCCTACCCGTTGATCCTCCCCTCGTCGCCCTGTGAGAAAGCGATCACCGCGTTGTATCTGGAACTTGTCTGGGTGTGTTTTATTAAGTATCCAGTTCTAGTTGTCATGAGGTCAGAGTACAACTCCGGGTCGTCCTGTTACCGAGGGACACGACTATTTGAATAGATTAACTTCCCTGCAGGAGTGCACCACATAACCCAGCACGCTTGATCCCATTTGGCCGGACACACTTTCCTGGGTCATGCCCGGCCTCGGAAGATCAACACGTCGCAGCCCTACCTAAGCACAACAGAGAGGTCAGCACGCCGGTCTAAGTCCTAAGCGCATAGGGATCTGGGCCCATCGCCCAATGCACACCTGCACGTTGCGAGGACGGCCGATAAGCAGACCTAGCAACCTCCATTACTAAGGAAGTTACGTTACGCGGTCCAACCCGACGCGCGCCGCTCAGTCGCTGACGTCAAGAAGGCTTCGGCTGATACCACGACGTCGAGTACCCATAACTATTCCCACGTAGCTGGTTAGTGCGTATAGGCCAATTGCCAGACTCAGATGAAATACCAAGATCTCGTAAACGTGTTATTATGAAATAACCGCGGACAATGACCAGGGCCAGGCCCACCTGTCTCCTAGGTGGTCGCAACCTGCCCTGTCGCTCCGCCACAAAGTAACCATCAGGGGACTGCCGGGAACCCAGGCCCACCACTACCTGTGTGGAACCACCTGCCCCGTCAGCCCCCATATCTGAATCATCGTCATGTGTATGCAATAGTATAGTTTATACCCGTGATCACCACCCGAGTGATCACGGCCCGATAGTATAGCATGGCAGACGGACAAGAATGTAGGGCCACTGATGGAATACTAGCATCCTATACTAAGCATTAGGATAGCAGGTAAGGTATCAACATTGGTAGCAACAATGACAGGCTATGCAACAGAATAGGAGCCATCGAATCATCAACAGTAGCAAATCTAATGCAAGAATAAGAGAGAGGAGAATGGGCGATATCTGGTGATCAAGGGGGGGCTTGCCTGGTTGCTTTGGCAAGAAGGAGGGGTCGTCGTCGACGCAGTCGATCACAGTGGCACCGTCATCAGTCTCAGTCCCGATGTCTATCAGAGAGAAGAGGGGGGAGAAACAATAAATATAATGCAAACATCACACCAGAAAGCATAACATGGCAAAACGCGGTGCTACGTGTGACCTAACGCGGTAGGAGGTGACACCGACAAAGGGGGGAAACATCCGGAAAAGTATTCCCGGTGTTTGACGTTTTCGGGCAGATGAAACGGAGGTGGAATGTTGCAATTTCACTATGCTAGGGACGTGTGGCTGACAAACGGACCGCGTATTCGGATTCGTCTCGCCGTTCTGATCATTTTTCATATATAAATTATTTTCATCCGAGTTACGGATTATTTTATAATATTTTTCAAAGTTTTAAAACTTTTTTTGGAATTATTATTAATTCGAAAATTAAATAGCTAAAAGCTTTGTCACCTAGTGTGGTGTCAGCCACAGTCAATGACATGTGGGGCCAAGTCAAAGTCAACAGCACAGGCAGCTATTGACTGAGTCAACCAGTGAATAGTGCATGGGTCCCGCGTGTCATAGGCCTAAGCATTTTTAATATAGCTGAACATTTTATCTTACAGAATGGGCCACATGTTATAGGGCCTAGACTAACTACACACGATTAATTAGTTAACTAAGTGATCAGGTTAATTAAACCGACTTAATTAAGTTAATTAACTGTCTGATTAATTAGTTAGTTAATTATTAATTTTATTATTTATTTGTATTTAAAATTCTTCTCTTTTTTTTAAACGTTCTGGGCGGCGGGCCCCGGCTGTAATAGGCCCGGGGCCTTAACGGGTGCAGGGGAAGCGGGTGTTGGGCGCTGGGCGCTGCGGTTACGGCGTGCTGGCGCCCGAGCGGAAGTCGAGCACGGGCGGCGGCCATAGTAGGGGCGGCCAACGCGGGCCGGCGAGGACAGCCGCCGGCGCGGGCCAAAACGGCGGGCGGCGCGGCCAGAGGTGAGCTCGCGCGTGACGCGGGGCGGGCGTGCGCGTCGCGCGGCACGGGGCAAGTGCCGGCGGGTGTGAGGGCGAGGGCAGGCAGAGGTGAAGCTCCAATGGCGGTGCGGGCAGTCGCCGGAGGGGAGGGTCGGCGGCGAGGCACCAGCGGCAACCGCCGCAAGCGGCCGCAGCCATGCCTGGCCAGAGAGGCGCTCGCCTCGGCGGCTAGGTGCAGCTAGGAGCACGCGCAAGTGGAGGCGCAACGAAGGGGCACCCGGGGAGAACGATGAAGGCGACGATGGAGCAGCGCGCGACGACGAGGATGTGCGTGGGCGCGTGCGCAGGAGGGCCCAAGCCATGGGCGGAGCACATCAGCAGCGGCGGGGAGGCGCGGGGCAGGGCGAGCACAGTCGCGGCAAGCTGCAATGGTAGAAGGAGGCACGGACGGTGGGCTGCGATGTGCGTGCGTGCGTGCGCCGTGGACGAGGAGTGGAAGAGGAGGGCGTGGCCCTCACCGGCGGTTGCATGGAAATGGCAGTGGGCGCGGGGAGGAGGTCGGGGACGATGTCAAGCGACGACGGAGATGAGGAGGCAGACCGGCGTGGTGCGGTGGCGGTCCGGCGGTCCTGCGACGGAGCGGTCGGCAAGTGGCCAGCGGGGACGTCGGGCGCGGGCGGCGGGATCGGGCTCTCCTGGTCCGATCCGATCTAGGCGGG
>LR738711.1:142943064-142975759 GCA_902687465.1 Secale cereale
GTGGGGATCGAGAAGGAGTGGGGCTGGGTTGGTTAGGGTTACGTGAGTGGGGAATAAGGGGAGGCCGACAGGGTTGGGATGGGCCGGCCAATTGGGCCGAAGCCTAGCTGGGCCGAGGGTCTCCTTTAATTAATTAATTAATTAATTTGTTTCACTTTCTCTTTTCTTTTATTTCTATCTTTATTTATGTTTTGCTTTAAGTCTTACTCTACTTGGCTTTATAATTTATAAAGTAAAATCCTAATTTAGTGATACTAATTATGCTACTACCCCCTTAACTTTTGGGCAACTAAATGAATAGCTTAGTATTTTATCAAATAGAAAAGACATTTATTTGATTGTTTTACCTACTGTTTTAATTACTTTAGTACAGTTAAATGTAACATCCCAAATTTTCAATTTGGAATGTTATACATTAGATCATCATGCATATCATATTTTCTTGCTTTTGGTTATCTAAGAAAATCCTAAGCAACTCAAGGACCCTCGGAGAGAGTTGGTGATTTCAATATTTCCATATTTGAGGTTTCTCAAATATTGAAAATAGGATCATTTTTTTATTTATTTTATCTTCAAGTATTTCTATCATAACTATATGAGAGAGGGAGTAAAATGACTCTCCCAAAAATAAGAAATACGGAGGATTTAATAGAAAAATCAAACAAGTTTTATTTGAATTAGGAAAAATTGCATGTTTTCAAAAATGCATTTTAGTGCCAAGAAAATGTTCATCTTGTTCTAAATATTCTGTTTAGCCGGTGAAAAATTGTTTTGGCAATTTTAGATTTTTATTTTATTTTCTAGAGTTCTTTTAGCGTCGGCGTATTTAAAAAAAATAGGGGGACCCGACCCGACTGGGCCGAAGCCCAGCCGAGCCAGGCCCATCGCCCGTGCCGCCTTCCCCGCCAGCGCCGGCCGTGGCCGAGCCGGACTGTTGCCGCCGCCGCCCTTTTGCCCCTTCCCCAAGTTTCTAGCCCCTCCCCTCCTATATATATGCAGCACCCCCCTCTAACGCACACCGCCCCGCCGCCTCGCAAGCCGCCGCCCCGACGCCGCGACGCCGCCTCGCAAGCCGCCGCCCGCCAGTCGTCGACGAGGTAGCCGCCCGGTTTTCTTTTAGAAGACCGTCGGTTTTTTTAAGAACCCTAGTCGGTTTTTCTTTAGTCGGTTTTTCTTTAGATCGGTTTTCTGTTTTTTCGGTTTAGTTAATTAGTAAACATTCACCCGTTCGTTCGTTCTAACGAACGAGTTCGTCGTTTAGTCTCAGCTGACGAACGTTCGTTCGTTAAGCTGTATTAGTTTTCTTTTTCTAGTTTATTTTTTGATCGCGATCTCTGATTCGATCTTCGTTTTAGTTTATCTTTTCGCTCGTTTATCGGAATCAGGTGATTCAAGCGCCTGGAGTTTCATCTCGAAATTCTCTTTTCGTTTAACCTAGTCACTCAAGCATTGCCTCTACTAAATTTGGACGTTGGTCCAGATTGGTTCGGTAGTTGTTTTTCTTTTGCCGTTTGTCTTTCGTTGTTTTTCTTTTGCCGTTTCTTTTGCAAACCGGAGTTCTTGAGTTGAACTTTCTGGTTATATCTCTTATTTGAGTTTTACCCGTGCATTAGCTAAGTACTTATTGTGTGCTTGTTTGTTTGCGATAGAATAGCCGGAGTGCGCCGCTTGCTACTTTGAATCTCTAGGTTTTGCGGATCATCAGCAAGGCAATTAACACTTTGATCGTACTTTCCAATACCCAGTTTTCATTGCATTAGTCAAACCCTCACACATTGCATGAGTATGACTATTAACTTGTGGGACTGGGAAGTAGATTGAGGTAGTACCTATTACCCGCATTTCATTCAAACCTTTGGGAGTTACTTCTACGTTTGCTGTTAGGCCATGCTATGCTAGTAGACGTGGATTGGGTGAGTGTATCCATGACAGATGTGAGTTTGTTAATTAATTGTTCAACTTAAGGTGGCAACATTAATACACATCTGGGTGGATTGAGGCACCTGGGTATTCTAGCGATTGCCTGTTTTTCTTTTGGACCGCCACCCAGGCTCAAAGGGATCATGAGATTATTCATACTAGAAACTTCCGTGTGCAACCACAATGCTATTATGGGCTCTAGCATAGTTGACTAAGTTGTGCGAACTCTTACAGTGGTGGACTAGCAGATGTAGGGGATGTAGGTTGGTATGGTCCACCCGTTTGTAAGGTGCTAGTACTTCTGAAAGACTGTGTCCCGGTCATCCGTTTCTCAAACACCATGCAGTGCGAGAAACCAAACGGAGGCGATCGTGTCTTGTGGGGAAAAGTGCACAAACCTCTGTTGAGTGTACAAACTGATCATGATTAGCCGTGTCCCCGGTTATGGACGTCTTGAGTATCTAGTACTTGGATATCATGTGAATCTCATCATGTTACTCTAATTAATATTGTTGGGTTTAATGATGATTTATTAATTGGGGTTGAGAGGATGTCTATCTTCTCAACGATGTTTCAACTATCATGATAGTTAATTAAAATCTATTCCTTTGAGGTAGGAAAAAAATTGGCTTTACGCAAAAACTGTAACCATAGAGCTTTCCACCAGCCATATTGCATATAGTATAGCTTTACTTTTGTTACTCTCTATGTGTTACTTTGCCAGCATATTCCATGTGCTGACCCGTTTTCGGGCTGCAACATTCATGTTGCAGACTTTTCAGACAACGAGTAAGGTGCCTTTTAGGTCGTGGTTCTATACTCAGTGATGCCGTTGGAGTTGATGGACTCACTTATCTTCCAAGCCTTCCATTGTTATCGTGTTAGATGGCCTTAAGCCATTCTTATTGTAATAAGTTCTTCGTTGGAACTACCGATGTAATAAGTGTGTGATTGCTACTCTGTTATAAATCCTTCAAGTACTGTGTGTGTCAGCATTACTGATCCAGGGATGACACTGATGCACAGAGATCGGACTGTTTGAGGTTTGGTCGCTACAAGATGGTCTCAGAGAACATGCTGACTGTAGGACACGACCACTAAGTTAAAGCCCTAGAGCACTATTCACTCTGCTCTTTTCTGACTCCTCATCTTTTCTACACTTTTAGGATGGTGGATGCAAAGAACAAGTTTACGCAACCGGATGAAGATACACCATTTGGACGACACCTGAAGGAAGTCACCAGATATCTAAACATTGGACTACCAAGTTTCACCGGAACCTACAACGTCACTCTACCTGAGGAGGAGCGTTGGTTGATTCAAGCTCAAGTTCCAGGAAGGACGTTCAAGCCCGTCACCGCACTCATAGCATTTTCTTTTAATGCGCCTACATGGAGCCTAGGCAGGAGCTTGGCAGCCCACATCGCTATGGGAAGGATTGGAGAAGGAGCTAAAGGACACCACCTACCAGATTTGTGGACGTCGAGATGAGAATTGGGATATGTTCAGCACCCGGAAGGATATATCCATTGCAGCCTTCATCCAGGAGTTGAACCATCACATTCGTCGCCAGGAGCACCAGATGTGTGCAGGGATGATAGATTTGAAGAAAGCACTAAATAGGAATTTGGAGCTAGAGGAAGAACTCAAGTCTACGCGCGACGGATAGAGATGCTAATACTTGTGGAGAAGAATGATGACTTGACACGGAAGTTAGGGATACTCATGGGAGAAGAAGAAGAGGAAGAAGAACCCAAGGAGATTCCATCGGAAGACTACATCATCATTGACGACACGGATTCGGAACCCGATGATAGCAAAGACGAAGACTATGAAGATGAAGCTGGAGCAGATATCATGGAATCCTTTGTCGATCAAAAATTCTAGAAGACCTTCCTATGACTAGTAGTTTTTCCACTTAGTAGACTTAGAACACTTTTGTAACGATTAGATCCGTGTAAGCCCTTGTTTGAAATTGATTTTGGTGTGATGAATTGTGTGTTTGCCTCATGTGCATATGGGTAGTGATTTTCCCTTAGACCTCCTTTCTATTCTAATCTCTACCCTCTACACCCATCAGATGCCTCCAAGACGTGAGCCCGGATTTGAGTTTCCCCCTGAGCTCACCCAGTTGATCCAGCAGCAGAACACCCTGATGCAACTTCTTGTCCAGAATACTCAGAACAACCAAAACAACAACAACAACCCACCACCACCACCCATGGACAACCTGACATGTTTCTTAAGGTTGCAACCACCAGTATTTGCTAGCAGCATTGAACCAATAGTCGCTGACGACTGGCTGTGCAAAATTGGGAGGGATTTGACCACTGCTAACTGCTCAGATGCTGAGAAGGTGCGTTTTGCCGCACACCAGTTGTGTGGACCAGCCGCAGCATGGTGGGAGAATTACACAGCCACCTTTCCCATAGCCAATGTGACTTGGGATCAGTTTCAACAAGCTTTTCGTACCGCTCATGTTTCAACTGGAGCTATGAGTATGAAGAAGCAGGAGTTTCGCAATTTGCGCCAAGGCAATCGTACTGTGGCTCAATACGTGGATGAGTTTAGTACCCTATCTCGTTATGCCCAAATGATGTGGCCACAAATGCCGCTAAGCAGGAGAGATTTATGGAAGGGCTGAATGATGAGATGAGTGTACAGTTGATGGTGGCAACTTTCAATAACTACCAGGAGCTGGTTGATCGCGCCCTAATGATTGAAAGGAAGCACCAGCAGATTGAAAGTCGCAAGAGGAAGTATGGACAAGGAAAGTACAATTATGGAGCACAGCAGAAGCCCCGTTTTACCCCTAAAATGGTAGGACAGTTTCAACATACCCATGGAGGATGTAGCTCGCACAATCATAATGGCCCTAAGAATGGAAATGGGAATGGAGCAAGTAGTAACCAGAGCCGCCCTACCCCGTCCACACCCACCAAGAAGGATTTCAGCCATGTCACCTGTTACAAGTGCGGGAAGAATGGACATTATGCCAATGACTGCCCGGAAACTAAGAATGGGAACGGCAATGGAAGCGTCGTGAAGAAGCCCAACCCCTTCAACAAAGGACAAGTGAATCACGTTAGCATGGAGGAGGTTGAAGCTCAGCCAGATGCAGTAATAGGTAAGTTTTTAGTTAAGTCCTTTACTGCACTCGTTCTTTTCGATACTGGTCCATCGCATTCGTACATTTCAAGGGGATTTGTGGATAAGTATAAGCAGCCAACCCAAGCCCTTAGGTCGCCCATGTTAGTAACCTCACCAGGAGCTGAGTATATGGCTAAGTTATGGTGTGATCAGTTGCCATTAAGGATTGGTAACTACATTTTCCCTTCGGACCTAATAGTACTGGAGTCTCAAGGATTGGATGTGATATTAGGCATGGATTGGTTATCTAAGTATGAAGGGAATATTGAATGAGCTAGTAAGTCCATTTTGCTTACTACGCCAGAAGGAAGAAGGATCAAGTATTTATCCCGGCATGAGCCGAATAGGAACAGATTAAATTCCTTATCAGGAGTTGTTTAGGAGGAAGTACCAGTGGTGAAAGATTTCCCTGACGTGTTTCCAGAAGAACTGCCAGGAATGCCACCTGATAGAGATATAGAGTTTTTGATTGAGTTTTTGCCAGGCACAGGACCAATTTTTAAGAGACCATATAGGATGCCTGCAAAGGATTTGGAGGAAATTAAGAAACAGATTAAGGAGTTACTGGATAAAGGATTCATACGCCCAAGTTCTTCGCCTTGGGGTTCACCAGTACTTCTAGTGGAGAAGAAGGATGGATCGTTAAGAATGGTTGTTGATTACCGAGGACTGAATGAAGTAACAATCAAGAAGAAGTACCCACTGTCGATGATCAATGATCTATTCGATAGATTGCAAGGAGCTAAGGTATTTTCCAAGATCGATCTGCGATCAGGGTACCATCAATTGAAGAATCGAGAGCAGGATATACCTAAGACGGCCTTTACCACTAGGTATGGGTTGTACGAGTATACCGTAATGTCTTTTGGTCTGACTAACGCCCCAGCATACTTTATGAACCTAATGAACAAAGTATTTATGGAGTATTTGGATAAGTTCGTCGTAGTGTTCATAGATGATATATTGATCTTCTCAAAGGATGAAGAGGAGCATGCAGAGCATTTGCGTTTGGTATTGGAGAAGCTCAGAGAACATCAGTTGTATGTCAAGTTTAGCAAATGCGAGTTTTGGTTGAAGGAAGTCAGATACCTCGGACACGTTATATCCGGAGAAGGAATATCAGTAGATCCCGCCAAGGTGGACACTGTGACAAATTGGGAAGCACCGACGACAGTTGGAGAGATCCGGAGTTTTCTTGGACTGGCAGGATACAACCGGAGATTTATTGAGAATTTCTCGAGGATTGCAAAGCCAATGACGGAGTTACTAAAGAAGGATACCAAGTTCAGTTGGACAGAAGAATGTGAGGCCAGTTTCCAGAAACTAAAGAAATGTTTGGTCTCATCACCTGTGTTGATTCTGCCAGATCAACATAAGGATTACGAGGTGTACTGCGACGCTTCACGTCGAGGACTTGGAGCAGTTCTTATGCAGGAAGGAAGAGTTGTTTCGTATGCATCATGACAACTGAAACCTCATGAGTTGAACTATGCCACTCATGATTTGGAGTTAGCAGCCGTAGTGCATGCATTGAAGACGTGGAGACATTTTCTTATCGGAAACCATTGTGAAGTATATACGGATCACAAGAGTTTGAAGTATATATTCACTCGAAAGGAGCTGAATCTCAGGCAAAGGAGATGGCTGGAACTCATTAAGGACTATGACATGAGATTGCATTATCATCCTGGAAAGGCTAACATAGTAGCCAATGCGCTAAGCCGTAAGAGCCATGTCAATACCCTAATGACGGAAGAATTTCCAAAGGAGTTAGCCGAGGACTTACGAGAACTACGTTTGGAGATAGTTCCGAGAGGCTACTCAGCAACACTAGAGATCAACTCTACCCTGATGGATAAAATCAGAGAAGCTCAGAAAACTGACAAGGAGGTTGCCTCTATAAAGGAGAGGATGAGCGAAGGAAAAGCTAAAGGATTTCGTGAGGATGAACACGACACCTTATGGTTTGAGGACCGCATTTATGTGCCTAATGACCCGAGGATGAGGAAGTTGATTTTACAGGAGGCCCATGATTCACCATACTCGATTCACCCAGGAAATGCTAAGATGTATTTGGATTTGAAGGACATTTTCTGGTGGACCGGTATGAAGAAAGATATTGCGGAGTATGTAGCAGTTTGTGATGTATGTCAGAGAGTGAAGGCAGAACATCAGAAGCCGGCGGGATTGTTACAACCATTGCCAATACCCGAATGGAAGTGGGATAAATTAGGTATGGATTTTATTACGGGATTACCCAGAACTCGTTCTGGCTATGACTCGATTTGGGTAGTAGTCGATCGTGTAACAAAGGTAGCTCATTTCATCCCCGTAAAGACTACTTATACCAGTGCAAAATTGGCAAAGATATACATGACCAGAATTGTATGTCTGCATGGAGTTCCGAGGAGCATCGTATCAGATAGAGGAACCCAGTTTACCTCAAAGTTCTGGAATCAGTTACGCGAAACTTTGGGTACCAGGCTAGAGTTTAGCACAGCTTTTCACCCGCAGACAGATGGATAGACTGAAAGAGTCAACCAGATTTTGGAGGATATGCTGAGAGCCTATGCACTAGATTATGGATCTAGTTGGGATGACAATTTGCCGTATGCCGAATTTTCTTACAACCACAGTTATCAATCCAGTTTGAAGATGGCCCCTTTCGAAGCGTTATACAGAAGTAGATGTAGGACTCCGTTGTCGTGGGACGAAGTTGGAGACCGCAAGCTGTTCGGGCCAGATTTGATTAAGGAATCGGAGCAGAAGGTGAAGTTGATTCGCGATAGGCTCAAGATAGCCCAGTCCAGGCAGAAGAGCTACGCGGATTCAAAACGTAAGGAGACCGTTTACGAGGTCGGAGACAGAGTTTATCTTCGAGTATCTCCACTTCGAGGAGTTAAGCGCTTTGGAGTTAAGGGAAAGCTAGCGCCCCATTTTGTAGGACCCTATAAGATTATGGAACGTATGGGAGAAGAAGCCTACAAGTTGGAACTGCCCGAAGGATTGTCACGAGTTCACGACGTATTCAATGTTTCCTAGTTGAAGAAATGCCACGCAGAGATGGCCGAGATACCGCTGAGGGATACTGTGCCTTTGGAAGCTATTCAGTTGGACAGCGATTTGACCTATTAAGAGAAACCCGTCAAGATTCTTGAGTATGCCAACCGATTCACCCGCAGCAAGGTTATCAAGTTTTGCAAAGTTCAGTGGAGTCACCACACCGAGGATGAAGCCACCTGGGAAAGAGAGGAAGACCTGCAGAAGGACCACCCTCACCTATTTTCTAGCCAACCCGAATCTCGAGGGCGAGATTCATCTTAAGGGGGGTAGGTCTGTAACATCCCAAATTTTCAATTTGGAATGTTATACATTAGATCATCATGGATATCATATTTTCTTGCTTTTGGTGATCCAAGAAAATCCTAAGCAACTCAAGGACCCTCGGAGAGAGTTGGGGATTTCAATATTTCCATATTTGAGGTTTCTCAAATTTTGAAAATAGGATCATTTGATTTTATTTATTTTATCTGCAAGTATTTCTATCATAACTATATGAGAGAGGGAGTAAAATGACTCTCCCAAAAATAAGAAATGTGGAGGATTTAATAGAAAAATCAAACAAGTTTTATTTGGAGTTTTATTTGGAGTTTTATTTGAATTAGGAAAAATTGCATGTTTTCAAAAATGCATTTTAGTGCCAAGAAAATGTTCATCTTGTTCTAAATATTCTATTTAGACGATGAAAATTTGTTTTGGCAATTTCAGATTTTTATTTTATTTTCTAGATTTCTTTTAGCGCCGGCGTATTAAAAAATAATAATAGGGGGACCCGACCCGACTGGGCCGAAGCCCAGCCGAGCCAGTCCCATCGCCCGCGCCGCCTTCCCCGCCAGCGCCGGCCGTGGCCGAGCCGGACTGTTGCCGCCGCCGCCGCCCTTTTGCCCCTTCCCCAAGTTTCTAGCCCCTCCCCCTATATATATGCAGCACCCCCCTCTACCGCACACTGCCCCGCCGCCTCGCAAGACGCCGCCGCGACGCCACCCCGCAAGCCGCCGCCGCCGCTGCTGCTGCTGCCCGCCGCCGCAAGCCGCCGCCCGCCGCAGCCCTGCCGCCCGCCGGTCGTCGACGAGGTAGCCGCCCGGTTTTCTTTTAGAAGACCGTCGGTTTTTTAAGAACCCTAGTCGGTTTTTCTTTAGATCGGTTTTCTGTTTTTTTGGTTTAGTTAATTAGTAAACGTTCACCCGTTCGTTCGTTCTAACGAACGAGTTCATCGTTTAGTCTCAGCTGACGAAAGTTCGTTCGTTAAGCTGTATTAGTTTTCTTTTTCTAGTCTATTTTCTGATCGCGATCTCTGATCCGATCTTCGTTTTAGTTTATCTTTTCGCTCGTTTATCGGAATCAGGTGATTCAAGCGCCTGGAGTTTCATCTCGAAATTCTCTTTTTGTTTAACCTAGTCACTCAAGCGTTGCCTCTGCGAAATTTGGACTTTGGTCCAGATTGGTTCGGTAGTTGTTTTTCTTTCGCCGTTTGTCTTTCGTTGTTTTTCTTTTGCCGTTTCTTTTGCAAACCGGAGTTCTTGAGTTGAACTTTCTGGTTATATCTCTTATTTGAGTTTTAACCGTGCATTAGTTAAGTACTTATTGTGTGCTTGTTTGTTTGCGATAGAATACCCGGAGTGCGCCGCTTGCTACTTTGAATCTCTAGGTTTTGCGGATCATCAGCAAGGCGAGTAACACTTTGATTATACTTTCCAATACCCAGTTTTCATTGCATTAGTCAAACCCTCACACATTGCATGAGTAGGACTATTAACTTATGGGACTGGGAAGTAGATTGAGGTAGTACCTATTACCTGCATTTCATTCAAACCTTTGGGAGTTACTTCTACGTTTGATGTTAGGCCATGCTATGCTAGTAGACGTGGATTGGGTGAGTGTATCCATGACAGATGTGAGTTTGTTAATTAATGGTTCAACTTAAGGTGGCAACATTAATACACATCTGGGTGGATTGAGGCACCTGGGTATTCCAGCGATTGCCTGTTTTTCTTTTGGACCGCCACCCAGGCTCAAAGGGATCATGAGATTATTCATACTAGAAACTTCCATGTGCAGCCACAATGACTAGCAGATGTAGGGGATGTAGGTTGGTACAGTCCACCCTTTTGTAAGGTGCTAGTACTTCTGAAAGACTGTGTCTCGGTCATCCGTTTCTCAAACACCATGCAGTGCGAGAAACCAAACGGAGGTGACCGAGTCTTGTGGGGAAAAGTGCACAAACCTCTGCAGAGTGTACAAACTGATCATGATTAGCCGTGTCCCCAGTTATGGACGTCTTGAGTATCTAGTACTTGGATATCATGTGAATCTCATCATGTTACTCTAATTAATATTGTTGGGTTTAATGTTGATTTATTAATTGGGGTTGAGAGGATGTCTATCTTCTCAACGATGTTTCAACTACCATGATAGTTAATTAAAATCTATTCCTTTGAAGTAGGAAAAAAATTGGCTTTACGCAAAAACTGTAACCATAGAGCTTTCCACCAGCCATATTGCATATAGTATATCTTTACTTTTGTTACTCTCTATGTGTTACGTTGCCAGCATATTCCATGTGCTGGCCCGTTTTCGGGCTGCAACGTTCATGTTGCAGACTTTTCAGACGACGAGTAAGGTGCCTTTTAGGTCGTGGTTCTATACTCAGTGATTCCGTTGGAGTTGATGGACTCACTTATCTTCCAAGCCTTCCGCTGATATCGTGTTAGATGGCCTTAAGCCATTCTTATTGTAATAAGTTCATCGTTGGAACTATCGATGTAATAAGTGTGTGATTGCTACTCTGTTATAAATCCTTCAAGTACTGTGCGTGTCAGCATTACTGATCCAGGGATGACACTGATGCATAGAGATCGGACTGTTTGAGGTCTGGTCGTTACGTTAAACCTTTTATAAAAATATGGTTTCATCACCATTATTACCTATGCATTATTTGGCACGACCCGAACATTCTAGTTTTAATATTTGAAAACCTTTACTGTTTGACTTGATTTTGAATTTGAATTTGAATTGGTTTTGAATCAATGCGAGTTTAGCAACAGTAATCGTGGTGACATGGCATCATTAGGAGAGGTTTACTGTAGCTTGATTAGCCGGGCGTCACAATTCTCCTCCACTACAAGAAATCTCGTCCCGAGATTTAAGAGGTAGAGTAGGGGGAAGGTCTGGTTACAAAAATCTAACGATCTCCTCGGTCTTGGTTGCTCTTCTCGAAGAGGTTGATCCCTTTCGTTGATGTCTTCATTTCTCTGCTTCAAGTCATCATGATCAAGTCATCATCATTTCTTCGGGGCCTTCATCATCCTACGAATGCGACCAGAGGAAAAACCCGGAAGAGCACATCTCCTCAAAGCTGGGCATCTGACGGTGAACTCAATGGGAATTACACGAGGTACCCCACGAGTTGTATTTTAGTGAATTCGTTGACCGCAATATACAATGGTACCAAAGTTTCAATTGGGTAGACAATCATTCGATGCCTAGACAGAAGTTGGAATGGTGGCATTTTAACAACGAGAATAACATGGTGTCTGATTCCAGGATGAATAATGGTATAGAATTTAGCTCGTGAATCACATACGATGCCAGGTGCAAGGGATACATTAGAATCCGGGTTGTAAAGAAGAGTCATGTTTCGATCCAGTGGACCTCTGGGTTATGGGCCCACCATGTGGATTGAAAGTAGGAAGGGTGGTGACATCTTGCACAGCCTCGACAGGGAGGCATGTGAGTGGATAGCTTGTCAGCTATGTCGGAATCAATGTCGGAACCAAGGACGGGGAACGAAGAGAATCATTTTCCCGCTCGTTGAAACGAGGCGGACCAATAGGCAAAGTTCTCGTCCAGCGGCAGTACCAGGATGTTATCAACAATAGAATCAAGGTCTTACTAATAGAGTGGTACACCAAGGTGTTTACATAAGCAGAAAATTATTACTGCTTAGATTATATGTAGATCAAAGAAAGGTTAAACAAACAAATGGAAAGGAAAATTGTGAATACACACAATTATTAGGAGTATATCCTTCCCATGGACAAGCAGAACATGGCAAACATGGTAGGAGAGTAAGTACCCAACCATTCAGATAAAGAGGCCAGGGATTAATCAAGAGGTTACCCATACAACAGTGTTTGGATAACTGACCAAGAAACATTTAGCATTGGGCTTCAAATGCTCTTGTTGAAAATCGGAGTACCACAAAGATGCTTCGAGATAGCATTGACATGGTCTTGAAGTAAAGGTCGGACTTGGATACACAACAGATTCATCAGGAACATCTTATAGAATAAGTCTTACAATTTCCTCCTCGAAAAATGGTTATCCTTGCAAAAGAGATTATAATGATAGGTCCTCCAGCCAGGGGTGCTAGGCATGACATCATATTACCGGGTCAACAAAGGACCAACATTATAACTCCTGGAAAGTTGTCCCAACCATCATATCCAACCGAGATTCAGATCCGATTGGTGTCACGATACCCCAGACTCGGGATGTTTGAGAAGAAAAGGTGCAACATAAATCGACGAAATGACATTTTAAGATTCTCGGGAAATGAACTATGGGAGCGGGTTCCCGAAACAATAGTTCATCATTAAACCAAGGAGAGGATGAGGAGGTGGCTGATGGGCTCAGCAACAATTCATCAAGAATTCCAAACGGATGGGTTTCCACAATAATGTGAACAAGAAGATGACACTTGTCAATTCAAATGATATAATGTTGTATGCTCGAGGAAAACATACACCATAAATCATTAGTTGATAGGTGTGCCCGAAATATGACCTTAGGTAGCAAGATCAATGTTAGAGTGACGATTAAATAGCCAACCGTCTAAGAATGAACTATGGATCGTTAACTTCAAAGCAATAGGGTTGCTACAAATACAGAACTCAAGCAGCATTGTTAGCATATTGGTATCCCGGTTAAAAACAACACGGGGACCAAAGAAGAATAGTGATGGTGAGAAGTATCATCATACCCAGAATTTCTAAGAGGTGGAGCAATCTCCACAACATTCTCGACATAGAAGACAGTAATACTTCAATGCAGAACACAACACCAGCTGGTGAGCAAGTTGTATTCATAATGTGGACAAGTTCGCGATGAAAGGAAGTCAAGGGTGTTGTCGATGATAATAAAAATCATCGAGGGCAAGGATGTTATTTCTCATCATGAACACAATTGACATCTCGAAAAAAGTCAAAGTGCTGAAGGTGATCCGACACATTTGCCAGGAGGTTTCAAGAGGATGCAATCAAACAACAATGGTAACAAGCAAGAGAATGACGAAGTGGCAAGTTATAGTATCAATATATAAGATGCAAACTCGGAACCAACGTTGCCTTTCAAGACAAGCAACATGATGTTGAAAGCTCGACATAAGTCGTGCTCACACACTGAAGAATTCGTGCACCATAGAAGGACGAGGTAGCATAGTCAAAGATAGCAAGACCAGGAAGCATCCGATAGTCTATGAATGACCAGATTGAGTTCAGAATTTCCCAGTAAAATACTAGGAGTATTAGAATTGTAGTGCGGAATAATTCCACTACTCGGTGTCCTTGGTTGACAACAACCCAGAACCCGTAGAGTGATTACGACAAGGAAGGACATTACTTCAACAAAGTTAGTAAGATGTGGTGCAATGGCAAGACATCTTCGAGATACCAGGGGGTAATACTCGAAGGTAGAACATGATAGAAGTAGAACCAGGGTCATTGACCTATGACAGTAGATACCTCAACCTTGCCAAAATAAGACGAGGCACTGGAATGAATTCCTATCCGATATATCAGATCAGGTCAGCACGGTCGGAACCATAATTGTAAGGAATCAATTCAAGAATACCGAAAGATTCATACAGCTGGATAATCATTTTGCAAGAAGCTACCGAGACGGTCTACATCATATTCATGGGCATGAACACAAAGTTCAAGGTCGACTCCCATTTCTTTAATGTATATCATTTCATTTACCTCTCGCTTTGATAAAATTGTAGCATTGGAATTTTATCAGGTATAACACCAGAAGAATATGACTTGTGAAAACTTTCGGGTTCTCATGGATTAGGGGAAGGCATAGGTTCAACCCATCGGGCCTCTTAGTAACATACCACAAGTTTCAAAAGTCAAAACACAAGCTCGAAAGTAGAGCATGGTTGGCCAAGCAGGGGATACAATTTACCAAAGACATTATGTATCAGGGGAAGAACTCACAAGGTGATTGAATATGAAGGATACAGTCGGATAACAATCCAACAATGGATCGGGCAATCCACATCGAAGCTGATGTGAGTATCAGTACTCACTCAGAGGATGACAGAATGCCGAGACATCAGATTCAAGTATTACCTGATTAGTCTGATGCTTCAATAGAAAGAAATTATGGTTTCCAATACAAAGGATTAGAAGCGGACGCTCTGATCAACGATGGATAAGTTGAAAACACTTAGTTGGACAATCAATAAAGGTTTGAATTGCCGAGAACCAACTCATGTCCGAAATGACGTCTGAGCCGGAAAAAAAGGATAACCTGATGACTGCGTGCATACGCACAAATTGAATCAATAGGCTCAATATGGCTAAGACAAGGGATGTTAACGAAGACTACTAGTCATATGGAATTATCCATAATGCAAGCAGACAAGAATTTCAAGAGTAACAGGCTGCAGAAATTTTTCGAAAGATCGAAAAGTATTCCGAAGAATTTTGTGAGATACATGAACAATTGAGAAGAACGGATCCTCGATAAATGTGAGGACATAACCGCAAGGGTTTTCATGCAAAAAAGACTGCAAGACAGTAAACTCAAAGGATTCTCGGCACACCGGAGAATATTTCGAGGCATCTTGTAACAACAAGAGCGACGAGGAATGATTATGAGAATGACAAGTGCATGCAGATATCCATAGGGGTATATCTGTGGCAGTGAATTGCAAAGGCGATGAGTACAAGGGTCTCGGGAAAATATCGGGGGATATCCTTAGAATCATCCGACGAAGCAGGTGATCTTCAGGAATAAGGGCTCTCCGGGAGAAATAGTTATGAGAACCTAGAGTCGGAGTTAGTAAAATATCTTAACCTGAATAGAAGAGAGATCAGAGTCCGAGAGCATAGGAAAGGAATAAAAGATCCTAACACCACCCATTGGTGTTGTGGGCCCGTAAGCCACACAACAAGTTAGTAACATTGTTTTTCAAAGACTAGACTCAACTTCGGCGAAGGAGTTGGAAAGGGGGATTCCTACAGGCAGTCGGCTCTGATACCAACTTGTGACGCCCCCGATTTGACCGTACACTAATCATACACGCAAATGTGTACGACCAAGATCAGGGACTCACTGGAAGATATCACAACACAACTCTAGACACAAATTATAATAATACAAGCTTTATATTACAAGCCAGGGGCCTCGAGGGCTCGAATACATAAGTTCGAATTCACAAGAGTTAGCGGAAGCAATAATATCTGAGTACAGACATAAGTTAAACTAGTTTGCCTTAAGAAGGCTAGCACAGATGTAGCGACGATCGAAGAGGCAAGGCCTCCTACCTGGGACCTCCTAACTACTCCTCGAAGCCGAACTTCACATAGAAACATCCTCTGGATCGGCTGGGTCCTGGACTCCACCATCTGGTTGCGTCATCCGAGAAGAAGGGACAAAAGGGGAAAAGGGGGAGAAAGCAACCGTGAGTACTCATCCAAAGTACTCGCAAGCAAGGATCTACACTACATATGCAATGGTATCTATATAAAGGGGTAATATCTGTGGGTTAAACCGCAGAATGCCAGAATAAGAGGGGAATAGCTAATACAATCGAGGACTACGCTTCTGGCCACCTCCATCTTGCAGCAGTAGATGAGAGTAGCTGGAAGTAACAAGTATCCTCGCATCTCGCAGCCTCCATCTTGCAGTAGTAGAAGGGAATAGATGGTAAGTTCACCAAGTAACATCGTATAGCATAATCCTACCCGGTGATCCTCCCCTCATCGCCCTGTGAGAAAGCGATCACCGCGTTGTATCTGGAACTCGTCTGGGTGTGTTTTATTAAGTATCCAGTTCTAGTTGTCATGAGGTCAGAGTACAACTCCGGGTCGTCCTTTTACCGAGGGACAAGGCTATTCGAATAGATTAACTTCCCTGCAGGGGTGCACCACATAACCCAGCACGCTCGATCCCATTTGGCCGTACACACTTTCCTGGGTCATGCCCGGCCTCGGAAGATCAACACGTCGCAGCCCTACCTAAGCACAACAGAGAGGTCAGCACGCCGGTCTAAGTCCTAAGCGCACAGGGGTCTGGGCCCATCGCCCAATGCACACCTGCACGTTGCGAGGGCGGCCGGTGAGCAGACCTAGCAACCTCCATTACTAAGGAAGTTACGTTACGCGGTCCAACCCTGCACGCGCCGCTCAGTCGCTGACGTTAAGAAGGCTTCGGCTGATACCACGACGTCGAGTACCCATAACTATTCCCACGCAGTTGGTTAGTGCGTATAGGCCAATGGCCAGACTCAGATCAAATACCAAGATCTCATAAACGTGTTATTATGAAATAACCACGGACAACGACCAGGGCCAGGCCCACCTGTCTTCTAGGTGGTCGCAACCTGCCCTATCGCTCCGCCACAAAGTAACCATCAGGGGACTGCCGGGAACCCAGGCCCAACCACAACCTGTGTGGAACCACCTGCCCCGTCAGCCCCCATATCCGAATCATCGTCATGTGTATGTAATAGTATAGTATATACCCGTGATCACCACCTGAGTGATCACGACCCGATAGTATAGCATGGCAGACTTACAAGAATGTAGGGCCATTGATGGAATACTAGCATCCTATACTAAGCATTAGGATAGCAGGTAAGGTATCAACAGTGGTAGCAACAATGACATGCTATGCAATAGAATAGGAGCTATCGAATCATCAATAGTAGCAAATCTAATGCAAGAATAAGAGAGAGGAGAATGGGCAATATCTGGTGAACAAGGGGGGCTTGCCTGATTGCTTTGGTAAGAAGGAGGGGTCGTCATCGACGCAGTCGATCACAGTGGCACCATCATCAGTCTCAGTCCCGATGTAAGCACTTAACCCGGCTCAAGTTCATCTCCTTGGCCATCCACAGACCATGGAGGAGAGCTTCATACTCAGAAGCATTATTAGTACAAGGGAACATTAAACGGAGGATGTAACAGAACTTATCACCTTGCGGGGAAGTTAATACGACTCCAGCCCCTGAGCCCTCCAATTGCCTTGAACCGTCAAAGTGAATAGTCCAGTATGTATGATCCAGCTTCTCCTCAGGTGCTTGCAACTCTTTCCAATCGTTGATAAAATCCACTAGAGCTTGAGACTTTATCGCAGTACGGGGCACATACTTTAATCCGTGCGGGCTAAGCTCAATGGCCCACTTTGCCACTCGACCAGTAGCTTCTCTGTTCTGGATTATATCCCCTAACGGAGCTGAACTGACGACAGTGATTGGGTGGCCCTGAAAATAGTGCTTTAGCTTCCGGTTTGCCATGAACACTCCATACACCAGTTTCTGCCAATGAGGATATCTCTGTTTTGACTCAGTGAGCACCTCACTGATGTAGTAAACCGGCCGCTGAACCGAATATTCTTTGCCTGCCTCCTTGCGCTCTACCACAATGGTAACGCTTACCGCACGGGCATTGGCAGCCACGTATAACAGCAGCGACTTGTTGTCAACTGGGGCAGCAAGGACCGGCGGCTCTGCCAGTTGCCTCTTTAGATCCAAAAACGCGGCAGCAGCAACATCACTCGAGACGAAACGGTCTGTCTTCTTCATCATCTGATAAAGTGGGATTGCCTTCTCTCCCAAACGGCTGATAAACCGGCTGAGTGCTGCAATACGGCTCGCCATGCGTTGGACATCATTGATGCACGCCGGTTTGGCCAGGGACGTTATCGCCTTGATCTTCTCTGGATTAGCCTCAATTCCTCTGTTGGACACCAAGAATCCCAGGAGCTTGCCTGCCGGAACACCAAAAACGCACTTCTCCGGATTAAGCATCATTTTATAGACTCGGAGATTATCAAAGGTTTCCTTTAGATCATCTATCAGTGTCTCCTCCTTCCTGGATTTTACCACAATATCATCGACATATGCGTGAACATTCCATCCAATCTGCCCTTGAAGGCAGTTCTGCACACAAGGCTGGTAGGTCGCCTGGGCACTCTTGAGCCCAAATGGCATAGATACGTAGCAGAAGGCTCCAAAGGGAGTTATAAAGGCTGTCTTCTCCTGGTCCTTAACTGCCATCTTGATTTGATGATAACCTGAGTATGCATCCAAAAAACTTAGCCGCTCACATCCTGCCATATCATCAATAATTTGATCAATACGGGGGAGAGCAAAAGGATCAGTTGGGCAAGCCTTGTTCAGATATGTGTAATCCACACACAATCTCCAAGTTCCATTTTTCTTAAGTACCATCACCGGATTAGCCAGCCATTCTGGGTGAAACACCTCAATTATAAATCATGCAGACAAAAGCCTAGCCACTTATTCTCCAATAGCCTTATGCCTCTCCTCATTAAAGCGGCGCAGATATTGCTTGACCGGTTTAAACTTAGGATCGATATTAAGATTGTGCTCAACGAGTTCCCTCGGTATACCTGGCATGTCAGAAGGCTTCCATGCAAAGATATCCCGGTTCTCACGGATGAACTCGATGAGCGCGCTTTCCTATTTCGGGTCTAGGTTAGCGCTGATGGTGAACTGTTTGGATGAATCGCCCGGAACAAAGTCCACCTGCTTAGTTTCCTCAGCCGATTTGAATTTCAATGCCGGGTCATGCTCTGTGGTTGGCTTCTTTGGCGGGGACATATCCGCCGGATAAACATTGTCCTTATAGATCTTCAGCTCCTCAGTTGCACAAACCGCCTCAGCATAAGCTGCGTCACCTTCCTCGCACTCCAATGCAATTTTGCAGCTCCCATGAACCGTAATAGTTCCCTTGTGGCCTGGCATCTTGAGCTGTAGATAGACATAACATGGCCTAGCCATGAACTTGGCATAAACCGGCCGCCCAAACAAGGCGTGGTACGGGCTTTTGATCTTTACCACCTCAAAGGTCACAGTTTCTGACCTGGAGTCATGCTCATCACCAAAAGTGACCTCCAAATCAATCTTGCCAACTGGATAGGCCGACTTACCGAGTACCACCCCATGGAACATGGTGTTGGACTGTCAAATCTTCTTATCCGTCAGCCCCATACGCCGAAAAGTCTCATAGTACAGGATGTTGATGCTGCTGCCTCCATCCATAAGCACTTTGGTGAACTTGTAACCACCCACCTGTGGTGCCACCACCAGAGCTAGTTGACCCGGATTATCAACCCGGGGTGGATGATCCTCTCTGCTCCACACAATGGGCTGCTCAGACCAACGTAGAAAATGTGGTATCGCCGATTCAACAAAATGCACCGCTCTCTTCAGAACCTTCTGATCCCGTTTGCATAAACTTGTGGTGAAGACGTGATACTGTCCACTACTCAGCTCCTTCGGATTATTCTAATATCCGGATTGCTGCTGCTGTTGGCGCTGTTGATTCCCTTGGTTATTGTATCCGCCCTGACCATGCTACTGGTTATGCTGATTGTGCCCATTGTGGTTATTGTTATTGCCTTGATATCCTGAACCGGACCCACCACCTTGGTAACCCGGACCTTGGAAGCCAGGGCCTGATCCGCCGGGGGCCCGTGATCATACCTGTTCCGGTTCATGAACTCCTGCATGATAAAACAATCCTTCCAGAGATGCGTAGCGGGTTTTTCCAGCGTATCGTGCTTTGGGCAAGGCACGTTCAACTGGCGCTCCAGATTGATAGGTGGCCTCCCATTATGTGGGGGCGGCCTGCCCTTGAGGCATTGCCCATCCTCCTAAGCGTTGGTGTTAGCCACAAAATCTGAGCTGCCTTCCGCTTTACGCTTACCATTGTATCCTTGGTTCATCGGATTGTCCTGTCGCGGTTTACCATTCTTGCCTGCTTTCCCTGACTTGTCTCCATCTGTGTCTGGATGCTTGGTGTTGTCAGAGTCTCCATACTTCACTAAAGCGCCCATGAGCGTTCCCATGTCATTGCAATCACGTTTAAGCCGTCCCAACTTCTGCCTCAAAGGCTCAAACCGGCAATTGTTCTCCAAGGTTACCACCGCTGTGCTTGGGTTGATGCTATTGGAAGAGTGCAAGATTTCAGACACTCGACGCACCCAACTGCTTGTAGACTCCTGCTCTCCTTGAACGGAGGCAGCTAAGTCAACAACAGACATTGGCTGCTTGCATGTGTCTTTGAATTTTTTGATAAACCGGCTCCGCAGCTCAGCCCATGATCGGATGGAGTTAGGCGGCAAAGCCTTCTGCCATGTTCGGGCCGTACCCTCGAGCATCCTTATGAAATATTTGGCGCATGCGGCCTCATCCACATCGAGCATCTCCATTGCCATCTCATAACTCTCAACCCATGCCTCTGGAGCAAGATCAGTCGTGTAGTTGGGCACCTTGCGCGGACCTTTAAAATCTTTGGGTAGTTTCACGTTCCGTAAAGCGGGGATGAGATACGGTACACCTAGGGAACTGGACATGACCCCCGGTTCAACTATGGTGGTGGGACGAACCGGCGTCGCCTGACGGGCCTTATACTGCGCTGTTACCTCGGCCTCCCAGCGCTGTCTGGCCTGATCCACCACTTCCTGAGCGTGTGCTTCTTCTGCTGCCAGATTATCCTGCCTCTGCTGATGACGCCTCCGTGTGCTGCTTGATACAACTGGTTCATCTAGACGCCTCGTATAACTCCGGACGGGCGGGGGGGTCGAATGAATCCTCTCTCGGCTATGGGAATAAGCTTGTTGTTGAGTTAGCGCCGTGTCCAACAACTCCTTAGCCCGTCGTGCCTCCACTGCTATGGGGGACATTCCTTCAATGGGAAGGGCGGCCAGCCGTGAAGCGGCAGCAACTATGTTGTCCAACAGATTAGAATAATGACTAGGAGGGGGGCACATGTTGGGTCGGCACAACCTGGCAATTTAGCTCTGCGGTCGGTGGCTGAACCGATGCGCCTGTTCCTGGTGCTCCTCCCCGGTTTACCTCTGGCTGGTTACTGGTCCCTGCGCCTGGCGTGCTAAAGAGATTCCTTGCCTCATAAACCGGCAGCAGGCGAGATCGTTGTCTTCTCATCACTACCCCTTCTGAAGCGGTCTGATCTAACATGAGCCGATAGGCTTGAGCCTCTAGCTCCGCCTGCTTTGTAGCCATCCTAGCTTTCTCAGCTACCAGGTCCAACTTGGCTTGTTCGATTCCTATCTTCACCTGAGCGACCTTCGCATCATGCTGCTCCTTGTTGGCATGTTTTACCTCTGCTGTTACTAGTGCTGTCAAAGTATCGACCAAGGTAGATAAAGTATCAGATGGCGATGGGGGAGGATCTCCTGCCCTACCTCCCATTGCCTCTGATATCAACGCCCCTGTTGTTGAGGTCTGCTGCACGGGTTGTGATCCGGTCATGAAGACAGCAACCCTGTTTGGCGGATCAAGGGGGTCCGGAATACTTTCACCATCGGAACAACCCTCAGACCGGCCATCCTGTAGCAAATACAAAGATTCGGTCTCTCCGAAAGAAGATTCATTGCCAGAATAAACAACAGTCTCGCCGCCAGAGTCCGATCCGTCCTCGGCTTGTACTTCATTCACTGCTCCAACGAAGACATGTTTCACGGCGGGCTGAATCGGGGCAGGTCTCGCACGCTTAGCCGACTCGACGATGTTGGGGAAGATGTTCGGCTCAGGGCCCGGCTCGCCGATCTTGCCGATGAAGACATGCATGCCGCTGAAGGGGACCCTGTACCCGTATTCGATTGAATCGGCCTCAGCACCCCGGCCTGCATCCTCAATGTAGATCCGGCCGCGACAACTCTTAGTCATCCGGCCCACTGCGTAGCCCTTGAGTCCTTCAAAGCTTCCCTTCAAGAACTCAAAATCATCGTGCGATAGCCCCACGGTGGGCGCCAACTGTCGTGGATTTAGCACGGCAGATGTCCTAGCAAAAGGACTTAGTCGTGAGGCCATCGCTACGGGTTAGCTCAAAGGGGTTAAAGCGGACGAAAGACACAAGGATTTTATACTAGTTCGACCCCTTAGATGAAGGTAAAAGCCTACGTCTAGTTTGGTGTGGTATTGCTTGGGCTTCGATGACCAGGGAGCGAATCTGCTTTGCCTATGTCTCGAGTTGTTGTTCTCTCCCCTAAACCGCCGCCGGGTCGTCCCTTTATATAAGAGGTGACGCCCGGTCCGGTTTACTGAGCCCCGAGGCCGGCTCATAAACGTGTCCGCCTTGGTCTCTGCTCTTTCTATCTTACATCCCAAGTTACATAGTATGACGGTTTACAAATCATGGGCCCTAACACATGGGCTCTAAGCCTCTTGGGCTATAATCTTCTACTCCATACTCCGCTGGGCCTCTGATAATATAATCTTGATAACGTAAACCGGACCCTCCTGGCCGGTTTATACCTGGTAGTAATATCCCTGAAAGTAACTATACTTGGAGCTATATTTTTATTCGCAACATGCTATGTGTTTTGCTTGGAACGTCTTGTATAATTTGAGTCTTTGCTTGTTTGTTTGCCACAATCATCCTTGCTGGACACACCTATTTGGGAGAGTTAAATATGGCCTAGAAATTATTAGAACACTCTATGTGCTTCACTTATATCTTTTGAGTTGAATAGTTTTTGCTCTAGTGCTTCACTTATATCTTTTAGAGCACCGTGGTGATAATATTTTGTAGAAATTGTTGAACTCTCATGCTTCACTTATATCTATTTGAGATCCTATTAAAACAGCATGGTAAAGTGTTTAGGCTAAAGAAACTAGTCTTCACATGATAAACATCCAATGTCAATGTAGTAAAAAAATTCACATCAAGTGCACTGAATAGAATGAGATGTCGGATGCTTGATAATTGTTTTGAGACATGAGGATAGTGGTATTAGAGTCATGCTAGTGGAGTTATTATGAAATTGAGAAATACTTGTGTTAAGGTTAGTGATTCCCGTATCATGCACGTATGGTGAAGCGCTATGTGACGAAGTTAGAGCATGAGGTATTTGTAGAGTGCCAACCTTTGTGTGGAGGTCGGGGGCGCGCGAAGGTTAACTCCTACCAACCTCCCCCCCTAGGAGCATGCGTTGATTGCTTTGTTTTGATGACTCGTAAATTTTTGCAATAAGTATATGAGTTCTTATGACTAATGTTGAGTCCATGGATTATACGCACTCTCACCCTTCCACCATTGCTAGCCTCTCTTGTACCGCGCAACTTTCGCTGGTGCCATAAACCCACTACATATCCTTCCTCAAAACAGCCACCATATTGTTCCTCAAAACAGCCACCATACCTACCTATCATGGCATTTCCATAGCCATTCCGAGATATATTGCCATGCAACTTTCCACCACTCCGTTCATATGACACGCATCATATTGTCATATTGCCATTGCATGATCATGTAGTTGACATCGTATTTGTGGCAAGGCCACCATGCATAGTTTTTTATACATGTCACTCTTGTTTCATTGCACATACCGGTACACCGCCGGAGGCATTCATATAGAGTCATACTTTGTTCTAGTATTGAGTTGTAATATCAAGCTGTAATGAAAGTGTGATGATCATCATTATTAGAGCATTGTCCCATGGGAGGAAAGGCTAAATCTATAAAGCCCCTCCGCAAAAAAAGGAAAAAAAAGAAAGGCCGAAGAAAAAAAGAAGGCCCAAAAAAAGGAAAAAAAGAGAAAAAAGAGGACAATTGCTACTATATTTTTCCACACTTGTGCTTCAAAGTAGCTCAATGTTCTTCATTGTAGAGAGTCTCATGTTTAGTCACTTTCATATACTAGTGGGAATTTTCATTATAGAACTTGGCTTGTATATTGCAACGATGGGCTTCCTCAAATGCCCTAGGTCTTCGTGAGCAAGCAAGTTGGATGCACACCCATTAGTTTCTTTTGTTGAGCTTTCATTCATATTTAGCTCTAGGGCATCCGTTGCATGGCAATCCCTACTCACTCACATTGATATCTATTGATGGGCATCTCCATAGCTCATTGATACGCCTAGTCGATGTGAGACTATCTCCCTCCTTTTTGTCTTCTCCACAACCATCTCTATTCCACCCATATTGCTATATCCATGGCTCACACTCATGTATTGCGTGAAAGTTGAAAGATTTGAAAAGATAGAGTATGAAAACAAATGCTTGGCTGAAATTGGAGTTGTGCATGATATGAATATTTTGTGTGATGAAGAGGGAGCATAGCTAGACTATATTATTTTGAATTGATAACTTTCTTTAGCCATAGTATTTTGAGAAGACATGATTGCTTTGTTAGTATTACTTTAAGTATTATTATTTCTTATGTCAATATAGACTTTTATCTTGAATCTTTCAGATCTGAACATTCATGCCACAATGAAGAGAATTACATTGAAAAACTATATTGGTTAGCATTCCACATCAAAATTCTTTCTTTATCATTTACCTACTCGAGGACGAGCAGGAATTAAGCTTGGGGATGCTTGATACGTCTCCAACGTATCTATAATTTTTTATTGTTCCATGCTATTATTTATGAAGTCTTGGATGTTTAATGGGCTTTATCACTCACTTTTATATCATTTTTGGGACAAACTACTAACCCGAAGGCCCAGTCTATATTGCTGTTTTTTTTGCCAATTTCAGGGTTTGCAAAAAAGAATATCAAACAGAGTCCAAACGGAATGAAACCTTCACGAGAGATTTTTAGAGAAAATCACGCACGGGAAACTTCAGAGCCAAGTCAGGGGACAGAGGGGCTGCCCTCGAGGGTGGGGGCGCGCCCCCTGCCTCGAGGCTGCCTCGTGTGGCCCCGGTGCCCTCCTTCTTCCTATATATATCCACGTACCCCAGAAACTCCATACGTAGATAGAAAACCCTAATTCCACCGCCGTAGCTTCTGTTCCCGTGGAGATCCCATCTTGGAGCCTATTCCGGGAGGGGATCCATCACGGAGGCCTTCATCATCATCATTATCGCCCTCACCATGAGTTGTGAGTAATTTACCACAGACCTTCGGTTCCATAGCTAGTATCTAGATGGCTTCTTCTCTGTCTCTAGATCTCAATACAAAGTTCTCCTCGGTCTTCGAGGAGATCTATTCGATGTAATCTCTTTTTGCGGTGTGTTTGTCGAGATCCGATGAATTGTGAGTTTATGATCAAGATTATCTATGAAATATATTTGGTTCTTCTCTGAACTTTTTATGTGTGCTCATAATATCCTTGCAAGTCTCTTCGAATTATTGGTTTGGTTTGGCCTACTAGATCTATAGTTCTTGCAATGGGAGAAGTGCTTGGCTTCGGGTTCAATCTTGCGGTGTCCTTTCCCAGTGACAGTAGGGGTGGCAAGGCACGTATTGTATTGTTGCCATCGAGGATAAAAAGATGGGGTTTTCATCATATTGCTTGAGTTTATCCCTCTACATCATGTCATCTTGCTTAAGGCGTTACTCTGTTCTTCTGAACTCAATACACTAAATGCATGATGGATAGCGGTCGATGTGTGGAGTAATAGTAGTAGATGCAGAATCGTTTCGGTCTACTTGTCTCGGAGGTGATGCCTATATACAATGATCATGCCTAGATAGTTTCATAATTATTCGCTTTTCTATCAATTGCTCGACAGTAATTTGTTTACCCGCCGTAGAATATCACTATCATGAGAGAAGCCACTAGAGAAAACTATGGCCCCTGGGTCTATTCTCAACATATCAGTCTACGTCTACTTTACTTTTACCGCTTTTATTTGTTGTTTTATTAAACCAAAAATACCAAAAATATAAACTATCATCTCTATCAGATCTCACTCTCGTAAGTGATCGTAAAGGGATTGACAACCCCTTATCGCGTTGGCTGCGAAGTTCATATTTGTTTGTCCGGTGCGAAGAACTCGCGCGTGGTCTCCTACTAGATTGATACCTTGGTTCTCAAAAACTGAGGGACATACTTACGCTATTGTGCTGCATCTCTCTTTCCTCTTTGAGGGAATACAACTCAAGCTCAAGAGGTATCAATGTATAGGACGATGGTATTCGCACACCGAAAATGTTTCGGAGGGTACCGGGTTCATATCGGATCACCAGAAGGAGTTCCGGGCACCCCCGGCAAAAGATATGGGCCTTATGGGCCAAGAGGGGAAATGCTCTAGCCACAAGGGGCAGGTGTGCCCCCATATGGGCCGGCCAAGGTGGACAACAAAAGGGGAAGAAGGGAAGGAAAGAAAGGGAATATGATTCCCCCTTCCTTTCCCGCTCCCCCTCTTTCCTTCGCACTCCAACAAACATGGGAGGGGGCGCGGCCAAGGAGGAGCCCAAGTAGGATTCGACCTACTTAGAGCGCCCCATGGCAGCCTCCCCTTTCCCTCCCACCTATATATGTGGGGGCACCCTAGCACACCCCAGACAATTGCTTAGCCGTGTGCGGCGCCCCCCCCTCCACCGTTTACACCCCCGATCATACTTTTGTAGTGCTTAGGCGAAGCCCTGCGGAGATCACTTCACCATCACCGTCACCACGCCATCGTGCTGACGGAACTCATCTACTACCTCGACGTCTTTGCTGGATCAAGAAGGCGAGGGACGTCACCGAGCTGGACGTGTGTAGAACGCGAAGATGTCGTGCGTTCGGTACTTTATCGGTTGAAGCGCAAAGAAGTTCGACTACATCAACCGTGTTGTGAAACACTTCTGCTTACGGTCTACGAGTGTATGTAGACACACTCCCCCCTCGTTGCTATGCATCTCCACGGATAGATCATTGCGTGTGCGTAGAATTTTTTTTCCATGCAACGTTTCCCAACAGTGGCATCTTGAGCCAGGTCTATGCGTAGATGATATGCACGAGTAGAACACAAAGAGTTATGGGCGGTGATCGTCATACTGCTTACCACCAAAGTCTTATTTTGATTCGGCTGTATTGTAAGATGAAGCGGCCCGGACCAACCTTACATGTCCACGTACATGAGACAGGTTCCACCAACAGACATGCAACTTGTTTTGCACAAAGGTGGCTGGCGGGTGTCTGTTTCTCCTACTTTAGTTGAATCAAATTTGACTGCGGCCGGTCCTTGAAGAAAGTTAAAACAGCAAAATTGATAAATCACCGTTGTGGTTTTGTGCCGTAGGTAAGAACGGTTCTTGCTAGAAGCCCGTAGCAGCCACGTAAAACTTGCAACAACAAAGTAGAGGAAGTTTAACCTGTTTTTGTAGGGCATGTTGTGATGTGATATGGTCCAGACATGATGAGTTATACGTTATTGTATGAGATGATCATGTTTTGTAAATTACCGGCAACCGGAAGGAGCCTTATGGTTGTTCTTTATTGTATGAAATGCAAGCGCCATGTAATTTATTTACTTTATCGCTATGAGTTAGCAATAGTCATAGAAGTAATAGTTGGCGAGACGACCATGACGCTACGATGGAGATCAAGGTGCCAAGACGGTGACGATGGAGATCATGACGATGCTTTGGAGATGGACATCAAAAGCACAAGATAATGATGGCCATATCATGTCACATATTTAGATTTAATGTGATGTTTATGTTTTATGCATCTTATTTTGCTTAGTACGGCGGTAGCATTATAAGATGATCCCTTCACTAAATTCCAAGATAATAGTGTTCTCCTAGAGTATCACTACAAAAAAAGACACATTCGTGACATTTTGGGCTGAATGAAACTTTTTTCTGTCATACTTATGACACTTCTATAACAATAATTGTGACAAAACACGGTACCATCATATATGTGGTGGGGTCCTACTTCTATGACAAAAAATCATGACAAAAAATGGGCTTTTCGTCCTGGGCGGGCCGGAGACGCAGCTGCATGAAATTCTTTGGGCCGTCCATGACGGGAAAAACCGTGGTAGAAGCAAGGGCGAGGAAAATATCGGGGTGTTTCCGGTTATGATGGGTGGTCGGGGCCGAGCGATGTGCGTTTCTCTCGTACATGCACGTGCGTGGGTGCGAGGCATTGGGATCTAACTGAACCCGAGCGAGGTGTTGGGCTCTAACTGAACCCGAGCGATTACACTGCAGGCTACGCGTTACAAAACCCGATCGATCGATCGATGGCTGTTAATTAAACCTGATCAAGCGATTCATTCGCTGCAACTGCAAACTGAAGTCGATCGATGCTGCCTCTGCATGAATAGTGAGCATTGCCTGGAGGGTTTGGATGAACAGTTCCCAGTGGGGGTGGCTGAACAAGACCCCGTGGTGTTGCCGCTGCATGAATAGGACCCCGTTCGATCGAGCCGGTTGGGGCTGCATGAACAGGACCCCGTGGAGGGATGCATGAACAGGACCACCCCGTGGAGGGCTGGATGAACAATAGACGGTGGAGGGCTGGATGAACAGTAGCCCGTGGAGGGGAGGTTGAACAGGAGCGCGTGGAGAGGGCTGGTTGAACAGTAGCCAGTGGAGTAGCGCGTGGTGGAGGCTGAACAGTCGCACGTGGAGGCAGGAGGAGGTCGATGGTGGATGAACAGTAGCCCGTGGAGGCTAGAGGGGGTCGACGGTGGAGATGAACAGTATCCCTTGGAGTCCCGTTTTGCGGTACGCCACACCCCTCCCAATGAATAGGACCTCGGTTTCGACCGTAGCGCTCCAACACAAGTGTGTTTCCTCCGTTTTGCGGTACGCCACACCAC
Source organism: Secale cereale (assembly GCA_902687465.1). Classification (NCBI taxonomy): domain Eukaryota; kingdom Viridiplantae; phylum Streptophyta; class Magnoliopsida; order Poales; family Poaceae; genus Secale; species Secale cereale. Next base: position 142,971,972 of record LR738711.1, read on the forward strand.
TCCCGATGAACAGGACCCCCGTTTCGACCGTAGCACTCCAACACAAGTCCGTTTCCTCCGTTTTGCGGTACGCCACACCCCTTCCGATCAACAGGACCCCCGTTTCGACCGTAGGAGGTCTGTTTCCTCCGTTTTGTGGTATGCCAGACCCCTCCTGATGAATAGGATCCCGTTTCAAACGTGGCCGATCGAACACAAGGCCGTTTCCTTTGTTTTGCGGTATGCCAGGCCTCGTTTCCATTGGCTGTTCCGTCCAATCCCTCCCGATGAACACGACGATGCATTCCGTTCCGACCTAGCCGGTTGGCTCCCCATGAACACGACGACGACGCTGTTTGTCCGTTCCAACCCAACCATGTACACGAGCCCTGGCCATACGCATGCGCGAGTAGGCGTTCGAGACCCTGCCCGTATGTACATACGTGGCCGTATTTTATTTCTTGCACACTTGCTGATGTACGTACGTGTACATGCTACATGCACCCTCTACTACGACACGTGCGCGCCTCTACATCGACCAGTATGTACGGACACGTTCACGACCAGAATGACAATGCTACGTATGCTTCGACCAGGTGTGTCCCGACTGTAAGGAACTTCCTTGCGTGCGAGGATGTAGCTGGTGGGTCCCATCAGTCAGGGGGCGAATCGTTTTTTTTTTGTGCCTGGACGCACTTCCTTGCGTGCGAAGATGTAGCTGGTGGGTCCTAGCAGTCAGGGGGGAACATTTTTTTCGCGAAATACGGTGGCCCGTCCGATGGGTCCCTGCTGTCAGGTGGAGGAATAATTATTTTGCGCGTTTTAAGGAGGCATTTCCTTGCTGCGGCCGTGAACCCAGCTGCCAGCCTCTCCACGTATAGTCCATGTCCGATGGAAGACGTTCCTTGACCACGTTGACCATGCCACGCCGAGAGCACCAGAGCGGTGGACGACGGCGAGGCCTAGGAAGGGGACGACGCGAAGTCGGGGAAGACGCAGAAGTGCAAGCCCGCGTCGAGAGGAGTACGAGGGTTCACTAGTTCGGCTGCGGTGTGAGGCTTCCGTCGCTGCAAGGCCTGGCCAGCGGTGGGAGTAGTAGGGGCGATGAGGCCTCCGCGGCAGCACAGCCGGCCACGGGAGGCAGGAGCATGCAGCACGACCCGCGCTGCTTTGGGCGGCTGGAGCAAGAAGACTAGAGGTTGAAGAAGAACTACGACCGTTGGATGGACATCGTACAGTCAGTGGAGCTAGAATCGTTCATATTGACTAAGTTGACAAAGCACTCCGTCCCCGTCAACTTAGTAGGCCCACAAGTCAGCCTCCCACCAAGGTGGGTCCTAACCAGTAGGGGGTATTCATTTTTTTGTGCGTAATAAGGAGGCACTTCCGGTGGAGCTGACAGCGGGGGAACATTTTTTTCGCACAATACGGTGGCCCGCCCGGTCGGTCCCAGCAGTTAGGGGGGAAACGTTTTTTTCGTGAAATATGGTGGCCCATCCGGTGGGTCCCTGCTGTCAGGTGGAGGAATCATTATTTTCCGCATAATATGGAGGCACTTCCTTGCTGCCGTCGTGGACCCAGCTGTAAGCCTCTCCACGTACAGTCCACGTCCGATGGAAGCCGTTCCTTAACCACGTTGACCACGCCGCGCCGTGAGCACCAGGGCGGTGGACGACGGCAAGGCCTAGGAAGGGGACGACATGGAGCTGGGGAAGAGGCGGTAGTGGAAGCCCACACAACGAGGACTACGAGGGTTCACGGGTTTGGTTGTGGTGTGAGGCTGCCGTCGCCGGAGGGCCTGGCCAGCGGTGGGAATAGTAGGGGGCAGTGAGGCCTCCACGGTAGCACAGCTGGCCACGGGAGGCAGGAGCATGCAGCATGACAGGCGCTGCTTTGGGCGGCTGGAGCAAGAAGACCAGAGGTTGAAGAAGCACTACGGCCGTTGGATGGACATCGTACGGTCACTAGAGCTAGAATCGTTCATATTGACTAAGTTGACAAAGTACTCCGTCCCCGTCAACTTAGTAGGCCCACATGTCAGCCTCCTACCAAGGTGCGTCCCAACCAGCAGGGGGAGTATTCATTTTTTTGTGCGTAATAAGGAGGCACTTCCGGTGGGTCCGAGCTGACAGCGGGGGGAACATTTTTTCGCGCAATACGGTGTCCCGTCTGATGGGTCCCACCAGTCAAGGGGAAACATTTTTTTTCGCGAAATAGGGTGGCCCTTCCGGTGGGTCCCTGCTGTCAGGTGGAGGAATCATTATTTTTTGCATAATAAGGAGGCACTTCCTTGCTGCCGTTGTGGACCCAGCTGTCAGCCTCTCCACGTACAGTCCACGTCCAATGGAAGTCGTTCCTTGACCACGTTGACCGTGCCGCACCGAGAGCACCAGGGCGGTGGACGACGGCGAGGTCTAGGAAGGGGACGACGCAGAGCCGGGGAACATGCGACAGTGGAAGCCCGCGCGTAGAGGACTAGGAGGGTTCACTGGTTCTGCTATGGTGTGAGGCTGCCGTCGCCGCAGGGCCTGGCCAGCGGTGGGAATAGTAGGGAGCGGTGAGGCCTCCGCGGCAGCATAGCCGGCCACGGGAGGCAGGAGCATGCAGCACGACCGGCGCTGCTTTGGGCGGCTGGAGCAAGAAGACCAGAGGTTGAAGAAGCACTACGGCTGTTGGATGGACATCGGACGGTCACTGGAGCTAGAATTGTTCATATTGACTAAGTTGACAAAGCACTCCGTCCCCGTCAACTTAGTAAAACCACAAGTCAGCCTCCCGCCAAGGTGGGTCCCAACTAGCAGGGGGGGTATTCATTTTTGTGTGCGTAATAAGGAGGCACTTCCTTGCGTGCGAAGATATAGCTGGTGGGTCCGACCTGTCAGCGGTGGGAACATTTTTTCACGAAATACAGAGGCCCTTCTGATGGGTCCCAGCTGTCAGGTGGAGGAATCATTATTTTGCGCGTAATAAGGAGGCATTTCCTTGCGTGCGGCCGTGGACCCAGCTGTCAGCCTCTCCACGCACAGTCTACTTCCGATGGTGTCGTTCGTTGACCACATTGACCACTCCGCGCCGAGCGCATCCAAGGTGTTGGACGACGGCGAGGCCCCGGACAGCAATGACCCGGAGACGGGAAGATGCGGGAGTAGAGTCACAGACGAAGAGGTGTACGAGGGTTAACTGGTTCTGGTGCGGTGTCGTTCGACAGTGGGTGGAGAAGAACAGAAGGCGTGGAGGGGTGGAGGGAGGGCCTTGTGACGCCCGGGTAATCAAGCTACAGTAAACCTCTCCTAATGATGCCACATCACCATGATTACTGTGCTAAACTCACATTGATTCAAAACCAATTCAAATTCAAATTCAAAATCAAGTCAAACAGTAAAGGTTTTCGAATATTAAAACTAAAATGTTCGGGTCGTGCCAAATAATGCATAGGTAATAATGGTGATGAAACCATATTTTTATAAAAGGTTTAACTGTACTAAAGTAATTAAAACAGTAGGTAAAACAATCAAATAAATGTCTTTTCTATTTGATAAAATACTAAGCTATTCATTTAGTTGCCCAAAAGTTAAGGGGGCAGTAGCATAATTAGTATCACTAAATTAGGATTTTACTTTATAAATTATAAAGCCAAGTAGAGTAAGACTAAGACTCAAAACAGAAATAAAGATAGAAATAAAAGAAAAGAGAAAGTGAAACAAATAAATAAATAAATTAAAGGAGACCCTTGGCCCAGCTGGGCCTCGACCCAATTGGCCAGCCCACCCCAACCCTGTCGGCCTCCCCTTATTCCCCACTCACGTAAC
>LR738711.1:142975982-143037962 GCA_902687465.1 Secale cereale
AGATCGGATTGGACCAGGAGGGCCCGATCCCGCCGCCCGCGCCCGACGTCCCCGCTGGCCACTTGCCGACCACGCCGTCGCAGGACCGCCGAACCGCCACCGCACCACGCCGGTCTGCCTCCTCGTCTCCGTCGTCGCTCGCCATCGTTCCCGACCTCCTCCCCGCGCCCACTGCCATTTCCCTGCAACCGCCGGTGAGGGCCACGCCCTCCTCTTAGACTCCTCGTCTGCGGCGCACGCACGCACGCACATCGCAGCCAACCGTCCGTGCCTCCTTCTACCATTGCAGCTTGCCGCGACTGTTCCCGCCCTGCCCCGCGCCTCCCCGCCGCTGCTGATGTGCTCCGCCCGTGGCTTGGGCCCTCCTGCGCCCGCGCCCACGCACAGCCTCGCCATCGCGCGCTGCTCCATCGCCGCCTTCATCGTTCGCCCCGGGCGCCCCTTCATTGCGCCTCCACTTGCGCGTGCTCCTGGCCGCACCTAGCCGCCGAGGCGAGCGCCTCTCTGGCCAGGCACAGCTGCGGCCGCTTGCGGCGATGGCCGCCGGTGCCTCGCCGCCGACCCTCCCCTCCGGCGACTGTCCGCACCGCCATTGGAGCTTCACCTCTGCCTGCCCTCGCCCTCACACCCGCCGGCCCTTGCCCCACGCCGCGCAGCGCGCATGCCCGCCCCGCGCCACGCGCGAGCTCACCTCTGGCCGCACCGCCCGCCGTTTGGCCCCGCGCCGGCGGCTGACCTCGCCGGCCCGCACCGGCCGCCCCTACTATGGCCGCCGCCCAGGCTCGACCTCCGCTCGGGTGCCAGCACGCCGTAACCGCAGCGCCCAACGCCCAACACCCGCTTCCCCTGCACCCGTTAAGAGAAGAATTTTAAATATAAATAAATAATAAAATTAATAATTACCTAACTAATTAATCAGACAGTTAATTAACTTAATTAAGTCGGTTTAATTAACTTGATCACTTAGTTAACTAATTAATCGTGTGTAGTTAGTCTAGGCCCTATGACATGTGGCCCCTTATGTAAGATAAAATGTTCAGCTATATTAAAAATGCTTAGGCCTATGACACGCGGGACCCTTGCACTATTCACTGGTTGACTCAGTCAACAGCTGCCTATGCTGTTGACTTTGACTTAGCCCCACATGTCATTGACTGTGGCCGACACCACACTAGGTGACAAAGCTTTTAGCTATTTAATTTTCGAATTAATAATAATTCCAAAAAATGTTTTAAAACTTTGAAAATTAATATAAGATAATCCGTAACTTGGATGAAAATAATTTATATATGAAAAATGATCAGAACGACGAGACGAATCCGAATACGAGGTCCGTTTGTCAGCCACACGTCCCTAGCATAGTGAACATGCAACATTCCACCTCCGTTTCATCTGCCCGAAAATGTCAAACACCGGGAATACTTTTCCGGATGTTTCCTCCCTTTGTCGGTATCACCTCCTACCGCGTTAGGTCACACGTAGCACCGCGTTTTGCCATGTTATGCTTTCTGGTGTGACTCTAAGGATCCGCTCATGGCAGCATATCGACGAGAGGTGGATGCTGTCACTGGACACTTCAAAGGATATCAGGTGGATCATATAGACCAGAGAAAGAATGAAGCAGCCGATGCGTTAAGCCGACTGGGTTCCCAGTGTAAACCGGTTCCACCTAATACCTTCTTGGATGAGTTGCATAATCCATTGGCGCAGTTACCTTCAAAAGAGGACTTGGCTGTTCCTGATCCGGAGGTACAATTGGTCACAGCACTTCATGTCATTCCGGATTGGACGCTCCCTTACTTGGCGTACATGAACTAGGGTGAGTTACCGAAGGACGAAGACGAAGCCCGACAGATAATTCAGTGGTCGAAATCTATGACTATTGTCAATGGAGAACTTCATCATCGCAGCGTTTCTAGAGCTTTTCAACAATGTGTGTCACCAGAAGAAGGCTGCGATATCCTTAGGGAGATTCATGAAGGGGATTGCGGTCATCATGCCGGTTCAAAAATCGTTGATGGCTAAAGCTTTCTGACATGGGTTTTATTGGTTGACGGCTCACGCCAACGCAGAGGACTTGGTCAGGAAATGTGATGCTTGCCAGAAATTTTCACGGCGTGCTCATATATCGGTGCAGGAGCTAAGGATGATCCCAATTACTTGGCCGTTTGCGACTTGGTGGCTTGATATGGTTGGACCCTTCAAGAGATCCCAAGACAAGAAGACCCACCTGTTAGTGGCAGTGGACAAGTTCACGAAATGGGTTGAAGCGGAGCCTATCAGTAAGTGTGATGCAGCAACAGCGGTTCAGTTCATCAAAAAGGTGATTTTCCGGTTTGGCTTTCCACACAACATTATAACTGATAATGGCACCAATCTATCCAAGGGGGATATGGAGGAGTTCTGTCAACGGGAGCATATTCATCTTGATGTATCATCAGTAGCTCACCCTCAGTCTAATGGCCAAGCTGAAAGAGCCAATCAAGAGATATTGAGAGGCATCAAACCCCGGCTTATGGTTCCTTTGCAGAGAACACCGGGTTGTTGGGTGGAAGAGTTGCCTTCTGTGCTATGGAGCATCAACACTACACCTAACAGATCCACAGGGTACACGCCTTTCTTCATGGGATATGGAGCTGAAGCGGTCCTCCCTAGTGATATCCGTCATGACTCGCCGCGGGTGGCGACTTATATTGAAGCGGATAATGAACAAGCAAGACAAGACGCCTTGGACCGGCTGGACGAGAAACGGGACACGACAGCAACTCGATCGGTGATTTACCTACAAGACCTGCGCCGGTACCACAGTCGCCGTGTTAAAACCAGGACGTTTCAAGAAGGAGATTTGGTGCTCCGGCTCATCCAAGACCAGACAAATATGCACAAGCTATCCCCACCTTGGGAAGGACCCTTTGTGGTCAGTAAGAACCTGCACAACGGATCATACTACCTCGTCGACGTTCGAGAACATAAGGACTCACGCACGGCGGAGGAGGAGACCAAGCGGCCGTGGAACATCACTCTTCTTTGACCTTACTATACTTGAGCCATAGGCTCCGCTTTATGTACAATATATATATATATATATATATATATATATATATATATATATATATATATATATATATATATATATATATATATATATATATATATTATGATTAATATAATAAACCGGTGCCCCCGGTAAACCGGGGTATCAACCATCTTTTTTCATAAGAGTATCACATGGGGGCTTCCGTGGGCAAGGGAGTTTTCTATGGCCTCTTAAACCGACGCCCTTGATAAATCAAGGTATCAGCCATCTTTTCTGTACAAAAGAGAATCACATGGAGGCTTCCGCGGGCAAGGAAGTTTCTTATGGCCCCTTAAACCGGCGGCCGCATCAAGACCATCATAAGAGCACAGCTCTGGTTGCTTCGGCAATTTCCACATGATGATGAGGGGCAAAAAAGAGTTTGATGCCTAGCACAAATCAATCATAGGCCCCGACGAGCTATGCTCAAACGCTACCTGGGGGTTCCTGATGCAAGTTCATCAGCGAGTTGAAGACTCTTGTAGTGAACACGGCTTGGAAGCTTGGTGTATACACCTAAAACCCCGGATTAACCTACCTGCATCAAGTAAATCACGCCGTCCAGGTAAACCTGGTATGACCCATCGAACGTGCACACAAGTAAATCCTCTGGGACCCTGAACTTGGTAACGTTAAATTGGCGATCATCAAGTGATTACACAAGTCAAATCTTTATGAGATTTTGAACATTGGTAGCAGTTGACATTGATGATTTGGTTAAAGATTGCGGATCATCTTAACAGGCTTTGCTAAAATGGTTAATGACAGTAGCCTGGCAGCTCATAAAAAGCCTCGAATTTGGAGCCTGGCAGCTCGTAAAAAGCCTCGACTACATGGTCTTATTTGCCCAAAAACTTTATTTTTCATTTTTTATGTTTTCTCAAATCTTTGTCTTCAAGGTCATTGGTTTTTTCAACCAAGTCCATTGATTCAAGACTGGATAACTACAAAGTTGTCATTACATCTGTATTTACAGAGCTATAGTCTGGGTTATAAACACCAGTACCAATTACACTTAAACCGGCGTTCATTGTAACCCGGATCAGCCTTCATGATGAGCTGACAAAGATCCAAGGGAGTCATCAACACTTACACCTTGGGTTGTTCCTACCGGGTTAAGGTTTATAGATACAATTAATCACATGTATGATACATGCTTATATTTCATACATAGTTCAAGTTATTAACTTAGATCATGTGTTTGGCCAGTATGACCCGTCCGACGATAAACCGCCAGGACACTTTGAGCATTGCTTATGCAGACACAGGTAAAATAAACTATCAAAGCATTGCAAGCAGGAGATAATTTAGAAGTTTCCAAATAATGTAATGCCACGCAAGATAATGTGGGACAAAGACAGTATCTCAACTATTCTATTACAAGGCACGGGTAGGCCCAAAAGAATATCAGTTTTCTCACAAAGTGTTCAAACAGATAAAAGTAATCCGGAGCCGGTTTAGGACTCTGCTTCAGCTCGCCGTGAAGACTGAGGGTCAGCTTGTTCCGGGTCTTCGATGACTTCTAGCAGCTGTTTGAAATCAGGGGTGCTCCAGTCAATCTTGGCAAGGGCGTGGAAATACACTTCATCATTTATAAGTTCTGACGGTTCAATGTCAGGAGCGAAGGTATGCTTACGAACGGGGGGAATAAGATTTTCAATGTCATATGTCGGACGCTCCACCCGTACGTTCTCCACGTCATAACCCGGGTGATACCTTGACTAGTCCGCTTCATCAGCAAGCTTACTCGCAAGAGGCCACATATCTTTGGTGAAGGCACGAAGATCCACAGCGGAGAAAGCTGATCCATCCTCTTTCATACTTGGATAACCATTCATGGCCTCTGCCGGATGAAAGTCAGGAACCCATGCCTTGGCCCGGGGTAAAGCCATTAGAGAGCCAGCTCTTGCGGAGGATTTATTCACTTCGACAATTCAGGCAGGCAAGATGGATAGTTTTTCCAGAGTACCTTGGATGGTGGTTGGCACCAGTTTATTATGTGAAATAGCACTGATGGCCCTCTGAGCGCCGGCATAGAGTTGTTCCACCAAGGTGTATGCAGCCTTCAACCTCTTCCGCACATCATCCCCAAGATGAGTAACGCGCCTCCCTGTGTACAAGTGATGAGTTAAACCGGAGCAGCACAAGATAGCAAGGATAAATCGTATGACAACATGTAATGCCCAGGATGGGACTATATCTCCTACGTGTCGAGGCACGACTTAGAGATATAAGCCCATGCTGGAATGATCGCAAGTTTGGTACCTTTGCACATCTCATGTAAAAATGGGGATGGAAAACTGAAAAGATAGTTGGCTTACACTCGCCACGTCACACAAATTCATTACATGTTCAAACATCATTCAGATAAACATCACATCCCATCTAAGGGTAAAGATCCAAATGACAAGATACCAAACATAACATTAAACCACAGGTCTAGATCGAATCCTAGTAGAAGCTCTACTGATCAACCGGATAGTTCACATAGTAACGGCTACGCTCCTCGTCGTACTCCCAGTCTAGCTCGGTACCATCGCCTGTGTAGCTCACCATCGTACCTGCATCTGGTGTGTTGAAGTAACTGTGAGCCACAGAGGACTCAACAATCCCGTTCCCGCGTAACACGACTATTTAAACCTTGGGTGTGGAACAAGGCTGAAGAAAGAACAAGAGTCTGCAGCAGCACTAGCCTAGCTTACGTAAAAGAGAGCGAGAAGAGAAGGTGCCTCGGTCGAGAGATGATCACGAAGTGATCCTAACTAAAACAAGTCAAACATAACCCCATCGTGTTCACTTCCCGAATCCCTTTCGAAAAATGACCGTCACGGTACACACGCTGGTAGTGTATTGGAACATGGTGTCAAGTTTTCTACAACCGGATATTAACAAGCTCCCATCTGCCACATAACCGCGGGCACGGCTTTCAAAAGTTCATAACCCTGCAGGGGTGTTCCAACTTGGCCCATGACAAGGCCACGATCCGCGGAGTCGCAACTCCAAGGTGGGAAGGCCCGAGTATCCTCGGAATCCCGTGCTCAAGATACTCCGAACTAAGGTAAGGCTAATCCAGCAAATCCTCCCGGCGTGCCGACACCCTGATAGTAGCCGCGCGTATCTCGTCTCAGGCCACGACCGGATGGGTGAAGCTACGGGTTTTTACCAAACCTCGAGTTTCCTCGTGGTGGCCCCGCAGGCTCCCAGTTTTGGACCAACACTCATGTGGAGCACTGGCCCGTGGGTTGTTGATTAAGAAAGAGGGTTAATTACTCCCTATGCAAGTTTTTTTAGTTATTAGGCAAATAGTACCTATGTTGGGACTTGCTGGAAAAGACTTAGCACTTAGCGGTTTATCGAGGGGGTCCCATAACCCCAACCGTGTGAGGAACGCATAATCAAGGAACATAACACCGGTTTATACGGTTCCTAGCGGCATGAGTGGAACAAATCACCAAGCAAAAGGCTTAGCCTTCCACCCATTACCAATATATAGATGGTTTCATTTAATTAATTAATATAGTGTGATATCCCAACAAGCTTCAACAAGAAGCAAGAATCTTCCATCTTCACCTGCAACTAGCAATGCTATAAGAGGGGCTGAGCGAAGCCTACGTATAGCCAATCAAAGGTTTGCATAGGTAGGGTGGTTAAACAGGTTCATGGTTACAATAGGAGGCTGACAGGAAAACATGGGCATCGAGGCAAAACTATAGATCGAGACTTCTAGCAATAGGCAAAGATAGTAATGTTATCGGGGTTCGGTCATCTTGCTTGAAGAGTTGTCGATGGGATCGTAAGAGGGGTCCTCGTTCTCAAGCTCGGTAGTAACCTCGTGCTCGTACTCGTACTCGGTCTCAGCTTCCGGCTCTACTCAAACACAAGAACACAAGGCAACGAATCAAACAAGATGCAATGCGCAGAAAAATTACTGGATGCATGACTGATGCACTATGGAAGCAAAACAGATGCACTATGGAAGCACAGAAAGTCTACTTGGGAAGCACAGTGTTATAGCACAAAAATATGCATCAAGCAAAATGCTTCAAAACATGACAACAATAGGATATTATGAATCTACATGCGAAATCACACAAGTTTCATATAGGACTTGCTCAAAACGGAGCTACGGGCTAAAAGTTACACCCGGAACAATAAACATGCACAAGCTGAAAATTACAGCCACATAGCAACTTTGGGGCAAGAGATAAATAGTCTACAGCACTCAAACATCATGGCAATGAGCATGGACATAAACTAGACATATCCTACAGCAAACAAATCCATTGGAGCACCCCCAAAGGAGCCATGGATCAATAGCAACAAGCTATGACATATTGAACTTGACAACAAAATCCTGACAACAGTAATTTATTGCAACTTGGGCGCAAAAGATAAATATGCTACATCCACTCAAATAATCATGTGAGAGCATGAATGGATAGCCAACAACTTATACAACAAGGATTCATCAAGAGTCACCCCAAAACTATCATGGATTGACCTAGAACAACAAGCAAACATGGCATCTGAAAATTACAGATTCCAGACTTAGTGAAATTTCACCAAGTGTTAAAACAGCAGTTTCATCATGGCATCTTTGAGAGCAAGTTTAAGTCACCTCAAAGCTAAACATGGCAAGTGGTAAGCACCACAACAAAGTACACATGATGGTGAGTCCAAACATCTAAGCATGCATCAAGGGGACAAACACAACGATAGCAGCGAGTTCCTCTACGAGGCATCTCGTAACAAGTTTAAAAACATAATAGCCACATAGCACTTTGCAAAGGAGATAAGCATGGCAAGATGAAATCTATCATGCAAGCTAAAGCAACCAACATGTAGAGCATTTCATGACGAACACGTGGACATATCATTTGCATCATTTGGATATACATGCACCAAGTTATCACATTGCAAAGATGGCATGAAAACAACTACTAACAACAGTTTATAACAAGATGCACTCTTGCAACAGATATTTAAGCATCTAGATGATCTCAAACATGCATGGCACAATGGAACAAAACGTAGTACAAGTCTCCACGAACATTTTGACATATCATTCACTCAAATCGGACCATCACACAAAAAGTTATCCACATTTTAAAACTGCATCAGACAAAGAAAATCTGGGGGACTTAGTGAAAAAAAAAACTACCTCAGGTCAACGAAAAAAAAACAACGCGGGCTGGCGGATCGGATCGGGCCGGATCGGGCCCGCCTGGCGCGGATCGGGCGCGCGGCGCGGATCGAGCGCGAGGTGGTTGGCGGATCGGGTCGGGGTTCGCGGGTCCGGCCCGTTAGCTCCTGGATCGGGGATTAGGGATCCCGATCGGCAGCGGCCTCGAGCTCTCGAGGGGCGCGGTAGCTGCTGGCCTTTGCGGCGGCCGGAGCGGGCAGGGCCGGCGGCGGCCTGGCGGAGAAGGGGGCCGGCGGGGTTGGAGATGGGGGCTGGCGGCGGAGGGACCCGGGCGGCGGTGGGCGCCGGGGAAGAGGCGGCCGGCGGTGGCGCCTGCGAGCGGCTGGCAGGGCGCGGCTCCGGTGGCGGCTGTGGTGGTGAGGGCCCTGTCGGCCGGGGCGCGGCGGCGGGGAGAGCCTGGCCGGCGGCGAGGTGGAGAGGTGAGGGTGCTCCGGCGCGGCGGCAGGGAAGAGCTCCGACGAGGGTGACCGGCGGTGGCGAGAACTCCGGCGAGGTGGCGCGGATTTCGGTGGCTAGAGGTAGGAGATGATGGAGGAAGGAGACACTAGGGTTTCTAGGGAAAAAATTGGGGAAGTTGGACAAATATATAGGCACAAGGAGCTAGGGTTGTCCAAATGAGGTGTGGTTTTCGGCCACGCGATCAAAATTGGATGGCCTAGATGAAGGGAGTGGTTTGGGTTGGTTTGGTGGGCTGTTGGAGGGGTGTCTTGGGCCTCAAAGAGGGGGTACTTTGAGCCCATGAGAATAACTGTTGGGGTAGCAAACGAACTCCAAACGCGACGAGATTTGACAGGCGGGTTACACAGACCCAAACAACAACGCACGACAAGTCTCTCGCCAAACCGAAAACGTTACACGGCCAAACACCAAAGTAGGCCTCGGGGATGCCACGGACACGTGAGAGAGCTCCGGAACTCGAAACGGACAACGGGAAGAAACGAGTGGGACCGGGTGCAAACGACAACACAAATGCAATGCGATGCACATGACTACATGATATGAATGAATGCACACACGCAACACGACAAAACGATGAAAACCCGAAAGACGAAGAACCCGGAATGGAGATGATGAAACTAGAGATATATTATATTGCCCAAAAGGGAAAATATTACATCCGAGGCATTACAACTCTCCTCTACTACAAAAAGATCTCGTCCCGAGATCTAGGACTGTAAAAAGGAAGGGTACTCGGAACGAAGATGATCTTCTCGTTCCCACGTAGCTTCTCGGACGGTATGGTGTGACCACTTGACTTTCAAGAATTGGATGGACTTGTTGCGGGTCTTGCGCTCGGTTTCTTCGAGAATAGCAACGGGATGCTCTCTGTAGGACAAATCTTGTTGAAGATCAATCTCTTCAAACGGAATCATGCGTTCAGGAGTCTTGAAGGACTTGCGTTGTTGAGACACATGAAACACATCATGAACATTGGCGAAGTTGGAAGGGAGCTCAAGTTGATAGGCTAGGTCGCCTCTTTTGCCAAGGATCTTGAAAGGCCCGACGTATCTAGGAGCAAGCTATCCTTTGATACCGAATCTTTGGGTTCCTTTCATAGGAGAAACACGGAGATAGACATGATCACCAATGTTGAAGGCCAAATGACGATGCTTGCCATCATAGTAGCTCTTCTGATGCGACTGAGCGGACTTGAGATTATCACGTATGACTTTGCACATTTCTTCAGCTTCTGAGATCAAGTCATTGCTAAGAAGTTGATGTTCACCAGTCTCGGACCAGTTGAGAGGGGTACGGCACTTTCTGCCATAGAGGATTTCAAACGGAGCTTTGCCGGCACTTGCTTGAAAGCTGTTGTTGTAAGAGAACTCGGCAAATGGAAGGCAATCTTCCCATTTCATGCCAAAAGATATGACACAGGCTCTGAGCATGTCTTTTAGAATCTGATTCACTCTCTCGACTTGACCACTAGTCTGAGGGTGAAAAGCAGTGCTGAACCTGATCTTAGTGCCCATGGCAGACTGAAAGGAGTCCCAGAACTTAGAAGTGAACAAACTTCCACGGTCTGAGGAGATAACTTGAGGAATGCCATGTAGGGACACAATTCTGGAAGTGTACAACTCTGCCAATTGAGCTGCATTGATGGATTCTTTGACTGGAAGGAAGTGAGCGACTTTGGTAAGCTTGTCAATCACCACGAAGATAGAATCATTCCCTCTCTTGGACTTAGGAAAACCAGTGACGAAATCCATTTCAATGTGGTCTAATTTCCACTCGGGAATAGGAAGAGGTTGGAGAAGACCGGCTGGACGTTGATGCTCTGCCTTCACTCTTCTACAAACATCACAGTCATTCACGAATTGGGCAATCTCCCTTTTCATGCGAGTCCACCGGTAAGATTGCTTGAGGTCTTGGTACATCTTGGAACTGCCAGGATGAATGGAAAGGAGGGAATCATGTGCTTGTTCCATTATGAGCTTCCTGAGATCACCTTTGGGAACCACAAGTCTATCCTCGAAGAACAAGGTATCTCTCTCATCAACGAGATAGCACTTGTATTTAGGAGTACCCTTTGCAATACCATGTTTCACTTTCTGCACCATAGCATCACTGAGTTGGGCCTCACGGATCTGATCTTCCAAGGTAGGAGCAACTTGAAGATTTGCAAGAAAACCTTGCGGAACAACTTGGAGGTTGAGCTTCCTGAAAGCTTCACAAAGCTCAGGCTGGAATGGCTTGATAAGAAGGCTGTTGCACTATGCCTTTCTGCTCAAAGCATCTGCAATCACATTCGCCTTGCCAGGAGTGTATTCGATGCTGGGATCATACTCTTGGATCATCTCGACCCAACGAGTCTGGCGGAGGTTCAGATTCGGCTGTGTGAAGATGTACTTCAAGCTCTTGTGATCGGTGAAGATGTTGACTTTTCTGCCCAACAGAAGGTGTCTCCACGTAATCAAAGCATGTACCATAGCTGCTAGTTCAAGATCATGTGTGGGGTAGTTCTTCTCACTTGGCTTCAGCTGACGAGAAGTGTATGCCACAATTCTCTTGTCCTGCATAAGCACACCACCAAGTCCTTGAAGGGAAGCATCACAGAATACTTCGTAGGGCTTGGACTCATCTGGAGGAGTGAGAACTGGAGCAGAGACGAGATTTTCTTTGAGAGTTTTGAATGCCACTTCACAATCTGGAGACCAGTAGTACTTGACATTCTTCTGCAGCAAGTTGGAAAGAGGCTTGGCAATCTTGGAGAAGTTCTCAACGAACCTTCTGTAATAGCTGGCAAGACCAAGGAAGCTTCGGAGTTGCTTGACGTTCTGAGGAGCTTCCCAGTTGACAATTGCTTCAACTTTCTCGGGGTTCACCGCAATACCGTCAGCGGAGATGATATGGCCCAGATACAAGACCTTATCGAGCCAAAATTCGCACTTGGAGAACTTGGCATAGAACTTATGTTCACGGAGTCTGTCGAGAACCAGACGGAGGTGCTTTTCGTGATCCTCTTAATTTTTGGAGAAAACCAAAATATCATCCAGATACACAAGCACAAACTCGCCGGTGTAGGGGTTGAAAATGTAGTGCATCATTCTCGAGAAGGTAGGTGGAGCATTGGCGAGACCAAAGGACATGACTATATACTCATATGAGCAGTAGCTCGTTCTGAAGGCAGTCTTGGGGATATCTTCCTCGCGAATGCGAATTTGGTGATAGCCCATTCGGAGATCAAGCTTAGAGAACACTTTAGCTCCTTTGAGTTGCTCGAACAGTTCGTTGATGTTGGGGAGCGGATACTTGTTCTTTATTGTCTTCTTGTTCAATGGCCGGTAATCTACGCAAAGGCGCTCCGTGCCATCCTACTTCTTGACAAATAAGACACCACAGCCCCAAGGAGACGTACTAGGCCTGATCAGACCCATACGCTCCTGTTCATCAAGCTGCTTCTTCAACTCCTTCAACTCTTTAGGAGAGAGCTTGTACGGACGCCGGCATGCTGGCTCAGTACCAGGCTCGAGTTCAATGACGAATTCCACTTGACGGTGTGGAGGCATGCCTGGAAGTTCTTCAGGAAAGACGTCTTCGTATTCGTTAACCACCGGAATTTGAGATATGGCATTCATTTCGCCCTTGTCATTGAGAGAGAAAAGCCTGATTGTGTTATCCCTGGAGGCAAAGATAATCACATCTTCATCGGAATGAGTAATCTTGACTTCCTTGTTTGCACAATCAATGTGAGCATCATGCTGAGAAAGCCAGTCCATTCCGAGGATGAGGTCAATGTCGGAATTGCCAAGAACCACCGGTTTAGCCAGAAAGCGATAATCACCCATACGAATAGAAACATCCGGAGCAAAAATATTAGAAGTCATACGTCTCCCCGGAGAAATGACTTGCAACTTCTGAGGCAGACTTTGGACGTCAACATTATACTTGGATGCAAATGGTTGAGACATGAAAGAACATGAAGCACCCGAATCAAACAACACTTTAGCTGGAAAAGAGTTAACTGAAAGGTTGCCCAATATGACAACAGAAGAATTCTCCGCTTGCGCTGCATTCATCAGATTCACCCTTGCTTGCTTGGGATTATGCTTGACAATAGCTGTACTGACAGGTGGAGGAGGTGGAAGTCGCTTTGGGTTGGGGCACTTGTTAGCATAGTGACCTTTCTGAGTGCACTTGTTGCAGACCACTTCTGAGAGAGGACGGAAATGAGAACCACTTGACTTGGAACCTTGAGACTGAAACTGATTCTTCGACTGGTTGCTCGGGTTGGGTGGGTGGGAGAAACCACGACCACCGGAGTTCTCGTTGCTGTTGTTGTTGTAGGGAGCTCGGATCACAGGAGGAGGAGGAAGCCAAAATTTATGTTGTTTCGCGACGACTTGAGAAGATGAGGAGGAGTGAACGGCATCTCGAATCCTCTTTTTAGAAGCCTCCATCTTGAGCTGGGCTGCCTCTTGCTTAAGCGCCATGTTATAGAATTTGTCGAACTCATCGGGCTCGAACAAGGTGAGAGCAAGTTGAAGTTCATCTTTGAGACCTCCACGGAACTGATAGATCTTGCTCTTGGCATCTGGTATGTCTTGCTTGGCATAGCGGGCGAGGTTTTGGAACTTGACATTATACTGGTAGACAGTCATTGAGCCTTGCTTCAGGTTGCGGAATTGCTCACGCATACCCTCGATGACACTTGTTGGAATGTGGTGAGAGCGAAAGTCCTTGAAGAAATCATCCCAAGAGATCGCACGCCCATCTCTGGAGTCTTTGTACTGCTGCCACCAGTCAGCTGCTTGGTCTTTGAGTTGAAAGGCTGCAAATTTCACATAGTCCTCAGGCCTTACGTTGCTGCACTCAAAATGCTTCTTGATATCAGTGATCCAATCTTCAGCATCGAGAGGGTCGACACAGTAACTGAAAGCCTTTGGTTGATTGGCCAAGAACTGGTTGAGAGTAGCATGGTGCTGTTGGTTGAAGAAATTGCCTTGGTTCCCTGGAGCACCCTGATTTGCTTGATTTGCTTGCATTTACTGCATCATCTGCATCAACATCTGGGTGTTCTGATTTGTAGTCTGCATAATCGCTCTCCAAGCCTCAGACGGAGGAGGAGGGGAAGGAGGACGATCTGGAACCTCTTCACCCTCTGGGTTAGCGTTGGGAACCCGTTTCGGAGCCATCCTGAAAGAGATGACCACCAATCAGCAATTTATTGAAAGAAGGTATAAGCTGAAACAACGGATAGAAATGCAACATACTCTTCACAAGAATCATTCGAACAAGAGGAACGAACGAAATTCTCAGTTTAATGATAACAACAATCTTCACGAGAAGCCACTGGGAGACAAAAGGTAAATAAGAAAAACACAAGGTACAGATGGAACAAACACAAGATAGGAGCTTCGTTCGACATCTTTGTGCTGTAAGATTATGGAACGCGTTACGAAAGGGTTTTGCAATCCCCGGATCAGCATAGCCAAGGATCCTTTAAGATGCAAATCCCGATCGGAACATCGGCCATAAAACCACTTCACTCAATGTAGAACCCCGAACTCGCTAACCTGCATTCGTTGGAAGAATGCCTACGATCTACTGGATAAACCCACCTATGAATTTCCGAAAGTTTCCAGTTATGCAATCAGGTGTTGGGGATACAGGGGAAGCACCGCGTAATCAACTATAATCCTACATCCAGCAGTATCCATCCTTCAACACATAACCAGTCTTTCTCGGAAACTGTCTACCTCGGAACTTCGAAAAGCATCCACTATACAAAGCTATGGCAATACTCCCGAACTACCTCCCCAGTACTGGGTGATGTCAGGGTTATCTTACCACTAACCGTATAGGAGAGTTTTCGATGTCGGCCGTCTTAAGTATTTTAGTACTGTCGCGATATGCTTGTGACGACAATACCCCGAAGCTCAACTCCCCGGGACACTGCCACAACCCCTAATGTCAGGAGGCATCGAGAACAATATTCTCGTCACAAGGACATCGAAACAATCCAACAATACTCGCGAGATTCCTAAAAAAAATTTGGTGCAATTTTTTGAAAGTAGAAGAGGCAAGAGTAGTCGTCAGGAGTCCTCACCAGATTGAAAGGGGGATGAGGAGCAAAAAAATCCTACTCTCCGATACAAATATAGGACTCAAAACATTTTCACTGTGTGCCTAGACTCGACCGTCAACGATTCGATCAATCAGTGGGGGCTTCTAGGTCGGAGAAGGCTCTGAATACCAACTTGTAATGCCCAGGATGGGACTATATCTCCTACGTGTTGAGGCACGACTTAGAGATATAAGCCCATGCTGGAATGATCGCAAGTTTGGTACCTTTGCACATCTCATGTAAAAATGGGGATGGAAAACTGAAAAGATAGTTGGCTTACACTCGCCACGTCACACAAATTCATTACATGTTCAAACATCATTCAGATAAACATCACAGCCCATCTAAGGGTAAAGATCCAAATGACAAGATACCAAACATAACATTAAACCATAGGTCTAGATCGAATCCTAGTAGAAGCTCTACTTATCAACCGGATAGTTCACATAGTAACGGCTACGCTCCTCGTCGTACTCCCAGTCTAGCTCGGTACCATCACCTGTGTAGCTCACCATCGTACCTGCATCTGGTGTGTTGAAGTAACTGTGAGCCACAGAGGACTCAGCAATCCCGTTCCCGGGTAACACGACCATTTAAACCTTGGGTGTGGAACAAGGCTGAAGAAAGAACAAGAGTCTACAACAGCACTAGCCTAGCTTACGTAAAAGAGAGCGAGAAGAGAAGGTGCCTCGGTCGAGAGATGATCACGAAGTGATACTAACTAAAACAAGTCAAACATAACCCCACCGTGTTCACTTCCCGAATCCCTTTCGGAAAATGACCGTCACGGTACACACGCTGGCAGTGTATTGGAACATGGTGTCAAGTTTTCTACAACCAGATATTAACAAGCTCCCATCTGCCACATAACCGTGGGCACGGCTTTCGAAAGTTCATAACCCTGCAGGGGTGTTCCAACTTGGCCCATGACAAGCCCACGATCCGCAGAGTCGCAACTCCAAGGTGGGAAGGCCCGAGTATCCTCAGAATCCCGTGATCAAGGTACTCCGAACTAAGGTAAGGCTAATCCAGCAAATCCTCCCGGCGTGCCGACACCCTGATAGTAGCCGCGCGTATCTCGTCTCAGGCCACGACCGGATGGGTGAAGCTACGGGTTTTTACCAAACCTCGAGTTTCCTCGTGGTGGCCCCGCAGGCTCCCAGTTTTGGACCAACACTCATGTGGAGCACTGGCCCGTGGGTTGTTGATTAAGAAAGAGGGTTAATTACTCCCTATGCAAGTTTTTTTAGTTATTAGGCAAATAGTACCTATGTTGGGACTTGCTGGAAAAGACTTAGCACTTAGCGGTTTATCGAGGGGGTCCCATGACCCCAACCGTGTGAGGAACGCATAATCAAGGAACATAACACCGGTTTATACGGTTCCTAGCGGCATGAGTGGAACAAATCACCAAGCAAAAGGCTTAGCCTTCCACCCATTACCAATATATAGATGGTTTCATTTAATTAATTAATATAGTGTGATATCCCAACAAGCTTCAACAAGAAGCAAGAATCTTCCATCTTCACCTGCAACTAGCAATGCTATAAGAGGGGCTGAGCGAAGCCTACGTATAGCCAATCAAAGGTTTGCATAGGTAGGGTGGTTAAACAGGTTCATGGTTACAATAGGAGGCTGACAGGAAAAACATGGGCATCGAGGCAAAACTATAGATCGAGACTTCTAGCAATAGGCAAAGATAGTAATGTTATCGGGGTTCGGTCATCTTGCTTGAAGAGTTGTCGATGGGATCGTAAGAGGGGTCCTCGTTCTCAAGCTCGGTAGTAACCTCGTGCTCGTACTCGTACTCGGTCTCAGCTTCCGGCTCTACTCAAACACAAGAACACAAGGCAACGAATCAAACAAGATGCAATGCGCAGAAAAATTACTGGATGCATGACTGATGCACTATGGAAGCAAAACAGATGCACTATGGAAGCACAGAAAGTCTACTTAGGAAGCATAGTGTTATAGCACAAAAATATGCATCAAGCAAAATGCTTCAAAACATGACAACAATAGGATATTATGAATCTACATGCGAAATCACACACGTTTCATATAGGACTTGCTCAAAACGGAGCTACGGGCTAAAAGTTACACCCGAAACAATAAACATGCACAAGCTGAAAATTACAGCCACATAGCAACTTCGGGGCAAGAGATAAATAGTCTACAACACTTAAACATCATGTCAATGAGCATGGACATAAACTAGACATATCCTACAGCAAACAAATCCATTGGAGCACCCCCAAAGGAGCCATGGATCAATAGCAACAAGCTATGACATATTGAACTTGACAACAAAATCCTGACAGCAGTAATTTATTGTAACTTGGGAGCAAAAGATAAATATGCTACAGCCACTCAAATAAGCATGTGAGAGCATGAATGGATAGCCAACAACTTATACAACAAGGATTCATCAAGAGTCACCCCAAAACTATCATGGATTGACCTAGAACAACAAGCAAACATGGCATCTGGAAATTACAGATTCCAGACAGTGAAATTTCACTAAGTGTTAAAACAGCAGTTTCATCATGGCATCTTTGAGAGCAAGTTTAAGTCACCTCAAAGCTAAACATGGCAAGTGGTAAGCACCACAGCAAAGTACACATGATGGTGAGTCCAAACATCTAAGCATGCATCAAGGGGACAAACACAACGATAGCAACGAGTTCCTCTACGAGGCATCTCGTAACAAGTTTAAAAACATAATAGCCACATAGCACTTTGCAAAGGAGATAAGCATGGCAAGATGAAATCTATCATGCAAGCTAAAGCAACCAACATGTAGAGCATTTCATGACGAACACGTGGACATATCATTTGCATCATTTGGATATACATGCACCAAGTTATCACATTGCAAAGATGGCATGAAAACAACTACTAACAGCAGTTTATAACAAGATGCACTCTTGCAACAGATATTTAAGCATCTAGATGATCTCAAACATGCATGGCACAATGGAACAAAACGTAGTACAAGTCTCCATGAACATTTTGACATATCATTCACTCAAATCGGACCATCACACAAAAAGTTATCCACATTTTAAAACTGCATCAGACAAAGAAAATCTGCGGGACTTAGTGAAAAAAAAAACTACCTCAGGTCAACGAAAAAAAAACAACGCGGGCTGGCGGATTGGATCGGGCCGGATCGGGCCCGCCTGGCGCGGATCGAGCGCGAGGTGGTTGGCGGATCGGGTCGGGGTTCGCGGGTCCGGCCCGTTAGCTCCTGGATCGGGGATCAGGGATCCCGATCGGCAGCGGCCTCGAGCTCTCGAGGGGCGCGGTAGCTGCTGGCCTTTGCGGCGGCCGGAGCGGGCAGGGCCGGCGGCGGCCTGGCGGAGAAGGGGGCCGGCGGGGTTGGAGATGGGGGCCGGCGGCGGAGGGACCCGGGCGGCGGTGGGCGCCGGGGAAGAGGCGGCCGGCGGTGGCGCCTGCGAGCGGCTGGCAGGGCGCGGCTCCGGTGGCGGCTGTGGTGGTGAGGGCCCTGTCGGCCGGGGCGCGGCGGCGGGGAGAGCCTGGCCGGCGGCGAGGTGGAGAGGTGAGGGTGCTCCGGCGCGGCGGCAGGGAAGAGCTCCGACGAGGGTGACCGGCGGTGGTGAGAACTCCGGCGAGGTGGCGCGGATTTCGGTGGCTAGAGGTAGGAGATGATGGAGGAAGGAGACACTAGGGTTTCTAGGGCAAAAATTGGGGAAGTTGGACAAATATATAGGCACAAGGAGCTAGGGTTGTCCAAATGAGGTGTGGTTTTCGGCCACGCGATCAAAATTGGATGGCCTAGATGAAGGGAGTGGTTTGGGTTGGTTTGGTGGGATGTTGGAGGGGTGTCTTGGGCCTCAAAGAGGGGGTACTTTGAGCCCACGAGAATAACTGTTGGGGTAGCAAACGAACTCCAAACGCGACGAGATTTGACAGGCGGGTTACACAGACCCAAACGACAACGCACGACAAGTCTCACGCCAAACCGAAAACGTTACACGGCCAAACACCAAAGTAGGCCTCGGGGATGCCACGGACACGTGAGAGAGCTCCGGAACTCGAAACGGACAACGGGAAGAAACGAGTGGGACCGGGTGCAAACGACAACACAAATGCAATGCGATGCACATGACTACATGATATGAACGAATGCACACACGCAACACGACAAAACGACGAAAACCCGAAAGACAAAGAACCCAGAATGGAGATGATGAAACCAGAGATATATTATATTGCCCAAAAGGGAAAATATTACATCCGAGGCATTACAACTCTCCTCTACTACAAAAAGATCTCGTCCCGAAATCTAGGACAGGAAAAAGGAAGGGTACTCGGAACGGAGATGATCTTCTCGTTCCCACGTAGCTTCTCGGACGGTATGGTGTGACCACTTGAATTTCAAGAATTTGATGGACTTGTTGCGGGTCTAGCGCTCGGTTTCTTCGAGAATAGCAACGGGATGCTCTCGGTAGGACAAATCTTGTTGAAGATCAATCTCTTCAAACGGAATCATGCGTTCAGGAGTCTTGAAGCACTTGCGGAGTTGAGACACATGAAACACATCATGAACATTGGCAAAGTTGGAAGGGAGCTCAAGTTGATAGGCTAGGTCGCCTCTTTTGCCAAGGATCTTGAAAGGCCCGACGTATCTAGGAGCAAGCTTTCCTTTGATACCGAATCTTTGGGTTCCTTTCATAGGAGAAACACGGAGATAGACATGATCACCAATGTTGAAGGCCAAATGACGATGCTTGCCGTCATAGTAGCTCTTCTGACGCGACTGAGCGGCCTTGAGATTATCACGTATGAGTTTGCACATTTCTTCAGCTTCTGAGATCAAGTCATTGCCAAGAAGTTGACGTTCACCAGTCTCGGACCAGTTGAGAGGGGTACGGCACTTTCTGCCATAGAGGATTTCAAACGGAGCTTTGCCGGCACTTGCTTGAAAGCTGTTGTTGTAAGAGAACTCGGCAAATGGAAGGCAATCTTCCCATTTCATGCCAAAAGATATGACACAGGCTCTGAGCATGTCTTCTAGAATCTGATTCACTCTCCCGACTTGACCACTAGTCTGAGGGTGAAAAGCAGTGCTGAACCTGATCTTAGTGCCCATGGCAGACTGAAAGGAGTCCCAGAACTTAGAAGTGAACAAACTTCCACGGTCTGAGGAGATAACTTGAGGAATGCCATGTAGGGACACAATTCTGGAAGTGTACAACTCTGTCAATTGAGCTGCATTGATGGATTCTTTGACTGGAAGGAAGTGAGCGACTTTGGTAAGCTTGTCAATCACCACGAAGATAGAATCATTCCCTCTCTTGGACTTAGGAAAACCAGTGACAAAATCCATTTCAATGTGGTCGAATTTCCACTCGGGAATAGGAAGAGGTTGGAGAAGACCGGCTGGACGTTGATGCTCTGCCTTCACTCTTCTGCAGACATCACATTCATTCATGAATTGGGCAATCTCCCTTTTCATGCGAGTCCACCAGTAAGATTGCTTGAGGTCTTGGTACATCTTGGAACTGCCAGGATGAACGGAAAGGAGGGAATCATGTGCTTCTTCCATTATGAGCTTCCTGAGATCACCTTTGGGAACCACAAGTCTATCCTCGAAGAACAAGGTATCTCTCTCATCAACGCGATAGCACTTGTATTTAGGAGTACCCTTTGCAATACCATGCTTCACTTTCTGCACCATAGCATCACTGAGTTGGGCCTCACGGATCTGATCTTCCAAGGTAGGAGCAACTTGAAGATTTGCAAGAAAACCTTGCGGAACAACTTGGAGGTTGAGCTTCCTGAAAGCTTCACAAAGCTCAGGCTGGAATGGCTTGATAAGAAGGCTGTTGCAATATGCCTTTCTGCTCAAAGCATCTGCAATCACATTCGCCTTGCCAGGAGTGTATTCGATGCTGGGATCATACTCTTGGATCATCTCGACCCAACGAGTCTGGCGGAGGTTCAGATTCGGCTGTGTGAAGATGTACTTCAAGCTCTTGTGATCGGTGAAGATGTTGACTGTTCTGCCCAACAGAAGGTGTCTCCACTTAATCACAGCATGTACCACAGCTGCTAGTTCAAGATCATGTGTGGGGTAGTTCTTCTCACTTGGCTTCAGCTGACGAGAAGTGTATGCCACAATTCTCTTGTCCTGCATAAGCACACCACCAAGTCCTTGAAGGGAAGCATCACAGAATACTTCGTAGGGCTTGGACTCATCTGGAGGAGTGACAACTGGAGCAGAGACGAGCTTTTCTTTGAGAGTTTTGAATGCCACTTCACAATCTGGAGACCAGTAGTACTTGACATTCTTCTGCAGCAAGTTGGAAAGAGGCTTGGCAATCTTGGAGAAGTTCTCAACGAACCTTCTGTAATAGCTGGCAAGACCAAGGAAGCTTCGGAGTTGCTTGACGTTCTGAGGAGCTTCCCAGTTGACAATTGCTTCAACTTTCTCGGGGTTCACCGCAATACCGTCAGCGGAGATGATATGGCCCAGATACAAGACCTTATCGAGCCAAAATTCGCACTTGGAGAACTTGGCATAGAACTTATGTTCACGGAGTCTGTCGAGAACCAGACGGAGGTGCTTTTCGTGATCCTCTTCATTTTTGGAGAAAAACAAAATATCATCCAGATACACAAGCACAAACTCGCCGGTGTAGGGGTTGAAAATGCAGTGCATCATTCTCGAGAAGGTAGGTGGAGCATTGGCGAGACCAAAGGACATGACTGTATACTCATATGAGCCGTAGCTCGTTCTGAAGGCAGTCTTGGGGATATCTTCCTCGCGAATGCGAATTTGGTGATAGCCCATTCGGAGATCGAGCTTAGAGAACACTTTAGCTCCTTTGAGCTGCTCGAACAGTTCGTTGATGTTGGGGAGCGGATACTTGTTCTTTATTGTCTTCTTGTTCAATGGCCGGTAATCTACGCAAAGGCGCTCCGTGCCATCCTTCTTCTTGACAAATAAGACACCACAGCCCCAAGGAGACGTACTAGGCCTGATCAGACCCATACGCTCCTGTTCATCAAGCTGCTTCTTCAACTCCTTCAACTCTTTAGGAGAGAGCTTGTACGGACGCCGGCATGCTGGCTCAGTACCCGGCTCGAGTTCAATGACGAATTCCACTTGACGGTGTGGAGGCATGCCTGGAAGTTCTTCAGGAAAGACGTCTTCGTATTCGTTAACCACCGGAATTTGAGATATGGCATTCATTTCGCCCTTGTCATTGAGAGAGAAAAGCCTGATTGTCTTATCCCTGGAGGCAAAGATAATCACATCTTCATCGGAATGAGTAATCTTGACTTCCTTGTTTGCACAATCAATGTGAGCATCATGCTGAGAAAGCCAGTCCATTCCGAGGATGAGGTCAATGTCGGAATTGCCAAGAACCACCGGTTTAGCCAGAAAGCGATAATCACCCATACGAATAGAAACATCCAGAGCAAAAATATTAGAAGTCATAGTCTCCCCGGAGAAATGACTTGCAACTTCTGAGGCAGACTTTGGACGTCAACATTATACTTGGATGCAAATGGTTGAGACATGAAAGAACATGAAGCACCCGAATCAAACAACACTTTAGCTGGAAAAGAGTTAACTGAAAGGTTACCCAATATGACAACAGAAGAATTCTCCGCTTGCGTTGCATTCATCAGATTCACCCTTGCTTGCTTGGGATTATGCTTGACAATAGCTGTACTGACAGGTGGAGGAGGCGGAAGTCGCTTTGGGTTGGGGCACTTGTTAGCATAGTGACCTTTCTGAGTGCACTTGTTGCAGACCACTTCTGAGAGAGGACGGAAATGAGAACCACTTGACTTGGAACCTTGAGACTGAAACTGATTCTTCGACTGGTTGCTCGGGTTGGGTGGGTGGGAGAAACCACGACCACCGGAGTTCTTGTTGCTGTTGTTGTTGTAGGGAGCTCGGATCACAGGAGGAGGAGGAAGCCAAAATTTCTGTTGTTTCGCGACGACTTGAGAAGATGAGGAGGAGTGAACGGCATCTCGAATCCTCTTTTTAGAAGCCTCCATCTTGAGCTGGGCTGCCTCTTGCTTAAGCGCCATGTTATAGAATTTGTCGAACTCATCGGGCTCGAACAAGGTGAGAGGAAGTTGAAGTTCATCTTTGAGACCTCCACGGAACTGATAGATCTTGCTCTTGGCATCTGGTATGTCTTGCTTGGCATAGCGGGCGAGGTTTTGGAACTTGACATTATACTGGTAGACAGTCATTGAGCCTTGCTTCAGGTTGCGGAATTGCTCACGCATACCCTCGATGACACTTGTTGGAATGTGGTGAGAGCGAAAGTCCTTGCAGAAATCATCCCAAGAGATCGCACGCCCTTCTCTGGAGTCTTTGTACTGCTGCCACCAGTCAGCTGCTTGGTCTTTGAGTTGAAAGGCTGCAAATTTCACATAGTCCTCAGGCCTTACGTTGCTGCACTCAAAATGCTTCTTGATATCAGTGATCCAATCTTCAGCATCGAGAGGGTCGACACAGTAACTGAAAGCCTTTGGTTGATTGGCCAAGAACTGGTTGAGAGTAGCATGGTGCTGTTGGTTGAAGAAATTGCCTTGGTTCCCTGGAGCACCCTGATTTGCTTGATTTGCTTGCATTTACTGCATCATCTGCATAATATCTGGGTGTTCTGATTTGTAGTCTGCATAATCGCTCTCCAAGCCTCAGACGGAGGAGGAGGGGAAGGAGGACGATCTGGAACCTCTTCACCCTCTGGGTTAGAGTTGGGAACCCGTTTCGGAGCCATCCTGAAAGAGATGACCACCAATCAACAATTGATTGAAAGAAGGTATAAGCTGAAACAACGGATAGAAATGCAACATACTCTTCACAAGAATCATTCGAACAAGAGGAACGAACGAAATTCTCAGTTTAATGATAACAACAATCTTCACGAGAAGCCACTGGGAGACAAAAGGTAAATAAGAAAAACACAAGGTACAGATGGAACAAACACAAGATAGGAGCTTCGTTCGACATCTTTGTGCTGTAAGATTATGGAACGCGTTACGAAAGGGTTTTGCAATCCCCGGATCAGCATAGCCAAGGATCCTTTAAGATGCAAATCCCGATCCGAACATCGGCCATAAAACCACTTAACTCAATGTAGAACCCCGAACTCGCTAACCTGCATTCGTTGGAAGAATGCCTATGATCTACTAGATAAACCCACCTATGAATTTCCGAAAGTTTCCAGTTATGCAATCAGGTGTTGGGGATACAGGGGAAGCACCGCGTAATCAACAATAATCGTACATCCAGCAGTATCCATCCTTCAACACATAACCAGTCTATCTCCGAAACTGTCTACCTCGGAACTTCGAAAAGCATCCACTATACAAAGCTATGGCAATACTCCCGAACTACCTCCCCAGTACTGGGTGATGTCGGGGTTATCTTGCCACTAACCGTATAGGAGAGTTTTCGATTTCGGCCGTCTTAAGTATTCTAGTACTGTCGCGATATGCTTGTGACGACAATACCCCAAAGCTCAACTCCCCGGGACACTGCCACAACCCCTAATGTCAGGAGGCATCGAGAACAATATTCTCGTCACAAGGACATCGAAACAATCCAACAATACTCGCGAGATTCCAAAAAAAAAAATTGGTGCAATTTTTTGAAAGTAGAAGAGGCAAGAGTAGTCGTCAGGAGTCCTCACCAGATTGAAAGGGGGATGAGGAGCAAAAAAAATCCTACTCTCCGATATAAATATAGGACTCAAAACATTTTCACTGTGTGCCTAGACTCGACCGTCAACGATTCGATCAATCAGTGGGGGCTTCTAGGTCGGAGAAGGCTCTGAATACCAACTTGTAATGCCCAGGATGGGACTATATCTCCTACGTGTTGAGGCACGACTTAGAGATATAAGCCCATGCTGGAATGATCGTAAGTTTGGTACCTTTGCACATCTCATGTAAAAATGGGGATGGAAAACTGAAAAGATAGTTGGCTTACACTCGCCACGTCACACAAAATCATTACATGTTCAAACATCATTCAGATAAACATCACAGCCCATCTAAGGGTAAAGATCCAAATGACAAAATACCAAACATAACATTAAACCATAGGTCTCGATCGAATCCTAGTAGAAGCTCTACTGATCAACCGGATAGTTCACATAGTAACGGCTACGCTCCTCGTCGTACTCCCAGTCTAGCTCGGTACCATCGCCTGTGTAGCTCACCATCGTACCTGCATCTGGTGTGTTGAAGTAACTGTGAGCCATAGAGGACTCAGCAATCCCGTTCCCGGGTAACACGACCATTTAAACCTTGGGTGTGGAACAAGGCTGAAGAAAGAACAAGAGTCTGCAGCAGCACTAGCCTAGCTTACGTAAAAGAGAGCGAGAAGAGAAGGTGCCTCGGTCGAGAGATGATCACGAAGTGATCCTAACTAAAACAAGTCAAACATAACCCCACCGTGTTCACTTCCCGAATCCCTTTCGGAAAATGACCGTCACGGTACACACGCTGGTAGTGTATTGGAACATGGTGTCAAGTTTTCTACAACCGGATATTAACAAGCTCCCATCTGGCACATAACCGTGGGCACGGCTTTCGAAAGTTCATAACCCTGCAGGGGTGTTCCAACTTGGCCCATGACAAGCCCACGATCCGCGGAGTCGCAACTCCAAGGTGGGAAGGCCCGAGTATCCTCAGAATCCCGTGCTCAAGGTACTCCGAACTAAGGTAAGGCTAATTCAGCAAATCCTCCTGGCGTGCCGACACCCTGATAGTAGCCGCGCGTATCTCGTCTCAGGCCACGACCGGATGGGTGAAGCTACGGGTTTTTACCAAACCTCGAGTTTCCTCGTGGTGGCCCCGCAGGCTCCCCGTTTCGGACCAACACTCATGTGGAGCACTGGCCCGTGGGTTGTTGATTAAGAAAGAGGGTTAATTACTCCCGATGCAAGTATTTTTAGTTATTAGGCAAATAGTACCAATGTTGGGACTTGCTGGAAAAGACTTAGCACTTAGCAGTTTATCGAGGGGGTCCCATAACCCCAACCGTGTGAGGAATGCATAATCAAGGAACATAACACCGGTTTATACGGTTCCTAGCGGCATGAGTGGAACAAATCACCAAGCAAAAGGCTTAGCCTTCCACCCATTACCAATATATAGATGGTTTCATTTAATTAATTAATATAGTGTGATATCCCAACAAGCTTCAACAAGAAGCAAGAATCTTCCATCTTCACCTGCAACTAGCAATGCTATAAGAGGGGCTGAGCGAAGCCTACGTATAGCCAATCAAAGGTTTGCATAGGTAGGGTGGTTAAACAGGTTCATGGTTACAATAGGAGGCTGACAGTAAAAACATGGGCATCGAGGCAAAACTATAGATCGAGACTTCTAGCAATAGGCAAAGATAGTAATGTTATCGGGGTTCGGTCATCTTGCCTGAAGAGTTGTCGATGGGATCGTAAGAGGGGTCCTCGTTCTCAAGCTCGGTAGTAACCTCGTGCTCATACTCGTACTCGGTCTCAGCTTCCGGCTCTACTCAAACACAAGAACACAAGGCAACGAATCAGACAAGATGCAATGCGCAGAAAAATTACTGGATGCATGACTGATGCACTATGGAAGCAAAACAGATGCACTATGGAAGCACAGAAAGTCTACTTGGGAAGCACAGTGTTATAGCACAAAAATATGCATCAAGCAAAATGCTTCAAAACATGACAACAATAGGATATTATGAATCTACATGCGAAATCACATAAGTTTCATATAGGACTTGCTCAAAACGGAGCTACGGGCTAAAAGTTACACCCGAAACAATAAACATGCACAAGCTGAAAATTACAGCCACATAGCAACTTCGGGGCAAGAGATAAATAGTCTACAGCACTCAAACATCATGGCAATGAGCATGGACATAAACTAGACATATCCTACAGCAAACAAATCCATTGGAGCACCCCCAAAGGAGCCATGGATCAATAGCAACAAGCTATGACATATTGAACTTGACAACAAAATCCTGACAGCAGTAATTTATTGCAACTTGGGAGCAAAAGATAAATATGCTACAGCCACTCAAATAAGCATGTGAGAGCATGAATGGATAGCCAACAACTTATACAACAAGGATTCATCAAGAGTCACCCCAAAACTATCATGGATTGACCTAGAACAACAAGCAAACATGGCATCTGGAAATTACAGATTCCAGACTTAGTGAAATTTCACTAAGTGTTAAAACAGCAGTTTCATCATGGCATCTTTGAGAGCAAGTTTAAGTCACCTCAAAGGAAAACATGGCAAGTGGTAAGCACCACAGCAAAGTACACATGATGGTGAGTCCAAACATCTAAGCATGCATCAAGGGGACAAACACAACGATAGCAACGAGTTCCTCTACGAGGCATCTCGTAACAAGTTTAAAAACATAATAGCCACATAGCACTTTGCAAAGGAGATAAGCATGGCAAGATGAAATCTATCATGCAAGCTAAAGCAACCAACATGTAGAGCATTTCATGACGAACACGTGGACATATCATTTGCATCATTTGGATATACATGCACCAAGTTATCACATTGCAAAGATGGCATGAAAACAACTACTAACAGCAGTTTATAACAAGATGCACTCTTGCAACAGATATTTAAGCATCTAGATGATCTCAAACATGCATGGCACAATGGAACAAAACGTAGTACAAGTCTCCACGAACATTTTGACATATCATTCACTCAAATCGGACCATCACACAAAAAGTTATCCACATTTTAAAACTGCATCAGACAAAGAAAATCTGGGGGACTTGGTGAAAAAAACTACCTCAGGTCAACGAAAAAAAACAACGCGGGTTGGCGGATCGGATCGGGCCGGATCCGGCCCGCCTGGCGCGGATCGGGCGCGCGGCGCGGATCGAGCGCGAGGTGGTTGGCGGATCGGGCCGGGGTTCGCGGGTCCGGCCCGTTAGCTCCTGGATCGGGGATCGGGGATCCCGATCGGCAGCGGCCTCGAGCTCTCGAGGGGCGCGGTAGCTACTGGCCTTCGCGGCGGCCGGAGCGGGCAGGGCCGGCGGCGGCCTGGCGGAGAAGGGTGCCGGCGGGGTTGGACATGGGGGCCGGCGGCGGAGGGACCCGGGCGGCGGTGGGCGCCGGGGAAGAGGCGGCCGGCGGTGGCGCCTGCGAGCGGCTGGCAGGGCGCGACTCCGGTGGCGGCTGTGGTGGTGAGGGCCCTGTCGGCCGGTGCGCGGCGGCGGGGAGAGCCTGGCCGGCGGCGAGGTGGAGAGGTGAGGGTGCTCCGGCGCGGCGGCAGGGAAGAGCTCCGGCGAGGGTGACCGGCGGTGGCGAGAACTCCGGCGAGGTGGCGCGGATTTCGGTGGCTAGAGGTAGGAGATGATGGAGGAAGGAGACACTAGGGTTTCTAGGGCAAAAATTGGGGAAGTTGGACAAATATATAGGCACAAGGAGCTAGGGTTGTCCAAATGAGGTGTGGTTTTCGGCCACGCGATCAAAATTGGATGGCCTAGATGAAGGGAGTGGTTTGGGTTGGTTTGGTGGGCTGTTGGAGGGGTGTCTTGGGCCTCAAAGAGGGGGTACTTTGAGCCCACAAGAATAACTGTTGGGGTAGCAAACGAACTCCAAACGCGACGAGATTTGACAGGCGGGTTACACAGACCCAAACAACAACGCACGACAAGTCTCACGCCAAACCGAAAACGTTACACGGCCAAACACCAAAGTAGGCCTCGGGGATGCCACGGACACGTGAGAGAGCTCCGGAACTCGAAATGGACAATGGGAAGAAACGAGTGCGACCGGGTGCAAACGACAACACAAATGCAATGCGATGCACATGACTACATGATATGAATGAATGCACACACGCAACACGACAAAACGACGAAAACCCGAAAGACAAAGAACCCGGAATGGAGATGATGAAACCAGAGATATATTATATTGCCCAAAAGGGAAAATATTACATCCGGGGCATTACACAACAAGTACGTACCAAACATAGCAGATGTCATATCATCTATATGCTGCCTTAACCCAGGTAACTCCTCCGTCACCGGGTTAAGAGCTGTCTCAGCATCATTGGCTCTTTTCTCTAAAGCAGCCTTCTCTACCTCCCACGTGGACCGCTCCGCTTCAAAGTCTTTCTTGAGCTTCTCCATACATGCTAAAGCAAGGGTAAGTTCCTCCTTGGCTTTAGTCGAAGCAGTCTCTTGGAAGGATAGGCTATTCCGGAGCTCAGTGATTTCAGTGGCCCTCCGGTTCAAATCAGTCTGCCAAGGATAAAACATGTCAGATATCTGTAAAGGAAGCAATTAAATCAAAGTCCCAAGCACATAACAAGTTATGCGCTTGACACTTGGGGGCTAATGTATAATTGAAGTGAAAGAAGGAAACTTTTTCAGACAAGTCCCAAGCACATAACAAGTTATGTCCTTGACACTTGGGGGCTAATGTAATATCATTTTCAAATATAGGAGAAGTCCCATTTCACCCGGAATGGAGTAAATCGGCCCTTGGGGGCTACACGTGCAAATCAAAATATTCCAGTTGATCTATGAAAGTCCCGGTTCACCCTAAAAGCTAAACCGGCACTTGGGGGCTACACTGGACTAAAGGTACAACTACAAGATACAAGCAGAAATGAAAGGCAATGGAAAAGAAGTTACCTCATATTTTTCTTTCATCAAGTTTACCAAACCGGCCTCATGGTCACGGCTAGTGAAGAGCCGGTTTAGGTACCCAGAATGAAGCTCCTGGGCACTAAGCGGGGCGTAGCTAGACAGGTCAGTGCTCCACTTGCCCTTGTCCTTCTGAAGAACTTCTTCCTTGGCAGTGTGTCTGGCCAAGATGACAGGCTTTGCGGGAGTAGTAAAGCCTATCCCTGTGATCTCGACATCATCTGTCGAGGCAGCAGTTGGCCTGGGGGGGTCAGCAGTAGCAGCGGGATTGGTGTGTACCGGGTTAGCGGGGGCCGGATTAACCCGAGCAGGGCTAGTCCGAACAGGGCTGGCCGGTTTAGCAGGATTTTCCATGGGGTCATCCCCCGGAGTAGCATCATCTTCTCGGTCCATAGGGGAAGGATCGTCGTGTGGAACTTCAATGTTTTCTTCTAACGGATTGGCGGCTTCAGGATCTTCCTCTGGTTCAGAAGTGTTTTCGACCGCCGGTTTATTCAGCTTTGCCTTTTTGCTAGGCTTGGGCATACTGAGAAAAGATCAGAGGACAATGAAAATCACAGATAAAAGTGGAAAGATAAACCGGGTATGCTGAAAGATGGCTTACCCAGGAACAGTCTTGAGCACCGGAACTTGGGTGGCGGTTGATTCGCCAGAGGATGATAGAGGTGTTTCCTGATAATTTGGATCAGACGGTTTAAGAGGTTTACGAAAAAGACCCACTTTAGGATGAAGGATAGTTGGAGTAAGTAAAACCTCTGAACGGCGTCTTCGAGCCGGAGTGTGGGTCAATCCGGTCGACTCGACCACATGGCCGTTGTGGCGTGTGGTGCGACGAGCCTCATGTTGCTGCTTCTTCAAAAGAAAATGGCGATCCAGTTGAGCATAAGGGTGAGAAAATGGATATTTCTGGGCTACCCGACGAACTTTGGGTGGTAATGGTTCTGAATTAGAGGAAAGAGAGATTACCTCAACTTCATCCGCTTTACTCCCTTCCGCCGGATCCTGGGAAAGGTCATTGTTAATATAAATATAGACAAGGGAAAGTTAAAAGGCATAAGAACCAAGCAGTACCTCAAAGGCCGGATCATCTTCTTCAGCCTTTGAACCGGAAGCAGCGACAAGTCTTTTCTTGTGCTTCTTCACGGCCAAGCTTTTCTTGCGAGATGTTTTCGCGGGCTTGTCCAGAGGTTTCCGTTTCCAGAAGGGGTCATTGGCCTGTGTAAAGAAATAAAAGTATGTTAAAGACAAGCAATATGGATGGATTAAAACAAAGAGAAAGGGACAGAAGAATCTTACCGATGGCGGTTTATTGTTCACGCAGAAGGGCGCTAAACCGGTCCGAGTGCACTCCTCCAGAGGTATATTCGGCATCTTCTTAGCAGATTCGGTAACTTCATTGTCTGGAAGCACCATCTCCATGTGACGCTGAGGGTCCTTGGGGTTGCCAGTATATTCGCACATTAACCCGGAACGCTGGCTTAATGGAGGAATGCTCCAAGAGAGCTAGCAGCGGACAAAATCGACTCCAGTTAGACCGTTGGCTACAAAAGCCCTAAGCTTTGAAAGCTAAGGGGCATATCGAGCTTGGTCTTGGACGCTTAAACATTGTGGGAAAGGATGGTCCACTGTCAGACGGTGGGAACGATATCCCGGCATGGGATTTTCCCCTCTGGTGAAGTGTCAACGCAATAGAACCAAGTTTGGTTCCAATCCTTGGGATGGCTGTGAAGAGTAGCATGAGGAAAGCTGACATCCTTCCTCTTCTGGATACTCATTCCGCCCAGTTCAGTGTTTGGCCCATCATGAAATTCAGTCTGGTGATTCAGATGGAAGAAGTCCCGGAATAACTCTACAGATGGCTCCTCTTGCAGATAGGCTTCTCAGAAGAATTGGAAGTTGCAGATATTGGATACGGAGTTGGGGCCTATGTCTTGGGGATGGAGCTGAAACTCTGCCAATACATCACGGAAAAACTTTGACCCTGGAGGGTTAAAGCTCCGGGCCAGGTGATCAAAGAAAACAATGATTTCTCCTTCCTTGGGCTGGGAAGGACACTCTTTTCCAGGAGCTCTCCAATGCAGAACCTCCTTGGGACCTAAAGCGCCAATTGAGGCCGCTTCTTCTAAATCGTCCTCGGTAATCCGGGATGGGACCCAGTTGCAAGCGACAAACTGTTTGGCCACAGAAGTCATCTTTTTCAAAGGGGGAACGCTGAAAAATACAATACAAGACCCGGTTTATGATACACGCAGATATAAACCGGCATGTTCTATGAAGGCATTGATCTAATTGGCGGTTTAAGCAGGGGACTAATGGTATCTACTGGTCCGGAATAACTATGAATGTAACCGCTACCAGACTATGAAGTTTGAAAGGAATAAGTTAAACCACCGAACACAAGCAGGTGAGGTGCAGATCTAAAGCTAAACCGTCGACACAGGCATATGAGGCGCAGGTTTAAATCTGAACCGTCGACATAAGCAGATGAGGTGCAGATCTAAAGCTAAACCGTCGACACAGGCATATGAGGCGCAGGATTAAAGCTGAACCGTCGACATAAGCAGATGAGATGCAGATCTAAGGTGTGAGAAACAACTTTCACATGAGCAGTAGTGAAATATGGATCTACATTGTATGGAAAACTAAAGATAATTCAAGTCATATTCGTCGAAGGCAGCGAAGGTTTTTTACAGATCCAGTCTAGCTAGCAGTATTGGGGGAACTAAGATTATAAAGACGGAGCGGAATCATGCATACAAGAGTCGGCCTAAAAAGTTTAACATCTACAGCTAGGTACTTTCTATGGTGATGAACTGCAAAGAACGGAGGTTCATCTGCGAGCTCCCGAGAAACCCTAGAACTAAGATCTACGGGTAAGAATGAGTAACGTACCTGAGGCAACGGAGGCGGAAGGACTGCGGCGAATCTCTGGACACACTCAGGTTGATGTAGCGGCCGGGCTTGGTGAAGACGACAAGCTCGACGGATGGCAGCGGAGCTTGAGCGCTGGAGGTCTGAGGAAGAAGAAAGCGAAGGGGAATAAAGAGATGGCCTTCGGCCCTATTTATAAGCCGAAGAGGTGAAACGGCAGGCGCGGGAATCGAGGAGACCAAAAATCGGATATGGATGGTGCTGTCGCCTCGATCTTCGTAGCTTTAATAAGTAAAGGTAAAAAAACAGGTACATGCATTAAATGCGTGGATGGCGTCACGGCGGTTTAAAGAGACTTGAGGGGATGACGTCATGCTGGTTTACCAAGCATACTGAAGCTGCAGAAAGGAAAATCTGTACAAGACTTTGGAGATTGACATGAACAGGTTCAAATCAATCTGGGGCGTAATGTCAGCGATATTACTACAAGGGCTAAACCGGCCAGGAGGGTCCGTTTTACGTTATCAAGATTATATTATCAAAGGCCCAGCGGAGTATGGAGTAGAAGATTATAGCCCAAGAGGCTTAGAGCCCATGTGTTAGGGCCCATGATTTGTAAGCCGTCATACTATATAACTTGGGATGTAAGATAGAAAAAGCAGAGACCGAGGCGGACACGTTTATGAGCCGGCCTCGGGACTCTGTAAACCAGACCGGGCGTCACCTCTTATATAAAGGGACAACCCGACGACGGTTCAGGGGAGAGAACAACAGCTCGAGACATAGGCAAAGCGGATTCGCTCCCTGGTCATCGAAGCCCAACCAATACCACACCAAACTAGACATAGGCTTTTACCTTCATCGAAGGGGCCGAACTAGTATAAAATCCTTGTGTATTTCGTCCGCTTTAACCCCTTTGAGCTAACCCGTAGCGATGGCCTCACGACTAAGTCCTTTTGCTAGGACATCTGTCGTGCTAAATCCACGACAGTTACCGATGGATGAAGACGAACGAGGGGATGCCTTCCCGGGGCATCCTCAAGCTTAGGCTTTTGATTATCTTGAATTTACTTGGGGTTCCATGGGCATCCCCAAGCTTAGGCCTTTACTACTCCTTGTTCCATAGTCCATGAAAGCAATACTCAAAACTTCAAAACTTCACAACACAAAACTTAGACAAAAATTCTCGTGAGCTCCGTTAGTATGAGAAAGCAAACCACTATTCAAAGGTACATCAATGAATTCATTCTTTGTTTATATTTGTGTTAAACCTACTGTACTCCAACTTCTCTATGGTTCATATCCTTCAATATTACTCATAGATGCATCGGAATAAGCAAACAACACATGAAAAACAGAATTTGTCAAAGACAGAAGAGTCTGTAGTAATCTGCAGGGTTCGCCTACTTATGGAACTCCAAAAACTTCAATCTAAATTGGTAAATTTGCGTAATTTGTGTACCAATCATCAGCAAAAAGAATCAACTAAAAATCACGCTCCAGTAAAATCCCACGACTACTTTAGCGAGCACTAACGATTATGTTTTTCTCAGCAAGAACATATAAACTTCGCACAAGTCTTCCCAAAGGTTCTACTTGGCACAAACACTAAACAAAACATGAACCCACATCTAATCAGATGCTAGATGCAATATTTATTCCCTAACAGCAACAAAAACAAAAAAACATAAAATTTGGTTGCCTCCCAACAAGCGCTATCGTTTTACGCCCCTAGCTAGGCACGATACAAGATAGATCTAGGTATTGCCATCCTTGATTTTCACCCTTTTAATGGTGTCAAGCTCGAATCCGGGAGGTTCTTTATGTTTCCCTTCATATTCGGAAATCTTTAGATCTAAAGCATCCAACCGCTTATTACAAAGAGTAATCAACATATTCATGCGGTGAAGATTCCCACTCACACTTTTAAGAGGTTCAAGAGACTTTTGTAATATTTTTGTTACTTCGCAAATTTTCTCAAAAACTTGCGTCCCTTCAGGGGTTGAATTTGACCATTTTTGGGGAGGTAGTGTTCCCACTATTCCCTCTATAATTTCATGTGCGATACTAGGACCATCTTCGATAAAATTCCCTTTGGCAACGCAATCAAGAGTTGTCTGTGAGGCATATTTAACCCAACATAAAAATTGCGAAGCAAGATTCTAAAATTCACCTCTAAGGTGCACTTACGATAAGATTCCATCATCCTAAACCAAGCATCTTTTAAAGTTTATCCTTGCCTTTTCTTGAAGTGAAGTACTTCAAACTCGGGAGACAAAGGAGCGGATAAGGGACTAGCCATAATGGCAAGCAAGCACGCAGCAAACGAACAAGAAGCAAGCGAACGATAAACACATGGTAGAAGAAGGGCGAATAAAACGGCAAGGGTGAAGTGGGGGAGAGGAAAACGAGAGGCAAAATGTTATGCGAAGGATAAGGGTTTGTGATAGGTACTTGGTATATGACTTTTGCGTAAGCCTCCCCGGTAACGACGCCAGAAATTCTGCTTGCGACCTCTTGCGCTTGCGTTGTATTCCCTCGAAGAGGAAAGGGAGATGCAGCACAGTAGCGTAAGTATTTCCCTCAGTTTTTTAGAACCAAGGTATCTATCCAGTTGGACACCTCGCGCGAGTCCCTCGCACCTGCACAAACAAATAAGAACTTCGCAGCCAACGCGAAAAGTGGTTGTCAATCCCTTTACGGTCACTTACGAGAGTGAGATCTGATAGAGATGATAGATTAAATTTTTCGTATTTTTGTTTTAATAAAACTACAAATAAAAGCGGTAAAAGTAAAGTAGATGTAGATTGATATGTTGAGAATAGACCCGGGGGCCATAGTTTTCTCTAGTGGCTTCTCTCATGATAGCGATATTCTACGGCGGGTAAACAAATTACTGTCGAGCAATTGATAGAAAAGCGAATAATTATGAGACTATCTATGCATGATCATTGTATATAGGCATCACGTCCGAGACAAGTAGACTGAAACGATTATGCATCTACTACTATTACTCCACACATCGATCGCTATCCAGCATGCATCTAGTGTATTGAGTTCAGAAGAACAGAGTAACGCCTTAAGCAAGATGACATGATGTAGAAGGCTAAACTCAAGCAATATGATGAAAACCCCATCTTTTTATCCTCGATGGCAACAATACAATACGTGCCTTTCTGCCCCTACTGTCACTAGGAAAGGACACCGCAAGATTGAACCCAAAGCCAAGCACTTCTCCCATTGCAAGAACTATAGATCTAGTAGGCCAAACCAAACCAATAATTCGAAGTGACTTGGAAGGAATTATGAGCACACATAAAAAGTTCAGAGAAGAACCAAATATCTTTGATAGATAATCTTGATCATAAACTCACAATTCATCGGATCTCGACAAACACACCACAAAAAGAGATTACATCGAATAGATCTCCTCGAAGACCGAGGAGAACTTTGTATTGAGATCCAGAGAGAGAGAAGAAGCCATCTAGATACCAGCTCTAGACCCGAAGGTCTGTGGTAAACTACTCACAACTCATGGTGAGGGCGATGATGTATATGATGAAGGCCTCCGTGATGGATCCCCCTCCCGGAACAGGCTCTAAGATGGGATCTCCACGGGAACAGAAGCTACGGCGGTGGAATTAGGGTTTTCTCTCTGCATATGGAGTTTCTAGGGTACGTGGATATATATAGTAAGAAGGAGGGCAATGGGGGCCGCACGAGGCAGCCTCAAGGCAGGGGGGCGCGCCCCCCACCTTCGAGGGCAGCCCCTCTGTCCCCTGACTTGGCCATGAAGTTTCCCGTGCGTGATTTTCTCCAAAAATATCTCTGGCGAAGGTTTCATTCCGTTTGGACTCCGTTTGATATTCTTTTTTTGCAAAACCCTAAAATAGGCAAAAAAAAAAAACAGCAATCTGGACTAGGCCTTTGGGTTAGTAGGTTAGTCCCAAAAATGATATAAAAGTGAATGATAAAGCCCATTAAACATCCAAGACTTCATAAATAATAGCATGGAGCAATCAAAAATTATAGATACGTTGGAGACGTATCATATATCAATCTTTACATTTCGACCATTTCGAGAGTCCTCGTCATGTACGTGATCTCATCCGAAACTCCGAACAACATCCGGCCACCAAATCACATAACTCATATAATACAATATCATCATCGAAGGTTAAGCGTGCGGACCCTATGGGTTCGAGAACAATGTAGACATGACCGAGACACCTCTCTGGTCAATTACCAATAGCGGAACCTGGATGCCCATATTGGCTCCTACATATTCTGCGAAGATCTTTATCCGTCGAACTGTTATGACAACATACACAATTCCCTTTGTCCGTCGATATGTTACTTGCCCGAGATTCGATCATTGGTATCTCTATACCTAGTTCAATCTCGTTACCAACAAGTCTCTTTACTCGCACTACAAGAAATATGTCAACTTGTGACCTTCTGTCAGTGAACCTGGAAGAATTGGTCATAAATCTACGACCATTTGAGACCAATTGGTCAAAAGCTGTCCGGGGGGCTCCAAACCCTAAACCATAATGACCATTTTGGTCAGAAAGGTCGTAATTTCCTTACACGAAATGGTCGTAAAGCAGACAACACTGGTCTGCTGCCTTATTTCTAACTAATAACGACCAATATATATGGTCATAGCCTTGTAAATTGTGGTGCATTGCTATGACTAGGTGCCACCTCATCAGTTTTGCCTATGTGTCATGTCTATGTGTCAAATTTTGCCCGAGCTTGTGAAGCAACCTATATTTCTGTTATTCCCAAAATTCCCAAAAAAAATCTCATAAATTCTTTGGATCATATCGTCGTCAAATATGTCAAAAACCTTCCTCGCCTAGTTCAAATATAATTCAACAATATTCATTTTCTTATTCTGTTCAGAACAACACTTTGTGAAGGAAGTGCTATTTATATATTCTTGATTGCCGTCAAAAATTTTGGGCACTCTTTCCTATCCAAATCATTGCCTCATGACAAAATTCAGCTCCATTTTCCTAGTAAATGTTCCTCTGTAAATTTCCAAAGTTTTTGTTCTGCTAGAAGCTTTGTGAAGGAAGTACTAGCTATGCATATCCTGATGAGTTGAAATTTTTACAGTTCCTTCATATGCCAAACTTATCATCCTACTCCAAATTTAAGCACAATCCAATCATCTATTTAAGACCAGCTTCAGTATCCATTTTCTGTCCGGATTGGCACATTCCAAAGCAAGTGTTATCTAGACACCTCCTATCACCATCAAACTTTTTGTTCCATCTTACACATCCAAATCATGGCAACATTCCAATTTTCAGCTTCATTTGCATATTATATCTTCCTCAGCAAATTTCCAAATTTCTATCCAGAGAGAAGCTTTGTGAAGGAAGTACAAGCTAGGATTATCCAAATGGTATAATTTTTTACAGTGCATTCCTATGCCCAAATGACCATACTCTACAAAATTTCAGCTCAATCCATTTATTCATTTGAGCCTAGCTTCAACATCCACATTTCTACCCGATGTGGTACTTTGCAAAGCAAGTGCAACCTTGCTACCTCTTGAGCTTGCGTTGTATTACCTCAAAGAGGAAATGGAGATGCAGCACAGTAGCGTAAGTATTTCCCTCAGTTTTTGAGAACCAATGTATCAATCAAGTAGGAGACCACGCGCGAGTCCCTCGCACCTGCACAAACAAATAAGAACTTCACAGCCAACGCGATAAGGGGTTGTCAATCTCTTTACGGTCACTTAGGAGAGTGAGATCTGATAGAGATGATAATTATATTTTTGGTATTTTTGGCTTAATAAAACAGAAAATAAAAGCAAGAAAAGTAAAGTAGATGTAGATTGATATGTTGAGAATAGACCCTGGGGCCATAGTTTTCTCTAGTGGCTTCTCTCATGATAGCGGTATTCTACGGCGGGTAAACGAATTACTGTCGAGCAACTGATAGAAAAGCGAATAATTATGAGACTATCTATGCATGATCATTGTATATAGGCATCACGTCCGAGACAAGTAGACCGAAACGATTATGCATCTACTACTATTACTCCACACATCGACTGCTATCCAGCATGCATCTAGTGTATTGAGTTCATACGAACAGAGTAACGCCTTAAGCAAGATGACATGCTGTAGAGGGATAAACTCAAGCAATATGATGAAAACCCCATCTTTTTATCCTCTATGGCAACAATACAATACGTGCCTTGCTGCCCCTACTGTCACTGGGAAAGGACACCGCAAGATTGAACCCAAAGCCAAGCACTTCTCCCATTGCAAGAACTATAGATCTAGTAGGCCAAACCAAACCAATAATTCGAAGAGACTTGCAAGGATATTATGAGCACACATAAAAAGTTCAGAGAAGAACCAAATATCGTCCATAGATAACCTTGATCATAAACTCACAATTCATCGGATCTCGACAAACACACCGCAAAAAGAGATTACATCGAATAGATCTCCTCGAAGACCGAGGAGAACTTTGTATTGAGATCCTGGGAGGGAGAGAGAAGAAGCCATCTAGATACTAGCTATGGACCTAAAGGTCTGAGGTAAACTACTCACAACTCATGGTGAGGGCGATGATGATGATGATTATGAAGGCCTCCATGATGGATCACCCTCCCGAAACAGGCTCCAAGATGGGATCTCCATGGGAACAGAAGCTACGGTGGTGGAATTGGGGTTTTCTCTCTGTGTATGGAGTTTCTGGGGTACATAGGTATATATAGGAAGAAGGAGGGCACCGGGGGCCGTGTGGGCCAACCTTGAGGCAGGGGGCGCGCCCTGGGAAGGGGGCGTGCCCCCCACCTCGAGGGCTGGCCCTTCGTCCCCTGACTTGGTCCCGAAGATTCCCGAGCGTGATTTCCTCCAAAAATATCTCTCGCGAAGGTTTCATTCCGTTTGGACTCCGCTTGATATTCCTTTTCTGCAAAACCCTGAAATAGGCAAAAAAACATCAATCTGGACTGGGCCTTTGGGTTAGTAGGTTAGTCCGAGAAATGATATAAAAGTGAATGATAAAGCCCTTTAAACATCCAAGACTTCATAAATAATAGCATGGAACAATAAAAAATTATAGATATGTTGGAGACGTATCAAGCATCCCCAAGCTTAATTCCTGCTCGTCCTCGAGTAGGTAAATGATAAAGAAATAAATTTTGATGTGGAATGCTAACCAATATAGTTTTTCAATGTAATTCTCTTAATTGTGGCATGAATGTTCAGATCTGAAGGATTCAAGATAAAAGTCTATATTGACATAAGAAATAACAATACTTCAAGCAATACTAAATAAGCAATCATGTATTCTCAAAATACCTTGGCTAAAAGAAGTTTTCCCTACAAAATCATATGGTCTAGCTATGCTCCCTCTTCATCACACAAATATTCATATTATGCCCAACCCCGATTTCAGCCAAGCACTTGTTTTCATACTCTATTATTTTCAAACCTTTCAACTTTCACGCAATACATGAGCGTGAGCCATGGATATAGCACTATGGGTGGAATAAAGGTGGTTGTGGAGAAGACAAAAGGGAGGAAGATAGTCTCACATCGACTAGGCGTATCAACGGGCTATGGAGATGCCCATCAATAGATATCAATGTGAGTGAGTAGGGATTGCCATGCAGCGGATGCACTAGAGCTAAATATGAATCAAAGCTCAATAAAAGAAACTAGTGGGTGTGCATCCGACTTGCTTGCTCACGAAGACCTAGGGCATTTGAGGAAGACCATCGTTGGAATATACAAGCCAAGTTCTATAACGAAAATTCCCACTAGTATATGAAAGTGACTAATCATGAGACTCTCTACAATGAAGATCATGGTGCTACTTTGAAGCACAAGTGTGGAAAAAGATAGTAGCAATTGTCCCTTCTCTCTTTTCTGTCATTTTTTTGGAGGGGCTTTCCTCATTTTTTTATTTGCCCCTCTCTATATATTTTTTGGGCCTTCTTTTTTTATTGGCCTTTCCTCACACGGGACAATGCTCTAATAATGATGATCATCACACTTTCTGTTACAACTTGAAATTACAACTCGATACTACAATGAGTATGACACTACATGAATGCCTCCGGCGGTGTACCGGCATAAGCAATGAATCATGTGTGACATGTATGAAAAATTATGTATGGTGGATTTGCCACAACTACGATGTCAACTACATGATCATGCATGTCACTATGACAATATGATGCGTGTCATATGAACAGAACAGTGGAAAGTTGCAATGCAATATATCTCGGAATGGCTATGGAAATGCCATGATAGGTAGATATGGTGGCTGTTTTGAGGAACAATATGGTGGCTGTTTTGAGGAAGGATATATAGTGGGTTTATGGTACCGGCGAAAGTTGCGCGATACAAGAGAGGCTAGCAATGGTGGAAAGGTGAG
Source organism: Secale cereale (assembly GCA_902687465.1). Taxonomy (NCBI): domain Eukaryota; kingdom Viridiplantae; phylum Streptophyta; class Magnoliopsida; order Poales; family Poaceae; genus Secale; species Secale cereale. The sequence goes on from LR738711.1 coordinate 143,016,818, forward strand.
AGTGCGTATAATCCATGGACTCAACATTAGTCATAAGAACACATATACTTATTGAAAAAATCTACGAGTCATCAAAAACAAAGTAATCAACGCATGCTCCTGGGGGGGAGGTTGGTAGGAGTTAACCATCGCGCACCCCGACCTCCACACAAAGGTTGGCACTCTACAAATACCTCATGCTCTAACTTCGTCACATAGCGGTTCACCATACGTGCATGATATGGGAATCACTAACCTTAACACAACACAATTATTCTTCAATTTCATAATAACTCCACTAGCATGACTCTAATATCACTATCCTCATGTCTCAAAACAATTATCAAGCATCCAACATCTCATTCTATTCAATGCACTTGGTGTGAAAATTTTACTACATTGACATTAGATGTTTATCATGTGAAGACTAGTTTCTTTAGCCTAAACACATTACCATGTTGTTTTAATAGACTCTCAAACAGATATAAGTGAAGCATGAGAGTTCAACAATTTCTAGAAAATATAACCACCGCCATGCTCTAAAAGATATAAGTGAAGCATAAGAGCAAAAACTATTCAACTCAAAAGATATAAGTGAAGCACATAGAGTGTTCTAAAAATTTCTAGGCCATATTTAACTCTCTCAAATAGGTGTGTACAGCAAGGATGATTGTGGCAAAATAACAAGCAAAGACTCAAATTATACACGACGCTCCAAGCAAAACACATAGCATGTTGCGAATAAAAATATAGCTCCAAGTATAGTTACCGATGGATGAAGACGAAAGAGGGGATGCCTTCCCGGGGCACCCCCAAGCTTAGGCTTTTGATTATCTTGATTTTACTTGGGGTGCCATGGGCATCCCCAAGCTTGGGCCTTTGCTACTCCTTGTTCCATAGTCCATCAAAGCAATACTCAAAACTTGAAAACTTCACAACACAAAACTTAGAGAAAAATTCTCGTGAACTCCGTTAGTAAGAGAAAGAAAACCACCACTCAAAGGTACAGCAAGGAATTCATACTTTGTTTATATTCATGTTAAACCTACTGTACTCCAAGTTCTCTATGATTCATATCCTCCAATATTACTCATAGATGCATCGGAATAAGCAAACAACACACGGAAAACAGAATCTGTCAAAAAACAGAACAGTCTGTAGTAATCTGCTGGGTTCGCCTACTTCTGGAACTCCAAAAAATTCAAAATAAATTGATAAGTTTGCGCAATTTGTCTACCAATCATCATAAAAAAGAATCAACTAAAAATCATGCTCCAGTAAAAAATCTGAAGACTACTTTAGCGAGCGCTAACGATTCTGTTTTTCACAGCAAGATCGTATAATCTTCACACAAGTCCTACCAAAGGTTCCACTTGGCACAAACACTAAACAAAACATGAAAACACATATAATCAGAGGCTAGATGCAATATTTATTCCCTAACAGCAACAAAAGCAAAAAACATAAAATTGGCTTGCCTCCCAACAAGCGCTATCGTTTTACGCCCCTAGCTAGGCACGATACAAGATAAATCTAGGTATTGCCATCCTTGGTAGGCAATCCATAAGTGGCTCTCATGATAGATTCATATGGTAATTTGATTTTCTTTCTAGGAAAGTGTTCCATGCCTTTCCTTAACGGAAATTGGAATCTAATATTTCCTTCCTTCATATCAATAATTGCACCAATCGTTCTAAGGAAAGGTCTACCAAGAATAATAGGACATGAAGGATTGCAATCTATATCAAGAACAATGAAATTTACGGGCACATAATTCCTATTGGCAACAATAAGAACATCATTAATTCTTCCCATAGGTTTCTTAATAGTGGAATCCGCAAGATGCAAATTTAAAGAACAATCATCAAGCTCATGGAACCCTAGCAAATCACACAAAGTTTTTGGGATAGTGGAGACACTTGCACCCAAATCACGCAAAGCATAGCATTCATGATCTTTTATTTTTATTTTTATAGTAGGTTCCCATTCATCATAAAGCTTTCTAGGTATAGAAACTTCCAACTCAAGTTTTTCTTCAAAAGATTGCATCAAAACATCAACTATATGTTTAGTGAAAGCTTTATTTTGACTATAAGCATGCGGAGAATTTAGCACGGATTGCAACAAAGAAATACAATCAATCAAAGAGCAATTATCGTAATTGAATCCCTTGAAATCCAAAGTAGTGGGTTCATCACTATGCAAAGTTTTAATCTCTTCAATCCCACTTTTAGCAATTTTAGCATCAAGATCTAAAAACTCCGAATTATTGGGACACCTTAAAGCAGAATCATCTCCAATCATATTCTCATCAAGATTAATACTAGAAAACAAGGATCTAATAGGAGACACATCAATAACTTTCAGATCTTCATCTTTATTTTCACGATAACTATAAGAACACGATTTAATATAATCTTCTCTTTTAGCACGCATTCTAGCGGTTCTTTTTTTGCATTCATCAATGGAAATTCTCATGGCTTTGAGAGACTCATTGATATCATGCTTAGGTGGGATAGATCTAAGTTTCAAAGAGTCAACATCAAGAGTAATTCTTTCCACACTTCTAGCTAGTTCATCAACTTTAAGCAATTTCCCTTCAAGCATAGCATTGAAATTCTTTTGCGAGATCATAAACTCCTTAACACTAGTTTCAAATTCTGAAGGCATCTTTCCATAAGAGTTGTTGTAGGAATTACCAAAATTATTAGAGGAATTACTAATAAAAGGCCTCGGATTAAAATATCTCTCGCGAAGGTTTCATTCCGTTTGGTCTCCGTTTGATATTCCTTTTCTGCAAAACCCTGAAATAGGCAAAAAACAGCAATCTGGACTGGGCCTTTGGGTTAGTAGGTTAGTACCAAAAATGATATAAAAGTGAATGGTAAAGCCCATTAAACATCCAAGACTTCATAAATAATAGCTTGGAACAATAAAAAATTATAGATACGTTGGAGACGTATCACACCTAAGCTCCTCCATTTGAGCTGAAAATTTGCCAAGATAGTCTCCCTAGTAGATGATAATCCTCAGACAAAACTCAGGCCCATTGGCCATGTGCATTTCTCATACCGCTAATCAAACACTTGGCTGCTAATTCATGTTTGAGCATAGTTTGATCTCCTCATGAGATTCTTCTGTTGTCATTTTCTTCCTAGCACCTACCTAGGGAGTGCCCAACCCACTAGACATTCCTAGGCCGTCCATAACGCATGGCAACGCCATGGTCACGCGGTGACCACGTGGCGGGCATGCGAGTTTACGCGCTTTGGAGTTGGGCCCCTCGACCACCCTCCAAACCTCGACATATCATCACCAAACCATGTATTTCTGCTTAAATAGATACTTATGTAACTAGAAATGATTTTTGGAAAAAATAAAGATCAAACTATAAGGTAGTTGCAGTTCAAATTTGACTCGTTTCCTACTGAATCGGTGGAAATTTGTGTTTTTCATGAGAGGTGGATAATAGCTTTGGACACCCAACCACTTTGTCAATTGTGCATTAAATATGGCCTAGTATTTTATAAAAATGATCTCGTACAATTTTGCAACAAATATATGGTAGGTCCTTCACAAAAAAACTCATTTTGGGCACTAAAAATGGAAAATGAATTTCTCGTCCAAAGAAAATGAAAACTTCCTTAGCAAACATTGTTTGCCATTTCAAGATGCACCCTTGTGCACAATATTTGATCATTTGAACAAACTATGCCATGAATGTGGCCATAAGATTAGTCATTTGGCTTGAAAGCCATGAATCTTCACACATGATAGCTCATTTCTGAGAACACTGTTTAAAAATAATTGACGTATTACAATTTTATTATTTTTCTTGGTAACTTGACCACATATAATGACACAATGCGAAGGTTTTCCAATTTTTTGAGTTTTTTTTTTGATTTTTCATGCCCATTTCAAAATGTGGTCAAAACGGCGGGCTTGACCGTTCCTAGCTAGTGGTTGAATCTTGATTTTTTTGGTGTTTCTCTAATGAAATAGATACTTTTGTACCTAGAAATGTTTTATGAAAAAAAATCATGAGCAAACTATGAGGTAGCTGCAGTTCAAATTTGATCCACTATCAGCTGAATTGGTGGGAATTTGTCTTTTTCACGAGAGGTGGATTAAAGCTTCTGACACCAAACCATTTGGTCAACTGTACATTAAATCTGGCCTAATATTTTAGAAAAACGATTTAGTCCACTTTTAAAAACAAATGTATGGTAGGTCCTTCACAAAAAAAAACTCATTTTGGGCACTCAAAAAATGGAAAATGGTTTTTGTGTGAAAAGAAAATGAAAACTTTCTTAGGAAACATTGTTTACCATTCAAAGTTGCACCCTTGTGCACAATATGAGATCATTTTAACAAACAATGCCATGAATACTACCATAACATTGATCATTTGGCTTGAAAGCCAATGATCTTCACACATGATAGCTCGTCTCCGAGAACACTTCTAAAAAATAATTACCATATTACAAGTTTATTATTTTCCCTAGTAACTTTGCCACATATAATGACACAATGCGAAGGTTTTCCAATTTTTTGAATTTTTTGAATTTTTCATGCCCATTTCAAAATGCGGTCAATACGGCGAGCATGGCCGTTCCTAGCTAGTGGTTGAATCCTGGAAAACTTTTGGTGTTTATCTAATGAAATAGATACTTTTGTACCCTGAAAAGTTTTTTGGTAAAGAATCGTGAGCAAACTATGAGGTAGCTGCAATTCAAATTTGACCCACTTTCAGCTGAATCGGCGGGAATTTGTCTTTTTCACGAGAGACGGATCAAATCTTCTGACACACAACCATTTGGTAAATTGTACATTAAATATGGCCTAATATTTTATGAAAATCATTTGGTCCACTTTTGAAACAAATATATGGTAGGTCCCTAAAAAAAGTCATTTTGAGCACTCAAAAAATGGAAAATTAATTTCTCGTGCAAAGAAAACGAAAACTTCCTTAGGCAACATTGTTTACCATTCCAAGATGCACCCTTGTGCACAATATGAGATCATTTTAACAAACAATGCCATGAATGCTACCATAACATTGATCATTTGACTTGAAAGCAGTTGATCTTCACACATGATAGCTCGTTTCCGAGAAAACTTTTTAAAAATAATTACCATATTACAATTTTATTATTTTTCCTAGTAACTTGACCACATATAATGGCACAATGCGAAGGTTTTCCAATTTTTTGATTTTTTTCATGCCCATTTAAAAATGCGGTCAAAACGGCGGGCATGCCCATTCCTAGCTAGTGGTTAAATCTTGAATTTGTTTGGTGTTTCTCTAATGAAATAGCTACTTTTGTACTTAGAAATGTTTTTTTTGGAAAAAATCATGAGCAAACTATGAGGTAGCTGCAGTTCAAATTTGACCCACTTTCAACTGAATAGGCGGGAATTTCTCTTTTTCACGAGAGGTGGATCAAAGCTTCTGAGACCGAACCATTTGGTCAATTGAGCATTAAATATGGCCTAAGATTTTATAAAATTGATTTGGTCCAAATTTTCAACAAGTATTTGCTAGGTTCCTCACAAAAAAACTCATTTTGTGTCGGTGTACAAAAAGTGAGGTACACTTTTTGTACCCCTATGACTGTGCACGGGCAGTCTGAGCCACGGGCACCACCACACCAAGCAAGGAAAGGGAGGTGAGCCAGGGTAAGACCGAAGCTCGATGAAATTGAAGCAACACCAAAGCCAAGACCACAAAGAGCAAAGAGACGAAGCGGGTTCCCCCGGCAAGATCCTTGCCGGGAGCCAGTTTTAGTAACCCCGGCAAGATCCTTGCCAGGGTCGGCTTTAGCAGCCCCGGCAAGACCCTTACCGCGGCAACTCGCCCCACGCCTACGGAGCGAATCACCCTTGAGTCCACTGCCCCCATGGAGCAAGGATTCGGGAGACATCCCCGTAGTGGCATGCAGATCTTTGTGAAGACATTCAAGATCAGATACACACTAAGAAGGCGATGACCCTTGGCGGGATCCCAGCCAAGGAGGACCACAAGATCTCCGGCAAGCACCTTCCCGGGGATGGCAGCAGGCGCCGGGGCAAGACCCTTGCCGGGGCCCCGGCAAGGCCCTTGCCGAGGACATCCGCAGGGCCACCATCAGGCCCACGCCGACTAAACTTCCACCGCCTTATACAGCTGCCGACCCAACCAGCTGCGCAGGCACCTGCGTGGCGGCATGCAGATCTTCGTGAAGACCCACCATTACGCCACCTCAGCTGCCTGCCTACCTACATGGTATCTCAGGCATCGCTGGCCAGGGCGCGTGTCGACACAAGAAGGAGCGGCGACGGACAAGACAGATCTCTTCCCCATCCCCGATAAAGCAAGAACACCTAAGCAAGACGCATTAAATGCGCCTTGTCATGTAATGCGAGGGATAACCTCGCATCACTGTACCCTTTCCACCTCCTGTGTGCCACTGTGGCAACCCCTTTTTTCTTTAAAAGGAGGACCGAGGCGACCAGGAGGAGGATTCGGCTTTTTGGAGCTCCTCACGCCCCATAGCTAGCTGAAGAACACATACATACAATCCACCAAAGCAGGAGTAGGGTTTTATGCATCCTCGCGGCGCGAACCTGGATAAACGAACCGTGTGCTATCTGTTTGATCCGCTCTTCTCTCAACCCCACGCCCCGCAACCGTAGTAGGGATTCTTGTGATCCCATAGGTGTCGATCCAATACACCGACATCTTTGGCGCGCCAGGTAGGGGGCTGCAGTTGTGAGAATCGGCTCTAGCAGTTAGTTCGACGCTTTTTCATCGTCATGGCACCCAAGAAGAAGACGACGGTGGCGGTTGGCCAATCGGAAACCGGACAGCCCGTCCTGACGCGGGCGAGCAGCGGACCGATCGCGGAAAGGACCCGGGGCGCTGCTCGCGAACACCAACGCCGCCCCAGCAGCCGGAGTTTGGGAGGTGGCGATGTTTGTGCGCCTGGTAACGGGCCACACGCTGCCAGATCCAAGGACGGAGCCAGGCCCTCCGCGAATGGTGCGTGGCCTTCCAAAATCGCTGCCACCTCACCTGAAGGTGACGAAAGGGCCTCCAGGACTCCCACGCTGGCGCCAACAGCGCGCTCCTCCCAAGCAGCGCGCGACGAACGGCGTCATCACACCGAAGGCCCCGGGCGTGGCCGCGGGAAGAGCCCCGAGCGCCACTCCCGAGACGTAGAAGACCTGCTCGCCCGCCGAAGCGCTGGTGGAAACGGCATGCGACCGCGGGATCGTGATGGAGCTCCTCCTGACATGGTCAAGGGTCGAACCGCGTCGCAATCCGTGCGGGTCTCACTACTGCTAACCCCAGCAGAAGCCTTGGTGCGCGCACTGTTGCTCCTCGACTTTCCTCCCGTTACGGGGAAACTCGACGAATGGAGAGCCACCATCCGAAGCCTTGTCGCGATCGCCAACAAGGATGAACCAAGTCCAGCGAGGCCCCCGGGTCGACGCTCCGATGGGGTCCCACGCACCGGTGGCGGGAGGACCGGCAGCACCGTGGTCATGGTGCATTCGCCTCCTCCTCGCCCAGTACCGCGTGTGTCGACTCATCGGGACGTCGCGGGTGACGACATCTCCATAGCGTCGTCTGACCCTCAGACCCACGGCGACCAGCGTCAAGTTCTTCAGGAGAGAGCTCACGAAGACGCTCAAACCACCATCGAGCGCCGGCCCGGAGCGCGCCACCAGTCAGACAGGCGAGCAGGGCCTGCTGTCAACCGCCCTGGACGTCTACCTTACGAGGTAGGCTGTCCGGCTTTTACCCGTGAGCTGCGGCAGTTCTAGTGGCCCACTCACCGCACCTTGAAGCCTGACGTTGGCGAGAAGTACAACGGCAAGACCCACCCGTCGGAGTTCCTCAGCATCTACACCATCGCGATGCAAGCTGCTAGAGCCCGCGACGATAAGGTGCTTGCGAATTACTTTCCATTGGCTCTTAAACCCAACGACATGTTGTGGTTGATGCACTTGCCAGTAGACTCTATTTCCTCCTGGTCGGATTTGTGCCATGAGTTTGTTGGCGCCTTTACTGGAGGTCACCAAGCCCATGGCCAAGCAAGTGACCTGCACGTCATTCCCCAGAAGGAAGGCGAGAGTCTGCGCAAGTATATACAGAGGTTCAGTCGGGTACAGTACAATATCCCTGATGTTCACCCTGCCGCCATCATCAGCGCATTTCATCAGATCGTGCGTAACCGCAAGATGCGCGAAGAGCTGGCAATGACCAAGGTGAAAGACATGGCGGAACTCTATGTTCTTGCTAACAGATGTGCCCGGGCTGAAGAGGGAAGGAAGTACCCCGGCGAAGATGTCGGCGTGGAAACCGACTCTTCAGATGAGGATGCTGCCGCCCCGGCAAAGAAAGGTCGGCGCCGCAACAGGAAGCGCAAAGGTAAAGCCATGCTGGCCGTAGAGGGATCTGATGATGCCGGCTCCGCCAAGAAGACCAAGGCGGGTGACCCCGACAAGGAAATTGCCGGGTGTGTCGCCAGTCGGGCATTGGCGGCTGCCGAGAAGACTGGAAACTCCGACAAGCAATACTGCAAGATCCACCACACCAAAGGCCATGATCTCCAGAACTGCCGACAGGTTGAGCTCCTTGCTGAGAAGCAGAGAGCTGAATATGAGAGGCGGGACAAGGAGAAGGGCCGGGACGGTGCTGAGGGGTCCGACAAGAAGCGTGACGGCCAAGCAGGCCATCGCGGTAAGGATAAACAGCAGGAGAGGCCCGCCCGGGGCCGTGACAGGAAGCCAGAAGACGACGATCACAAAGAGGACGACGAGTCCGGCGACCAAGAGTTTCAGAAAGCCACAGAGGCCATGTGCGTTGATGGCGGCGCCTCGCTGCATACTTCTCGCCGCCAGCTTAAACAGTGGGCGCGTGAGATCACAGCGGCGGAGCCGTCGTCTGGTTCCCAAAGGCCGCCGAAATGGTCCAGCACACCTATCTTTTTTGACACTGAGGATCACCCTGATCGCACTACTGCGGTCGGGTGCTTGCCATTGTTGGTTTCACCGACAATACGCAACCTCAAGGTGACAAAGATGCTAGTCGATGGCGGGGCCAGTCTGAACTTAATCTCGCCCACCGTGATCGAGAAGCTGCAGATTCCTGACGAAGACCTCGAAGAGACGGGCATGTTTCAGGGGGTCAACCCAGGGAGAAGTCAACCAAAGGGGAAGGTCACGCTGCCCGTGACTTTTGGAAGTGATCTGAACTACAGGATAGAAAGGATCATGTTCGATGTCGCCAAGATCCCCTTGCCCTACAACGGGATCCTTGGCCGCCCAGCGCTGGCCAAGTTCATGGCGGTGTCACACTACGCCTACAACACCCTGAAGATGCCAGGACCTATGACGATCATCACCATCCCCTCCGATAAGAAAGATGCGCTGATTTGCGCTGACCAACTATACCAACAAGCAGTTGCAGCAGCTGCCGCCACTAGGGCACTTGCTCCTGCCATTGGATCCCTAGGTGGAAGAAGAAGAAGAAGACTGGCAAGCGCACCTCTTCGAAGTGTAGTGCTCTCGTCGAGGACGTGCCAGAGAGCTCCATCGGCGGAAACAAGATGTCGAGGGCCACACCGCCGGGAACCAAGAAGGTTTCTGTCAAGGAGGACGGCACAGAAGGGGCTTTCACCATAAGATCCACCCTTGACGACAAATAGGAAGACGCGCTCGTCATCTTCCTGTGGGCAAATGTCGATGTGTTTGCATGGCAAGCATTTGACATCCACGGCGTTCCCAGGGAGGTGATTGAGCACCACCTTGCTGTCTGTCCTCATGCGCGGCCCGTCAAGCAGAAGGTCAGGAAGCAAGCTTTGGAACGACAAGAGTTCATCACAGAGGAGATCCGGAAACTGGAAGCAGCGGGTTTGGTAAGAGGAGTGTTCCATCCAACGTGGTTGGCCAATCCAGTATTAGTGCGCAAGGCGAATGGGAAGTGGAGGCTGTGTATTGATTACACAGACATCAATAAGGCTTGTCCCAAGGACCCCTTCCCATTGCCGCGCATCGACCAGATTGTTGACTCCACGACTGGGTGTGACCTGTTGTCATTCCTCGATGCCTACTCCGGCTACCATCAGATCTTCATGACAAGAGAAGACGAAGAGAAGACAACATTCATCACCCCATGTGCTACGTAATGTTTCGTACGAATGCCTTTCGGGTTGAAGAGTGCTGGCTCAACGTTTGCAAGGGCAGTCCAGATTGGTTTTGAACCCCAGCTCCATAGAAATATGGAAGCTTATATGGATGGTATAGTGGTCAAAACCGAGAACAGGGCAACCCTCATACCGGATCTACAGGATACGTTTGCAAACCTACGCAAGATCAATCTTAAGCTGAACCCTGAGAAGTGCGTCTTCGGCGTCCCGTCCGGAAAGCTTCTCGGGTTCTTTGTGTCACAGCGTGGGATAGAGGCCAACCCGGATAAGATCAAAGCTATAGAACAGATTGAAGGACCCAAACGGGTCAAGGATGTGCGTCGGCTTGCTGGCTGCGTTGCCGCCATGAGCAGATTCATTTCCAAGTCTGCCGAGCACGCCCTTCCCTTTTTCAAGATTTTGAAAAAGGTGGGCCCAATGGAGTGGACGCCAGAAGCCGAAGCAGCATTGCAAGATTTGAAGAGGTATCTTTCCTCCACGCCAGTACTAGTTGTGCCTAGGCCACAAAAACTGTTGCTACTATACCTGGCGGCAACGAACTAGGTGGTCAGCGCCGCACTAGTGGCACAGAGAGAAATTGATGACGAGGTGATAGCAGCGACAGAGCCTGATGCCATTGGTGCAGAGACGACACGGCCGGTTAGAGTGCCGCCAAGGAAGAAAATGATGCAGCACCCGGTCTACTTTGTGAGCTCCCTCTTGCAGGGGGCTAGATCAAGGTACTCCGGTGTGCAGAAATTGCTCTTCGGCCTTCTTATGGCCTTGAGGAAGCTGCGTCACTACTTTCAGGCGCACGAGATCACTGTCGTCACTCGCCTCCCTCTGCAACGGATATTGCACAATCCAGATGCAGTGGGAAGAATTGTAGAGTGGGCACTGGAGCTGTCCAGCTTTGGCCTCAAGTTTGAAAATACCTCGACGATTCAAAGCCGAGTCCTGGCGGAGTTCGTTGCGGAATGGACCGTGACGCCTGATGAAGAAGCCCAGGAAATTGTTATCCCCGGCAAAGAGGCAAGTTGCAACTGGATCATGTACTTTGATGGAGCTTTCTCCTTATAGGGCGCCGGGGCTGGCGTACTGCTTGTCGCGCCCACCGGAGAGCACCTCAAGTACGTGGTCCAGATGCACTTCCCCAGGGAGGTATCAACGAACAATACTGCCGAATATGAGGGGCTGCTTGCTGGTCTTAGGATCACGGCAGACCTCGGGATCAAGAAACTCATTGTCAGGGGCGATTCGCAGCTTGTCGTCAAACAAGTCAACAAAGATTACCAGAGCTCGTTGATGAAGGCCTACGTTGATGAAGTGAGAAAGCTGGAAGAGCGCTTTGATGGTATACAGGCGGAGCACGTTCCCCGAGCAGAGAACGACATCGCCGATTACCTGTCAAAGCACGCTGCCCTCAAGTTACCTGTGGAACCAGGTACCTTTGTGCTTCAGCTTTCTCAGCCATCCGTTGATCCATCAACAGAGCAAAACAAGAGGAGAAAATCAGGGCCTAGCAAGTACTTTCCCACCGAGCTCCTCGGAGCCGCCGGCAAGGATGTTGCCGGGGACACTGAGCCCGCCACGGGACGGCTAGCTCTGGCGGAGCATCAAGCTCTTGCCGTCGAGACAGCCGCTCCTATAGCGGAGGAAATGCCTTTAGTCCTCGCCGTCGAGCCCCACGCTCCAGCGTGGGTAGAACATACCGTCCGATTCCTCCAAAATGGGGAACTTCCCGAGGAGCAGGAAGAAGCGGAAAAAGTAGCCCATCGATCTGCTATGTACCAGTTCGTCGATGACGTCTTGTACAGAAAGAGACCGAACGGCGTGAAATTGAAGTGTATTCCCCAAGAGGAAGGACTGGGGCTGTTGGCAGAGATACATGGGGGCATATGTGGATCCCACATAGGGTCAAGAGCCCTTGCCAGCAAGGCATTTCGGCAAGGCTTATTCAGGCCCACTTCCCTCCAGGATGCGATGACACTGGTCACCAGCTGTGAAGCGTGTCAGTTCCATTCAAAGAAACTTCATCAACCAGCTCAAGCCCTTCAAACCATTCCTCTCTCCTGGCCCTTCTCGGTCTAGGGGCTCGACATACTGGGCCCTTTCCCCCGCGCTGTCGGGGGCTCTGAGTACTTGTACGTCACAATCGACAAGTTCACAATGTGGCCAGAGGTGGAGGCAGTGAGGAAGGTCACAGCTCTGTCAGCCGTCAAATTATTCAAGGGACTAGTGTGCCGTTTTGGTGTACCCAACAGGGTCATCACCGACAATGGCACACAGTTCACAAGCCACACCTTCATGCAATATACCCAAGACCTCGGCAGCAAAGTCTGTTTCGCTTCCGTTGCTCACCCATGAAGCAATGGTCAAGCTGAGAGAGCAAACACTGAAGTGCTGCGAGGCTTAAGGACAAAGACCTTTGACAGGCTGCGCAAGAGTGGAAGGCGCTGGATTGATGAGTTGCCGACGGTTCTTTGGTCGATCAGAACGACGCCAAATCGAGCCACCGACCAGACACCCTTTGCCCTAGTATATGGGGCAGAAGCAATTCTCCCCACTGAACTCATATACGGGTCAACTCGAGTGCTCGCTTATGATGAGCTTGAACAAGAGCAACTGCGGCAAGATGACGCAACGCTTCTTGAGGAAGATCGTCTTCGGGCGGCTGTGAGAGCAGCACGCTACCAGCAAGCCTTGTGCAGCTACCATAGCTGCAAGGTCCGTGCCCGAAGCTTTGAGGAAGGCGACCTTATTCTTCGGTGCGTTCAATCGGCCAAGAATACCTACAAGTTGACACCGAAGTGGGAAGGCCCTTATCGGGTAATACGAGTCACCAGGCCTGGCGCAGTCCGCCTGGAGACCGAAAATGCCGTTCCAGCGAGCAACTCCTGGAACATTGAGCATCTTCGCAAGTTTTACCCGTGAGGCGCGGCTTGTCGGGCCCCCCGGCAAGCCACCTTTTGTACAAGCCTTGCCAACAAGGCATGTAACCATTTGTACAAAGCCAGGCACAGACCCTGAGCATATATAAATGAAGCGCTGGCGCCCTAAGTAATAGCATGCTTGCTAGGTCGAGTCTCGTCCTTGGTTAGGGTTGATAGTGCTTAGCGGCGGCTAACCCCTAGCTTAGAGGTCGAGTTTGCATCTCTTTGTCTTCCTTTTATCTTCTTTGGTTCACAGGACACACAGATATCCTTGCCGAAACCACTTGGGGAGAAGAAAAGGAATAGACCAGCATCTAGTCCCCGGCAAGCCAGTATTGCCGGGGGCTGTAAGAGCAAAGATTCACCCACGGCAAACCAGGGTTGCCGGGAGCTGCAGCCTTAGATAAGTTCTTCATCCCTTATCATGCATTCCATTATGGACTGAGGTATGTGAAACCTCGTTTTCCCCTTAAACTACCGTGCTCCCCAACTCTAAGCCCCAGGGCTCGTTCCTGGGACCAAGTTTGGTCGTAGTCGGGGCAGCAAAAGTGTGAAACAAGGAGCCTAAACCCACTTCATCCCTGCCTCCGCCAAAGGATTTATTCCCTGTTGTGGGTTCTACCTGTTGAGCGAAGTGGGTGAAAGGTCGAGCGAAGTGGGTGGATGGCGAGGCCTATTGCTGGGCGAGAAAATGTTTATCTTAGAGATATCAGGGATTTATTCCCTGTTGTGGATTCTACCTGCGAATAAATGACCCGGCAAACATCCCTTTTTCTTTAAAAACATTCCACTCAGGTACAGTCCATAGGGAATGAAAAACATGAACAAGGGGATTACAAGCTTTAAATTTAACAGACACCCAAAGGCTTACAAACTAAAAAGAGATAAGATGCCCGTAATCCCTTTCTTGTCCCTCTCCTCAGGAGGCAGGTCAAGGAGGCGAGAAGGGCAAAAGGAGCGCCTAGGCGAGCTACGAGTGGCAGAGGACACCAAGAGAACATCTTTGTGGCCGCCCAAAGGCTGGATGGTGATGGCGGCGCCGGAAGCAGAGCTCGAAGACGAGGCGGCAGGACGTCAGTACGCGTCGAAGGTGTCGGTGCCCGTGTACTTCGACATGACGGCCTTGCCGCCCGCCCTCTTCCTCTTCCGCAGCCCCCCCAACGCCAGCCGCCCAAGGGGACGGCCCCGAGAAGTTCAAGGAGCCGGCGACACGGATGATGGGGTCGCCGGTGCCACAAGGAGCGGCACCCGACACCTAGTCGGACCCGTCATCCTGCCGCCTACCGCCCTCGTCGTCGTTGCCGCTGTCCTCCTCGTCACTCTTGCTCGAGGAGGAATCTTCGTCATCAGAAGAGATCTCCACGCAGCACCTTGCACGAGTCCCGAAGTGCCCAAAGACCTTGACGGAAAGAAGGCCACCCTCCATCAAATTAAAATGGAGAGTGAGCCCATCCGTCAAGCTGTGGATACGAGCAAACGTCTTCCACCCCCAACGAAGATACATCACATGAGGAGCAGGGAAGTCGACGCGGACCCGCGTGCCACTGATCCCGCAGCCCCTCATGTGCAGCCGCAATGACTCTGGTGGATCCAGCTCCATCTCCCGCGCAAATGGAGTCGGGAGACGAAGGCGACGGCGCGGCGGCCGGCGAAACCTGAGGAAGAACTCACAAGGGTCATCCCCAACATGGCCCTCCATTGGAGGAGGAGCTGCTGGCGGAGGTGAGGCCAGCGGGCCACCCCGTCCTCCTCTTCCCCGAGCGCCCCGGCCTCGCCCACGGCCTCGCGCACTCCCCCTTCCCCTCGCGGCCGGCTCTGCCACCGCAGGCACAGGAGAAGGAGGGACGCATTGTTGAGCGGCGACCCTCGCCGTCACCGTTGAAGGGCCGGGATTTCCTCTCTCCATGACGAATGGAAGAGAGGAGCAGAAGCTGATGGAGGAAGAAGATGGAAGAGTGCGAGACGCCGTCCCTCCCCCCCGCTCTTTATAAAGGAACGGGGTTGGGGCTCGACCGCCTCGCTCGGCTAATCAAGACACGGAAGGCACAGGGAGCCAGGACCGACCTGCCGCCCCAACTAGCGACGGCCCGGTTTCCCGCCTCCATCGTTTGCCACCCCAAGCGCATGGGAGACACGTGGTAGACGTGCAGAATCAAGGGGATGGGTGAGGCGACCTCTCCCCACCCCGTGATCATGGGGAGTGGACGCCTTGAGGACCACGCCTCGGCCCCATTCAGTAAATGGGCCGCGCCTCCACGCCTCCGTCCGTTTGTGCGGAAGGCGCGAACCGCCCCTTTACTATGACGTGACGCATGACTGCGGGAACCAACCCCACGCATGCCGCCCACGTCACGCACACCCCTCCACACCGCGCCACGCGCGCGGATCTGGGAGGCACAGCGCGCGAAAATCTTACCGCGGTAAAAACTGTCCCGCCTGCCCGCGCACCGTTCTGGGCCTAGCCCAACAACACGTCACGCTTATGTGTGGCCCAGGCACGGGGACTCCTGTCGGTGTACAAAAATGGGGGGGGGGGTACACTTTTTGTACCCCTATGACTGTGCACGGGCACTCTGAGCCACGGGCACCGCCACACCAAGCAAGGCATGGGAGGTGAGCCTGGGTAATACCGAAGCTCGATGGAATTGAAGCAACACCAAATCCAAGACCATAAAGAGCAAAGGGACGAAGCGGGTTCCCCCGGCAAGATCCTTCCCGGGAGCCAGTTTTAGCAGCCCCGGCAAGACCCTTGCCGCGGCAACTCGCCCCACGCCTACGGAGCGAATCACCCTTGAGTCCACTGCCTCCATGGGGCAAGGATTCGGGAGACATCCCCGTAGTGGCATGCAGATCTTTGTGAAGACATTCAAGATCAGATACACACTAAGAAGACGACGACCATTGGCGGGATCCCAGCCAAGGAGGACCACAAGACCTCCGGAAAGCACCTTGCCGGGGATGGCAGCAGGCGCCGCGGCAAGACCCTTGCCGGGCCCTTGCCGAGGACATCCACAGAGCCACCATCAGGCCCACGCCGACTAAACTTCCACCGCCTTATACAGCTGCCGACCCAACCAGCTGGGCCGGCACCTGCGTGGCGGCATGCAGATCTTTGTGAAGACCCATCATTGCGCCAACTCAGCTGCCTGCCTACCTACATGGCATCTCAGGCATCGCTGGCCAGGGCGCGTGTCGACACAAGAAGGAGCGGCAACGAACAAGACAGATCTCTCCCCCGTCCCCGATAAAGCAAGGACACCTAAGCAAGACGCATTTAATGCACCTTGTCATGTAATGCGAGGGATAATCTTGCATCACTGTACCCTTTTCACCTCCTGTGTGCCACTGTGGCAACCCCTTTTTCTATAAAAGGAGGCCCGAGGCGACCAGGAGGATGATTCGGCTTTTTGGAGCTCCTCACGCCCCATAGCTAGCTGAAGAACACAGACATACAATCCACCAAAGCAGGAGTAGGGTTTTACGCATCCTCACGGCCCGAACCTGGATAAACGATCTGTGTGCTATTTGTTTGATCCGCTCTTCTCTCAACCCCGCGCCTCGCAACCGTAGTAAGGATTCTTGTGATCCCATAGGTGTCGATCCAATACACCGACATTTTGGACACTCAAAAAATGAAAGAGAGGTGGACGGAAAACTTTTAAGAGGTTCAATTTTGTAACTAATATTTGGTAGGTTCTTCACATAGGTGAAAACAACAAAGAGAAACAAAAATAAAAAAACACATTTGCATAAACTTAATTCTCATTGGTGGAGGTGTTTGTGCCATGGATCGATGACATGACACACATCCATCCATCCATCCACTCACCCGCAGCCCAAACCCTAACTACACTCTTCCCGTCGGATCCCTCTCCCCGATTCAGATCCACCCCTCGTTGCCGCCACCTACCTCAAGCCCATCATCCACCTATCCGGTCATCCCCATCTCCTCGCCGCCGCCGCCGCTGACGGCGCTCGACCCTCCCCTTGATCTCAGATCGCATCGAGCTCGCCCTCTCCCTTCCCTCTCCCTCCTACCTCTCGAAGCTCCCGCATCCCACCGTCGAACTCAGGCAGTCGAGCGGCAGGGGCGTCCCCGGCGTCGGCGATCCCGGCCATGGCCTGCCTCCACGCCCCAGCCTCGTGGAATAGAGCCCCCTCCATCCGCGACCTCCTTATCCCTCCACTGCCATGGCCTCGGCCTCCCTTCTCTGACCGCCAAGACGCCAGCGCGGAGGCTACTCTCCGCCACCGTCAGGGCGATGGCGCCGGCTAGCCCCATCAAAGGTTCATCCGTCCGTGCTTCCTCCTGCTCGCCCTCTACCTGTAGGTGCTTTGTTTCATTTCTTCTCTTTGATGTGTCCTCTCGTGCTTGGTGAAGCTGCTGCGGTGGAGAGCTCCCCTTCCCCGCGGCGACAGGTGCTGGTGGCGGTGGCCGCCGCGGCGCTCGTCTCCCGGCCTGCTCCAGAGGCATGTAAATTGTCCCTCCTTCTTCTATGAACCCATCCATCACCGTAGATTGATGCTCCAGCTTGTTTGATTAATGTTCTCACCGCGTTTCTCATCCAATAATCCTGTACTGCGCAGTCGCGGCGGTGGAAGACAAGTTCATGCCGGTCATCGACTGGAAGGCTAGCTACTCCTTCGTCTACCCATTCAGATGGCCGATACTCCTCCATGAATCCTCTACTCTGCTCTGCTCCATACGCATGCATACACTTGGTGATGCTGCTGAATGAATGTGTGGGTGGGTGGGTGCAGGAGGTGTCTATGCAAGGGTAGGACAAGGTGTACAAGGACGTGATCGAGCCACTGAAGAGCGTCAGCATCAACATGACCCCCGCCACCAAGGAAGACATCCCCGACCTCAGCCCGCCTGACCCTGCCGTCCACGAGTGGACCTTAAGACTGCCGTGTACCACGCCGATGACGTCCTCGACGACTTCCGCTATGAGGTGCTGAGCCCCCATGCAACCCAGATCTGTCGTCGCTGCTCCACTGCTCGCAAGGTTCATCCTACCTTCTCTTCCCACTCCGGCTGGCTCTGTTTGAGAGCTCTGTAAATTCCTATGCACTACAAATACACTGTATATAAGTGAATACGTTTCTGCTTGTAAGAGGGTGCTTGGTTGGACGGTAAACTTGCTGCACAACTGGACCTCGTTACATGAAGTGAAACAAATTGCCACATCACTTGTAAGCTTATTTACATAAGAACATGAGCAAGACTAGATCTAATCACAGAGGTTAAGTCAATATATCTCACTTGGGTACAAGTCGCGAGAGGTTGCTACTGACACACACTTAACCCATCCATTTATCTCTCTGCTAATTCTCCACTTGGGTATAAACTGTTTGTATATCTATAAAAGTTTGTATATATATATATATATATATATATATATATATATATATATGTATGTATATCTATAACAGTTTGTATATATAAAATGAACTGTTATATATATATGCAAAAATGAACTGTCATATATCCCATATGTTTAGGTTTATTAGGACCCATCAAGTTGTCCTATCCGAGGGTAGATTTAAAAAATATTCAGAATAAGAATTCTGTAGGCTTGAACGATCCTTTTCACAAATGTATTGAGATGAAATTACATGCTTTAACTGATAGGTTCTGTCCTTTTAATTATTATTATCATCGTGTGTTGATTATATGAGGTGTTAGCTCTTCCTGGACCTCTCATCATTTCACCTGTAGCTAATGAAGTTTAGTGGGAAGCATCAATAAGTAATTGTTGGCATATTTGATAATTTTAGATAGTTGCTGAGGCACACATGCTGGTCCTCAGGTCAAAATATATCTTTGCCTGATCTTTGCATAGGTGGTATGACTATAACTGAACCATATGCTCTGTTTTATCATATATAACTGAATCATGAGTTTGATTTATATTTTAAACCTACATGAAAGGAAGTGTGCTTGTTGACGATGGTTATTGTTGCTGAATCCATATCCTGGTTTAGACTCATATTTTGTTATTCTTAGGTGGCAGGCTTGTAAGGCATTGCGAGCAGGAGGGCCATGAGGGGATTGCTCCTCTGCTCCTAGGGCGACCAAGAAGTCCTGCCCCGAGCTTAAGCACGTCCACGCTGACCCACCACGACAGGTAGCATCTCCATCTCCCTCTCATCTTCCTCTGCTCGCTATTGCTGCTCCGAATTATACATATGGCAAAGAAATGTCCCTATTTTCCTCAGTACTATGCACTGCTATATTTATATGGTTGTCTTTGTGTGCATCTTATTTTGAAACCAAGTGAGACACCTCCATCCCCTACATCTTGACGATCCCTCTAGTAGTGTATATCTTGCGTTGCTCTCACTACCTCCTGCCCCTAGATTTCCAATTGCCTTTGTTGCCTGCTCCTTTAATTAATTAAAACTGCATGTGTGCATGTAAGTATATCAATTTGCTGCTGTTCATCTTCAAAATATATGGATATACCTATTCCTACAATGTTTTGATTTCCTAGGTAGGTCTGTATTAGGTAGTGTTTCTTCTATGAAGAACTGTGCACTAGTGATAATAGTGTGAGATTTTTATTTACCCTTTACTTTTTTGGTGTTGATTGGTGTGTGTGAAATCTTAAGTGCAGATCGTTTGTCATTCACTGTTATTTACTTATGTGATCAGCTCCCCAATCCCAGGGTCCTCTATTTGGAGCAGCAAATCAAAGATTGTTTGCTGCAGATTGTTTTATTCACATCATTTAGTAATATCAACAAATAAAATCAGTTGTTTGCATCGGATTGGATCATTTTCAATTGTTAGTTGAGTTCTAAGTATGTAGTATCTTTAGTTCTCTTGTTATATTATAGTCAGAATTATACCGTGTGACTGAATCATGTGTTATTTGGTTGGCTGAGCAGTATCTTTAGTTTTCTGATGATTATTCAACTCTTAATTCTGAATAAATAAGTAGCTGACCCTATTGGTTCTTTCTTTCTTTAGCGCTACGACTTGATGGTCACACTGCTGCTTTGCTCCGCTTGATAATTCTTCACTGTCTGACAAGCTCTGCTCTGCATAGTTTCCGGTTGGTTACGAAACCATAAAACAATGGTGATGTGAAGTCCAACTATGCTTTGTAATTTTGGTTTCATCCCCCACCACTCCAGCTAGCTTCTTCTTCACATCATATTATATTTGCACCTGCTGCTGCATCATTGATTGGATGGTCACCTACTAGCTAAGTAGCTTAGCTCGTTTGGCCATCGAATCAGTCAATACTGTTTCACTATGGTTATTTCTCGTACTAGGTCTGTCAGTTACAACATAAACAAACAAATTGCTTAGCTCTCAACTCTGAATACTTAGCTAGTTGAACCTGTTATTTCTTTCTTTCTTCAGAGCTATGACTTGTATGGGTCAAGCTGCTGTTTTGCTGTGCTTGAGGATACTATTGTTGCCTGTATACTGATCATGGTTTTCGAGTCGAGCGACTAGTCGCGACTAGTCGTCGACTAGTCGACGAGTCGCCATTGCAGGAGCGACTCGGAGCCTCGACTCGACTCTGGGCATGAGTCGAGCGACTCAAGCGACTAGTCTCGACTAGTCACGACTAGTCGCTGTAATTGAGTCGAACGACTCACTTGTTTGGGCCCCAACAGTTATTCTGCTTTTTAACAGCATTCTCTTGGCCCATCAGCCCATCCCACCCCTGGAAACCCTATAGACCATCCATTCCCCCTCACCCTGACCAGACCCTCTCCCTGGCGGCTGCTTCCCTCCTCCCCTGGTTGCTGCTGGCCTGCTGCTGCTGCTGTGCTCTTCCCCTCCTCTGGTTGCTGCTGCTGCTGCTGTGCCCCTTCCCTCCTCTGGTTGCTGCTGCTGCTGCTGTGCCCCTTTCCTCCCCTGGTAACTTGGTAAGTCCTAGTATCATGTATCCTCTTTCCTCTCTTTTCCTTTTGCTCTAATCTAGATGCTGCTGCTGCTGGGAGGACCTGTGGTGTGTGCTCTGCTAGATGATACTGCTGCTGCTGCTGTGTGCTTTGCTAGATGCTGCTGCTGCTGCTGCTGTGTGCTCTGCTGTG
>LR738711.1:143041298-143095632 GCA_902687465.1 Secale cereale
CCCCCCCCCCCGAGCGACCCGTCGACTCGTCGACTCGAAAACCTTGATACTGATACATTTGGTGATATTGAACTGAACTAAAGTTGTGAATGTACCATTATTGTCCTACTGCTACTTATCCTGGGATCACCTGCCCTTTAATCAAGCGTGACCTAGCTAGCAGTATAAAAAACAACATGTTAGGGATGATCACAATTTTATAATCCAGAATAAAATTTCGAATTCAATATTCCCTTTAGATTGAGACACCTCAATTTGATATTATGCTTGCTCCTCTAGTGTTAATAGCTTAGTGTTTTGTTTCGGGGTTTCTTAATGTTCTTGTGATTTAAGAACAAAACTTAGTTTTTTTAATCATGCAACTGTTACTTTTGATTAAAAATGTGTATAGATTATACGCCTCAGCGACACTATCCCAATCAGATCATTGTTGACACTATCATCATCAGGTCTTGGTTCCTTTTATTCTCTCCTGCATTGTGATGTTAGTCTGTGTGGGCTTACTAGTATTGTAGATGTTGTCTTGAATGGATGGTCGTGGTAGTAGAGTAGTATTGTACTTTTCTTCAGGTGAATGTGTTGCAGTGACGTTCATTGCATGACCTGCACTTGTACCAATATACCTTGCTGGTACATATAGGTTAGTATTGTTAGTGCCTAACATGAGCTTGAATGCTATAGTGGAAGTGTAGAACAATAGCAGGTTAACGTGTTTTATTTGCCGTATGCAAGTCTGTTGTTTTATTTGCCTTATCTAGTATTGTATAAACTGATGCATTCCTGTCATAAACAAATTATTGTATAAGATATGTAAAAGCAAACGTTTCACTATGCAAGTCTGTTGTTTTATTTACCCTTTCTAGTATTGTATGATAGTGTCCAAATTTAGGACTACTGGGTGGATCTGACATGCTGCTTACATTAGTGTTGCCATTGCATTTGTTTGGTTTTGGCCTCAGCAGCAGTAAACTAATGCTAGCAGAATTTGTGTTCACTCTTTTACAGGAGCGCCAGGACAAATTTGAAGTGTGAATCCATGAAGCCAAGTGCAAAGCCATGATGCTTTACTTGCGAGAGATTTGTTTATTCTGTTTGACTGTAATAGACTGTCAAGATTGTGACATTGTAACATATTTATTGTTATTTGATAAATTACGTTTGTTTTGTTTTGTTTGAGATAGTGATTTAAAAAGTGTGCAAATTGGAAACCTGACTAGTGGATCCACTTATCAACATAATCTGAGCAATATTGAAATATCTTATGTGTGGGATCAGTGTATGAGATTATGACATGTGGGGCTTGACTGACTAGTGGGACCAGCTCCAGTATATAATGGCCGAAACTAGAAAATCAATGGACTAAAAGGGCCATGGCCCAACAATGAAAAATGCTGCAATGTTGGGCTTGGCCCATGGAGATGACCAAAGATTGACAGAAAAAAATATAAAAAGGCCAAATTATTGGGCTCGACCCATGTAAAACACCGAACTGGACCGGGTTGATTCTTATCAATGACCCTTTCATTTGGTCGCAATTTTGCCACGCCAGCTTGTCACGTCGGATTCGACGTGGCCTGGGCAGGCAGGTAGCGATCAAAATAGAAGGTCGTAGGATTAACGACCTTTTGTTTTTGTCGTTGCCTTCAATGACCTTATCACAAAGAAGGTCATTAATTTCCATTAAAGACGGCCAGCTTTTGACCATCTATTTTTGGTCACAAAAAGGTCGCAAATGAAAAACAACGACCATTCAATGACCAATAGTGATGGTTGCAAGTTGACATATTTCTTGTAGTGCCATCCCGTAATACATAATCTCGTGACTAACTCATTAGTCATTTGCTTGCAAGGCTTATTATGATGTGTATTACCGAGAGGGCCCATAGATACCTCTCCGATACTCGGAGTGACAAAGCCTAATCTCGATTCATGCCAACCCAACAAAACACCTTCGTAGATACCTTTAGAGCATCTTTATAATCAACCAGTTACGTTATAACGTTTGATAGCACACAAGGTATTCCTCCAATATCCGGGAGTTGCATGATCTCATATTCAATGGAATATGTATTTGACATACATGAAAGCAATAGCAATAAACTGTATGATCAAATGCTAAGCTAACGGATGAGTCTTGTCCATCACATCATTCTCATAATGATGTGATCCCGTTATCGTATGACAACTCATGTCCACGGTTAGGAAACCTTAACCATCTTTGATTAATGAGCTAGTCTAGTAGATGCTTACTAGGGACACATTATTTGTTTATGCATTCACACATCTATTCAGGTTTCCGATCAATACAATTCTAGCATGAATAATAAACCTTTATCATGAATAAGGAAATATAAAATAATAACAACTTTATTTATTGCCTCTAGGGCATATTTCCATCAAATACCCCAACAGCTCAGAAGTTCAGGACATAAACGGGAAACCATGGTGCAATAAGAACAAGCGTCGGCACAACGTCGATGAGGATGAAGACACGACAGCAAATGCTGGATTCGGCAACTCGAAATTAGGACCGCGGAAGAAGTCCTATAAAGGGAACCGGGATGGCCCTACCGCACTGGACAAGATCCATGAGAGGCCTACCAAATCCACGACACTTCTGACAAGCCCGACAACTACACTAACCGTAACTGTTGGGTGATCAAACATGCCGGCAAACTCACAGCCGAGGAGCAAGGCAAGGGCCCATGCAGCAAGGACGATGACGAACCTCGCGGGCCAAACAATGGAGACCAAAAGATGTTCCCTCCCGAGGTAAAAAAAGTGAATATGATCTGTGTCACGCTTATACCAAAGGAGGAGAGAAAACGCGCACCATGGGATGATTACGCCGTAGAACCGGTGGCCCCGAAATACAATCCTGGGCCGGCTTGTCTGATCACCATCGATCGACGGGACCACCCGACCAGTATCCGTCATGGAGAAATGGGGACCCTAGTCCTTGACCCCATTGTGGATGGATAGCACCTCACTAGAGTCCTCATGGACGGAGGCAGTAGCCTCAATCTCATCTACTCAGATACAGTTAGAAAGATAGGTATAGATCCATCAAGAATCAAACCGAGCAACACAACCTTTAAGGGAATAATCCCAAGCGTCGAGGCATGCTGTACGGGAAACGCCGCCTTCGAAGTAGTCTTCGGCTCGCCGTCAACTTCCACAGCGAAGACTAGATCTTTGATATCGTCCCTTTTTGAAGTGGTTAGCACGCACTCCTCGGGAAAACAACGTCCGCTCGCTTCAACGCAGTTCCCCACTACGCATACCTGATGCACAAGATGCTAGGACCTAAGGGCGTCATCACAGTTAACGGCAACACCAACCTCTTGAACCAAGGAGCACACAACAGCCCTTGCAACTGAAATTCAATGCGGCAGCGAGGCTCTGAAATCCCAGACCGCTTTCAAGGCACGTGAAGTAAACAAATGAGCTAAAGCTCAGTCACAGCTTCTGGAGTCTTCCCACGTTCGACACACATAGGGATGCACGCCCCATAGTGTTCCGACCCTAGCCGTAAAGTACGTGCCTCGGATGCACAATTTCACGCTCAAAATACCAAGGACATCTGTGGGGCCTAATCATCCTAGGACCAGGTACTCGACTTGACCGAACTATTGTCACATACGTCTTCGAACCTGAAACAACTTAAAACTACGGAGACTTCTCAAGATTGTCCTTTAAAGTGCCCATCCACCAAGTGGCATCACCTCTAAAGAGCCACCTCAAGGAACAAAGGCGCAGACGTGCAACCGGGTGTAGTAGGAACATCAAACCTCTTGTAAAAGCCCTGTGCAAACCTTTCCACCTAAAAATCTTATTATTAAAAACTATCTGTAACAGTGGCTTCGGCAGATCGAAATGTACGGATAGACGTCACGAGATCACCGAATACAAAAGACCATGTTTTATGGTCTAATCACAGTTATTTATGCCGCATACTCCTTTTCGCTCTTTGATGCCGAAACATACTAGTTCGATACATATTTTCTTTTAGATGCGTCCGGCTGATAGATCGGGACTCGACTGTAAAAATCGCCCCAAGCATCACTTTGGCACTAACCAATGTGCTCCGCATCTTGGATATTGCATTATGTGAATATGTTCCGAATTATGTCTTGGGTCAATAGTTGGGTTGGCTAGCTCATGTGCTTACCCTCTTACATTCTGCCTGTTCGGCTATGAGGGTAAAGGTAGAACCACTGTGATTGCACTTCTAGCTCTCCTGGTTAAGTACCTAAGTGGAGAAAGCCGAAAAATGACTCACATAATAAGCGAGAACTGGTCGGTGATCAGATGACAAGTGTTACACTAACAATCAACGGAGGTTATACCGTGTTATACAAAGGATTTGTCTTCACACAAATCAAGTGATAATGGTCTCTATCTCGGCTCGTCCGAACATCACAAAACACTGGGCGATAGTCACTAGCCACTAAAGTCAAGCTCCTATGGCTAAGTTAAAGCAATAAAGCCGCATAGTCTGATTGCCTAGTTCCCCTTACACACTACCGCCTCCAAGCACCGAGACGTCGGCTAAGGGTCAAAGTGTTAAGGTAGGAACACCCCTCGTAGCATCTACAAGGGGGCTGAAGCCGATGGCTGGTAACTTTCAGGTCAAAACTGCCGCACATGAGTCAAAATAAAAAAAAGCATGATATACCATGCAACGAGCTTGCATTTTAAAGCAGAGAAGTTTCACTATCATCGGTTACATAACATGTTCATTCATAAATTACATCTTTTGTACACTAGGCATCTATTGCCCGAGCACCATCCATTACAACGGAAAAGTACTGCTCGGGGCACCTATGCACTTTCCCTAGAGGAGGAGGTCCAGTGGCCATCTCGGTTGGCTTGGTCTTCGGCCAGTGCACCATGGTCTTCACAAAGGCCATCCGATCTCCCTCAATTCATACGTAATGCTTCAAGGCATCAATCCATGGCGTGGCATGATACGTCTCCAACATAAATATAAATTTTGATTGTTCCATGCTATTATATTATCTATCTTGGATGTTTTATATACATTTATATGCTATTTTATATGATTTTTGGAACTAACCTATTAACCCAGAGCCTAGTGCCAGTTTCTGTTTTCCCCTTGTTTTTCGGTTTTGCAGAAAAGGAATATCAAATGCAGCCCAAACGGAACAAAAGTTCACGAGGATTTTTCTTGGACGAGAAGACACCAGATGGACTTGGAGTACATGTTAGGGGAGCTACGAGGCATCCACAAGGACGGAGGGCGCGCCCTGGGGGGTACGGCGCGCCCCCACCCTTGTGGGCCCCTCGAGCATCCACCGACCTATTTTTTCAGCATATATATTCTCATATATTCCATAAACCCCAGAACATCCATCGAAACCACTTTTCCACCGCCGTAACCTTCTGTAATCGTGAGATCCCATCTGGAGGCCTTTTCCGGTACTCTGCAAGAGGGGGAATCAAGCAGTGAGGGCATCTACATGAAACCTATGCCCTTTCGATGAAGTGTGAGTAGTTTACCGCAGACCTACGGGTCCATAGCTAGTAGCTAGATGGCTTCTTCTCTTTCTTTGATCTTCAATACCATGTTCTCCACATTGCTCTTGGAGATCTATCCGATGTAATTTTCTTCTGTGGTGTGTTTGTTAAGATCCGATGAATTGTGGGTTTATGATCAGATTATCTATGAATAATATTTGAGTTTCTTCTGAATTCTTTTATGCACGATTTAATATCTTAGTACTTCTCTTTGAACTATCGGTTTGGTTTGGCCAAGTAGATTTGTTTTTCTTGCAATGGGAGAAGTGCTTTGCTTTGGGTTCAATCTTGCGGTGCTCAATCCCCGTGACAGGAAGGGACATGACACGTATTGTATTGTTGCCATCGAGGATAACAAGATTGGGTTTTCATCATATTGCTTGAGTTAATTCCCCTACATCATGTCCTCTTGCTTAAGGCATTACTCTATTCTTATGAATTTAATACTCTAGATGCAGAATCGTTTCGGTCGATGTGTGGAGTAATAGTAGTGGATGTAGGCATGAGTCGGTCTACTTGTCACGGACGTGATGCCTATATTCATGATCATTGCCATAGATGTCGTAATAATTATTTTCTCTTCTATCAATTGCTTAATAGTAATTTGTTCACCCAACGTAATACTTGCTATCATGAGAGAACCCTCTAGTGAAACCCATGGCCCCCGGGTCTACTTTACATCTTATAAGTTTCAGATTTACTATTTTGCAATCTTTTACTTTTCAATCTATAAACGAAGAAACCAAAATTATTTACTTTACTAGTTCATCTATCTCTATCAGATCTCACTTTTGCAAATGACCATGAAGGGTTTGACAACCTGTCGGGGGAAACTGTCCACCACGAGCACCTATGGGATCGGAGCCCCTTGTTCGTGCGGTAAGGGAGCGGAGGGAGCACAAAGAGCAGATCGTAGTGAGCACGCGGGCAGTTTACCCAGGTTCGGGCCGCGATGGACGCGTAAAACCCTACTCCTGCTTTGTTTGTATTGAAGTGGAGAGCTCGGGAGCTTGAAGATCTAGCTACACCGAGTGAATGAGCGATCTAGGTTCCGAACCCCTTCTACGTTGTGCATGGGCCTCCTTTTATAGCTCAAGGGGTCACCGACAGGTGTCAACGTAGGAGAAAGGGTAAAAATGTAACTTTGGTGGTAGTTGTAACAGTGCGGGAACAGTGGATGAACAGTGGTCATCACCTACTTTGACAGTGGGGGACAAGAGCATTCAATGCCCGTCGCCGTCGACCCCAAAAGCGCCCGCCCTTGCGTCTCCGTTTGCCACGGCGATAGCTTTATCACCGTGGAGTGCCACCGTGTCCCCCAGGCTGCACAGCCATCCGCCACGCGTCCCTGGAGTGGCCCCAGGGCGACGCGTGGACCGATGAGCTGGAGCGCGGGCACACAGCATAATTCTCCCCGGCAAGCACCTTGCCGGGGTCTTGACCTTGCCGGACCCGGGAGCTTGTCGGGCTCTGAAGCTTGTCGCTCCCCGGGCCCTCCCGGGGCGCATGCTGCGCCGAGGTGTGTCTTCTGTGATGTAATCTTCTAGTCTTCCTGGCAAGCTCCTATTGCCAGGGGCCTTGAGTTGATAAGGAATTCTTGAGCCTGGGACGGCCTTCCCGGCAAGCTCCACTTGCCGGGGTCTCGATCTTCTGTCTTGTATACTTTGTTTTTGAATGGCTTTATAAGGATCAGGAAGGTCTTCGGCAAGCACGTGGTAGGCCCTGCCGCGGGAAGCTGCTACTGCCCGTGCACAAGTTGGGGTACTGAGGTACCCCTACCTTAGTACACCGACAGGAGCCCCCGGGCCTGGGCCACACACGGTGCCGAACGCTGTTGGGCCAGGCCCAAAACAGTGCACGGGCACGCGCGGCCCGCGGCACGCCGAATCCGCTTCCGTATCCGCCGCGTCCCTCCGTAACGGCACGCGTCGATTGCGGCGTCGTGGGAGGGAACGTGGCCACGTTCTTTTAATGGAAAGAGCGAAACGTCCCCCACTTCCCCATAAAAGCAGAGGAAACAGGAGCGGTTCCTCTCCTACGCTTTCATTGCTTCTTCTTCCATCTCCAGAAATTTCCCTTTGCGCTCCGCCTCCACACCTCCTCCGCCGTCTTCCGCATCCGTGGCGCCGCCGGACTCCTCGCCCCCCTTCCCTCGCCGCCTCCGCCATGGCCCCGAAGACCGAGAAGGCGAAAGCGGAGAAGACCAAGAAGGAGAAATCCGAGCAGGCGGCGAGGCTTGCTCAGCTGCGGAAGTGGAACGTCGTCTTCTCGCCGAGGCTCAGCGCGCGGGAGCTCTGGAACAAGTACTACTTGTTCTGGGCCAAAAAGACGAAGGCGCATCCTCGGACCAGAGTCTATCCAGCCGCCGCCAAGGACATGTACCCCGGCGGGTATTTCTTCTTCGCTGCTTTCTTCCACTGCGGCCTTTGTCCCCCCTTTTCTGATTTTTTCTGCGACATCATGAACACCTACAGCCTCCACCTTCTAGATTTCACCCCCAACGCCATCCTCACGATGGCGGTTTTCGCACATCTGTGCGAAAACTATATTGGGATCTATCCGAATGTAGCGCTGTTTAGGCATTTCTTTACCCCTAGAGTAGAGGCCGGCGCTCCCCTCTCCGGAGGAATATCTTGGGTCTTCCGCTTGAACAAGAAAGAATCCTACCTGCCAGGGGAGCTCCGCGGCAAGTGGGAGGAGTGGCGCGCGGACTGGTGCTGGGTAGTTGAGGACGAGCCGCAACCTTTTACTGCGCCGCGCAAAACAGCCATCGTGCGCGGCAGGGACTGGAGTGAGCTGGACTCGGACGACATCAAGCTCAACGTCGCCCTTGTCAGAATTCTTCGTCTCCGGGTAGCTAGGTTGTCCGTCGGAGAGGTAGGAGCAGATTTCCTCCGCCGCCGCATTGCCCCTCTACAGGATAGGAAGAGGCCAGCATGGGAGTACGGCAACGCGGCGGACATAATGAGACTGCGCCCAGGGCTAAACTTCAACTTCACGTCGCTGGAGCTGAAGGGGATGGTCCGGGAACTTTTTAAGCACGACCCGGCCCACCCAGAGTGGTTCAGAGCTCCCCGGGGAGTGGTGCCCTTATGCAACAGCACGGCCCGGGATTCCCTTCGCGCCATGATGCCCGCATGTGACTCGCATGGCGTCGACCGCACATGGATTCCGCCCAAGCCAGACGTCATCATGAGCTTCTTCGACAACCTGGTGGAGGTGGCGAAGAACAAGGATGAAATCAAGGGGCTCACTCGGGACACCACTGACCGGGAGATTGCTTATATAGATTCTCGGGTAGAAGAGGCCGCCGTAGCCGCAGCGGCAGGGGAGTTTGGCTTCACGGTTGAAGAGGCAGAGGCTGCGGAAGCGTCCTGCCAAGCGGAGGAGGCGGAGATCCGCAGGCTGCTGAAGCTTCCGCCCGACGAGCTCGCCGGGGTCCCCTCTCTGAGGCACGCCTGGATCCCCGGAGTTGTGACCGAGGCCGCGGCAAGGGGCGAGGTTGCCGGAGGGAACAGAGGCGCCGGTAGGAGCGGAGGCGCCGGAGGGAACACGACTGCAGGGCAGGGCGCCGGGCCCAGCAAGCCGGCCGAGGAGGAGGAGGAGGAGGAGGACGCCGGGGCCGGCGAGGACTCCGGTGGATCTCTGGGGCTCTACAACGATGACGTCTCTTCGTCATCGGAGACCTCCCCGCCCCGGGCAAGTCCCAGGCGATCTCCACTGAAGCGTCTCCGCAAGGCGACGACGGGGACGAGGGCGCAGGTGCCCCGACAACAACCAGCTCGCCGGGCGGCGCGAGCTACCCGGGGGAGCCAAGCCGCAACGGGAGTGCCCGACGCACCACTCGTGGCGAAGGCGCCTCGCACACAGGCTACGGCGGAGGCGCCCCGCACGTCAGCGCCAAGGGAGGAGGGTCTTCGCAGAGCGGAGCAGCTGCTCCGCCTGCTCCCCGGGCCTCGGCGTCCACAGGGGCTGGGTCTTCGCAGCCCCCAGCCCCGGGGACCGCCAAGCGCCCGAGGGAGCCTTCCCCTCCCGCTCCTCGCGCGGACGCGCCTCAGGTGGCGTTTGACTTCTCCGCCCTGAGCGACGACGACGACGACGAGGAACAGGAGTAAGGACTTGAAGATTTGTTTCTTCTTTAACTTTGTCTTGATTCTTCTTTCGTTGATTCTGATCTTGTTTCTTGTTTTGATTTCAGGACCCTGGCCCAGCGAGCGGTGAAGAAGGCCAAGGTTCCCGTCGTCGAGGTCGCGGACGACTCGCCCGTCGCTGCGACCGGGGACGCGCCGGAGACGAGCTTGCCGGACCCGAACGCTGCTCCGAGGAGCAGCCCCCAGCGTAAGTTTGGTTTCAATCTCTCCGCTCGTCGGGCGCGCTTGAGGATCTTGTTTATACTAACACCTTGTTGTTCTTGTTGTGGTCTTGATTGTCTTGTGCAGAGGTGGAGCCGCAGCTACAGGAGCATCCGGAGAACGCTCCCGAGGAGCCGCAGGCCCCGCCGTCCCCGCCAAGGACGAACTCTCCGGCTAGGGAGAGTGCTCCGCCAAGGGCGGGTACTCCGCAAAGGGCGAGTACCCCGCCAAGGGAGAGCAGCCCGGCGAGGGCGGCCACCCCGCCAAGGCAGAGCTCCCCGGCGAGGGAGCCCGCCGTCGACGAAGTCCGCCAAGGTAAGTTTTGTAGTCTGGTCTTCTTAGATTCGTCTTTTTTGGACATTTGCTAGAACTTCTTCTTCTTTTTCTTCTTCTTCTAGATCCTCCTCCCCCAGAGCAGACGGAGACGGAAATCGTCATCGAGGAGGAGGGCGCGCAGGGCGACGGCGGCAACGCCCCTGTCGTTGAAGACACGGCGGGAGCCACCGAGCCTGCCGCGGAGGAGACTCCTCCGACCGCGGACGTAGCGGCCGGGGAGGGGGACGGCGGCCATACTGCCGGCCCGGAGGCGGCAGGAGCGTCGAGCGCTGCGCCGGCCGCCGGCCCCTCCACCGAGAAGGAGCAGTCTGCCTATTACCTTGAGGCCCCCAACGGCGTCTTCATCCAAGTGCCGTGGGGGTCCTCGTCGCGAGCCCCCGAGGAGGGAGAGGCCTTCGATGGAGAGGTCCTCGCCTCTGCGGGGCTGAAGGTCGTCGAGGCGCCTGGCGGAGGTGACGAGCCCGAGGAGGAGAAGCTGCTTCACCGGCTCCTGGCCCTTTACCGGGCCAGGCAGGCGAAGCTCGAGTCTCGGGAGGCCCTCACCGCCAAGGCCGCCGCTGACATGGAGAAACGCGTGGCGGAGCTCCGCGCCGCCAACCAGGCGGCCCTCCGCGACGTGGCGGAGGAGCGTGAGAGGCTCGCCGGGGAGTACCAGGAGTGGCTCTTGGAGAAGGCTGAGGCCGAGGAGCAGCAGCGACTCGCCGGAGAAGAGCTGTCCCGGCGAGAAGGAGAGCTCACCCAACGGAAGGTCAACCTCGACGCCCACGAGGAAGACCTTACCGCCCGGGAGTAGGCCCTTGGCGGAGAACTGAAGGAGGCGAGGGCTGCCGCCGCCACAGCAGAGACCGCCAAGAAAGACCTCGAGGCCAAAGTGGCGCAGCTGGAGGAGTCCCTTAAGGCGAGCACGAAGAGGGTCACCGCGCTCAACTCAGAGCGCGAGAAGGACGCCCACACCAATTCTGAACTCCAGGTGCGCCTCTCCAAGCAGGGCGACTAGCTGAAGGCCGCCAAGGATTCGATTGAGGATCTGGAGCTGAAGGTTTCCACGTTGAAGGACTCGCTCGACGACGTCCGGGACCGGGAAACTAAGCTGAAGGACGAGCTCCGCAGGGAGCGAGGCTTGGTGGAGAGCGCCACCACTGCGGCTGAGAACTTCCGCCGGACCATCGAGGTATGGATCGATGACTTGGTGGCCTCTGCATCCAAGATCGACAAGGAGCTGTTGGCGCTGAAGGTTGAGCATCTTATATACTCTCCGGATCCAAACCTCCCCCACAGCGCCAAGCTCAGTCTCTTCTTCAGAGGGATCGTGCCGGCTCTTGCAAATCTTCAGAAGAAGCTTCCCGCGCAACTGGCCGAGGAGTCACGCCAGCTCTGCGCGGGAACCTTGGAGCGTGTTCTGACGAAGATAGTGTACCGCAATCCTGGTATAAATCTCGTCAACGTTCTCCGAAGCTTGCCGGCCGACGCGGACATGGAGGCGCTGAAGGCGCAGGTCGCCCACATTATCGCCAAAGTGAACAAGATCTCTCGGATTGAGGGCGACCGCGTAGATTAGGCCTCCTCTTCTTTATATTTTTTGTTGCTGCATAGTGTGCCATGAACTTATTAGTCATTGCGACAAGTTATCCATTGTAAGATATTTATCTTATTTTTGATCAATTAGTGCAATGTTATCTCCCTTGTCTTGGTCCTTTACTTTGTATGTTTTTCACCCTACGCTTCTAGGGAGCTTGCCGGCAAGGGGCCTTTGCCGTGAGCGCTGAGTGCTGGACTTCGAGCAGCCCGCTGACCAAGGTCTTACCGGCAAGCAACCTTGCCGCAACTAGTCGCAACGCACTTAGCTTGTTGAGTGAACTCGAAAACGAAACAAGGGCGCGACACTTGTCGCAGCTCACTTAAGTCGTTGAGCGTACTCGAAAACAAGATAAGGGTGCGGCTAGCCACGGGTAGGTTCCTCCGCGCACGGGTTTTCCATACAAAGTGTGGATGTTCAAGGAAGACAACTTAAAATTTAAAAATTTGAACTGCTCAAATTCTGGTAACTTAGCTTTCACATATCGCTTGCTTCTCCGACAAGGCTTCTCTTTCTTGAACAACACTTGGTTCCTCTTCCATCTCCTTCCCCCCGGCAAACTTGTGCGTGAGGAATGTTCCTTCTGCTTAAGAGGCAAGGAAAAAGAAGAGGGAAACAAGTATATGGCCTTTCGGCGTGCTAGTGCTTACCGGATATGTATGTTGCACAAGATGCCAAATAACGCATGCAAATAGCGAAGAAAAGCATGGAAAAGGCAAATAGCGCAAAACACAAAAGCTTTACTGATGCACGGGGTCTGCGCCCGGCTTTGTACAAAGGGTTACATGCAACAGCGGCAAAGCTTGTACAAAAGGTGGTTGCCGGAGCGGATCACGGCAACCGCGCCTTATGGGTGAAACTTGCGAAGATGCTCTATGTTCCAGGAATTGCTCACCGGTAAGCCTTCTTCGGTCTCAAGGCGGACAGCGCCAGGCCTTGTTACTTGTCTCACCCGATAAGGGCCTTCCCACTTCGGCGTCAACTTGTTGGAATTCTTGGCGGACTGAACACGCCGAAGAACAAGGTCGCCTTCCTCGAGACTCCTGGCCTTAACCTTGCGGCTATGATAGCGGCGCAAGGCTTGCTGGTATCGAGCAGCTCGTACAGCAGCCTGGAGACGTTCCTCCTCGAGGAGCAATGCATCGTCTTGTCGCAGTTGCTCTTGCTCGAGCTCATCATAAGCGAGCACTCGAGGAGATCCGTATACGAGTTCCGTGGGGAGAACTGCCTCTGCTCCATAGACTAGAGCAAAGGGTGTCTGTCCGGTGGCTCGACTTGGTGTCGTTCTGATTGACCAAAGAGCCGCCGGTAGCTCCTCTATCCAGTTTCTTCCGCACTTGCGCAGCCTGTCAAAGGTCCTTGTCTTGAGTCCGCGCAGCACTTCAGCATTTGCCCTTTCCGCTTGACCGTTGCTCTTCGGGTGAGCAACAGAAGCGAAACAGACCTTGGCGCCAAGGTCTTGGACGTACTGCATGAAGGTGCGACTAGTGAACTGTGTACCGTTGTCGGTGATGATCCTGTTAGGGATTCCGAAATGGCAAACAATCGACCTGAAGAACCTGACTGCTGACTGTGCCGTCACCTTTCTCACTGGTTCCACTTCTGGCCACTTTGTGAACTTGTCGATTGCGACGTACAAGTACTCAAAGCCCCCGACAGCGCGAGGGAAAGGGCCGAGGATATCGAGCCCCCAGACCAAGAAGGGCCAGGACAAAGGGATTGTTTGGAGAGCTTGAGCTGGCTGATGAATTTGCTTCGCATGGAACTGGCGCGCTTCACACTTGGTTACTAGTGCAGTTGCATCTTGGAGGGCTTCTTGCCAGAAGAACCCTTGCCGGAAAGCTTTCCCGGCAAGTGCCCTTGCGCCAATGTGGTGGCCGCATATGCCTCCGTGTATTTCCGCCAACAGCTTCTGTCCATCTTCCCTGGAGATGCACTTCAATCTGACACCATTGAGTCTTCTTCTGTATAGCTCGTTATCCACGAACTGGTACATACTTGACTGCCTGGTTATCTTTTCTATCTCTTCTGGGTCGTCGGGAAGTTCTCCAGTTTGCAGAAAACAGACGATTTGCTGCGCCCATGCCGGAGCCTGGGGCTCAACGGCAAGGACTAACGGCATGAGGGCCGCTGCGGGAACCTCAGCTTCTATGGCGAGAACCTCTGGTTCTGCCGGAGCGGATGGTCCCCCGGCAAGCTCGCCGGGGCGAGGCTTGTCGGGAACGCTTGCTTCAACTATACAGATCAGAGGATCTGCAGGAGCAATCTGTTCCTCAGCGTTCTGATCGTTGATCTTGGGGACCTTGGCGGCGGTTTCAGGAAGATCCGCCGGCAAGTAATCGCCGGAGACCAACTTTCTCTTCTTGGACTGCCCAATTGATGGTGTAACGGATGGCTGAGTCAGCTTGAGTAAGAAGGTCCCTGGTTCCACAGGTAACTTCATCGCAGCACACTTTGAAAGGCCGTCTGCAATGGCATTCTGAGCTCTTGGAACGTGCTCCATTTGCAGACCTTCAAAGTGTTCTTCAAGCTTCCTCACTTCATCTACATAAGCTTCCGTCAACGGGCTCTGGTAACTCTTGTTGACTTGTCGGACCACCAACTGAGAATCTCCCCGCACAATCAGCTTCCTGATCCCAAGTTCGGCCGCAATCCTGAGGCCGGCAAGCAAGCCTTCATACTCAGCAGTGTTGTTCGTCGCTTGCTCCCTGGGAAAGTGCATCTGGATAACATACTTGAGGTACTCTCCGGTTGGCGCGATGAGTACCACGCCGGCACCGGCGCCTTGCAGCGAGAAGGCACCATCAAAGTACATCACCCATTCACTTGTCGCTTCTTGTACGGGTACACTTGTCTCTGGAACTTCCTCATCGGGCGTCGGGGTCCATTCAGCTATGAATTCTGCCAAAGCTCGGCTCTGGATAGTTGAAGTACTTTCAAACTTGAGTCCGAAACTTGACAGCTCCAGTGCCCACTCAACGATCCTGCCTATTGCCTCTGGATTGTGCAATATTCTCCTCAGCGGAAAGCGAGTGACCACTGTTATCTCATGTGCTTGGAAATAATGGCGCAGCTTTCTCGAGGCCATGAGGAGGCCGAAAAGCAACTTCTGCACCCCGGAGTATCTTGATCTAGCCCCTTGTAAAAGAGAGCTTACAAAATACACCGGGCGCTGCACCATCTTCTTTCGCACTTCTCCTTGATCCTGCGCAGAGTTGTCCTTGTCGGGGCCAGAGCTTGTCGGAGGAGCCCCCTGCTTGTCGCTGGATTCGCTTGCCGGTGGTGCTGACTCCTCGTCAGCCTCCCTCTCCGCTACTAACGCAGCACTAACCACCTGGTTGGTTGCCGCTAGGTACAGCAGCAACTTCTCCTGTGGTCTAGGTGCGACAAGTATCGGAGTGGAGGATAGGTACCGTTTCAAGTCCTGCAGCGCTGCCTCCGCTTCCGGAGTCCATTTCATAGGGCATGCCTTCTTCAAGATTTTGAAGAAAGGAAGGGCGCGCTCTGCAGACTTTGAAATGAACCTACTGAGGGCAGCCACACAACCTGCAAGTCTTCTGACATCCTTGACGCGCTTCGGGGCTTCTATCTGCTCGATGGCTTTAATCTTGTCGGGGTTGGCTTCAATCCCCCTCTGTGACACAAAGAACCCGAGAAGCTTGCCGGAAGGGACTCCAAAGACGCACTTCTCGGGGTTTAACTTGAGCTTGATCTTGCGCAGGTTCTCAAATGTCTCTTCCAAATCCTGGATCAATGTATCTTTGCTCTTGCTCTTCACCACGATATCATCCATGTAAGCTTCTACATTTCTGTGGATCTGTGGCTCAAAAGCAGTGTATACTACCCTTGCAAAGGTTGAGCCTGCATTCTTCAGTCCAAATGGCATGCGTATGAAGCAATACGTGCCACACGGGGTGATAAATGCAGTCTTCTCTTCATCTTCCTTGGCCATGAAAATCTGATGGTAGCCTGAATATGCATCAAGGAAAGAGAGCAGCTCACATCCGGCAGTGGAGTCAACAATCTGGTCAATGCGCGGCAAGGGAAATGGATCCTTGGGACATGCTTTATTCACATCAGTGAAGTCTATACACAGTCTCCACTTCCCGTTGGCCTTACGCACGACAACTGGGTTTGCCAACCACGTCGGATGGATCACGCCTCTAACTAGGCTTGCTGCTTCTATCTTCTTGATTTCTTCGGCAATGAATTCTTGGCGCTCCACGGCTTGCTTTCTAACCTTCTGCTTGACGGGCCGCGCATGAGGACAAACAGCAAGCTTGTGCTCAATTACCTTCCTGGGAACACCGGGGATGTCAGATGGTTGCCAGGCAAACACATCGACATTCGCCCGCAGGAAGGCAACGAGCGCGCTTTCCTATTTGCTGTCAAGCGTGGCACTGATGGTGAAGGTACCACCAGTGCCGTCCTCATTAGCGGGCACCTTCTTGGTTGCCGGAGGAGCGGCCATTCCCTTCTTGCACTTGCCGGTGGAGCTCGATGGAACGTCCTCGACGGCAGCGCAGCACTCCGAAGAGGTGCGGTTGCCGGAGTGGGCCCCAGAGCACTTGCCGGACTTGGTCTTCGTCTTCTTCCCCCCGGGAGCTTCAGCGGCAAGTGTGTCCTTCTTCGCCGCGGCTGCTGCATCCCGGTATATCTTGTCGGCGCAGACAAGCGCATCCTTCTTGTCGCCATGGACAGTGATGACGCTTATCGGCCCCGGCATCTTGAGTACGTTGTAGGCGTAGTGGGAAGCTGCCATGAACTTGGCGAGGGCGGGACTGCCCAGTATCCCATTATATGTTAATGGGATATCGGCGATGTCGAATGTGATGCGCTCAGTTCTGAAGTTGAGCTCCCCGCCAAAGGTCACCGGCAGAGTAATCTTCCCCTTGGGCTTGCTCCTTCCCGGGCTTATTCCTTGAAAAGAACCGGTCTCTTCGAGCTCGCCATCTGGGATCTGGAGTTTCTTGATCACAGCTGAGGAGATCAAGTTTAGCCCGGCCCCGCCGTCAACCAACATTTTGGTGACCTTGAGGTTGCGGATGGTGGGTGAGACCAGCATCGGCAAGCACCCGACCGCGGTGGTGCGGTCAGGGTGATCCTCAAGATCAAAAATGATGGGCGTGCTGGACGATTTGAGGAGCCTGCGCGACTCCACGGGCGGCTCTGCTGCATTCACTTCCCGCACCCACTGCTTGAGTTGGCGGTGGGAAGTGTGCAGAGAGGCGCCGCCGTCGACGCACAGGACCTCTGTGGCCTTCTGGAACTCCTGCTCGCTGTTATCCTCATCCTCCATGTCGTCGTCGTCGTCTTCTTCATCCTTGTCGCGGCCCCGGGGAGGTCGGTCACCTTGCCGCTGCTTGGCCTTGCCGCGGCGTCCTCCTCGGCCATTGAACGGCCGCTTCTTGTTTGGCTCTCCTCCGCCACCCTGGGCCTTCTCCTTGTCGCGCCGCTCGTACTCAGCTTTCTGCTGCTCGACGAGGTACTCGACGCGTTTGCAGTTGGAGAGGTCGTGGCCCTTGGTGCGGTGGATCTTGCAGTATTGCTTGTCGGAGCCGTCCTGCTTGTCGGCTGCCGCTATAGGGGCAGGCTCCTTGCCGAAGCCGCCAGCCTGTGCTTGCTTGGCGGGAGCCTCCTTGCCGGACTTCTCGACGACAAGCACCTCCTTCTTGTTCTTCCTTCTATTGTTCCGCCGCCGGCTCTTCTTTGCCGGGGCGGCGTCGTCGCTGTCGCTTCCCCCTGCGCCAGCATCCTCTCCGTGGAGTCTCCTCCCCTCTTCGGCGCGCGCGCACTTATCAGCTAGAGCATAGAGCTCGCTGACATCCCGTATCTTGGTCATGGCCATTTCTTCGCGCATGCGGCGGTTACGTACGTTCTAGTGGAACGCACTGATAACCGCGGCAGGGTGGACGTCGGGGATGTTGTGCTGCACGCGGCTGAAGCGCTGGATGTACTTGCGCAGAGGTTCTCCTTCCTTCTGGGCCAAGATGTGGAGATCGCTCTCCTGGCCGTGGGGTTTGTGGCCGCCCGTGAAGGCGCCAACAAACTGCTGGCAAAGGTCAGCCCAAGAAGAAATGGAGCCTTCCGGCAAGTGCATAAGCCAAGAACGGACGTTTGGCTTAAGCACCAGCGGGAAGTAATTCGCCAGTATCTTCTCGTCGCGCCCCCCGGCAGCCTGCACCACGATGGTGTAAATGCTGAGGAATTCCGAGGGGTGCGTCTTGCCGTCGTACTTCTCCGGTACGTCGGGCTTGAAATTCTTCATGCTGGGCCACTGGACGCGCCGCAGCTCACGGGTAAACGCAGGGCAACCTGCCGCGTACGGCAAGTCGCCTGGTTCACCGGGCGCGCACGTGTCGATAGCGTTCCCAGCTCTCTGATCCGATTGTCGCCGAGCTTCTCGGCGGCGCTCGATCGTCGTTCGAGCGTCTTCTTGTCGCCGGTCGTCAAGGACCTGGCGCTGGTCCCGACGAGCCCGCGGATCCGACGACGCCGTAGAGTCGTCGTCGACGTTGGTCCGGCGGGGCGGCGTCTTTTGCTTCCGCGGCGGGGAGTGCACGGTGGTTGCACCCCCGGCGGTCTTGTCGTTGTCGGCCATCGTCTTCTCGACTTGCCGTGGCCGCGAGGTCGCTGGCTGCTGCGGCGTATCGTTGTTGTCAACGGCGATCAGGCTCTGGATGGTGGCCCTCCAGTCTTCGGCCTTGTCTGCCGCTGGAGGGAAGTCGAGGAGCAGTTGCGCCCTTGCGAGCGCTTCTGCTGGAGAGGAGGGGAGCGGGGGCGAGCGGTGCGAGGAGCGGGATATGCTCGGACTCCTAATAGGGTTAGAAGGAGCAGGGTCCCGCCCCGGCGACCGCGCCTTGCTCGTGCCAGGACGATGGCCCGGAGCGTCCCGCGAGCCTCCGGTTTGCCCTTGGCCCAGCAAGCGGATGCCACCTCCTGTGGCATGGCGCTGTTGGGTTGTTGTTTGCTGAGATGGACGTGGCGCGTCCACGGAGACCGAGGCTCGGTCGTCCGTCTTGTCCTTGGATTTGGTGGCGCCGCGAGTTTCCTCGCCGACGACCACCCTTCCGACGGCGTCTCCCCCGCCCACCGTTGGCTCCGGTGGCGGCGGATGAGACGCAGACGGGCCTGCGACCTCCGAAGCTTTCTTCTTCGGGGCCATGTCGCTGTTGCTGATGAGGTTGCTGATGAAGCTGGAGAGGTTGATGAAGAATGCGCCCGCGTGAACGCCGGATCAGGTTCGCACAACCTCGACGCCCCCTACCTGGCGCGCCAAAGATGTCGGGGGAAACTGTCCACCACGAGCACCTATGGGACCGGAGCCCCTTGTTCGTGCGGTAAGGGAGCGGAGGGAGCACAAAGAGCAGATCGTAGTGAGCACGCGGGCAGTTTACCCAGGTTCGGGCCGCGATGGACGCGTAAAACCCTACTCCTGCTTTGTTTGTATTGAAGTGGAGAGCTCGGGAGCTTGAAGATCTAGCTACACCGAGCGAATGAGCGATCTAGGTTCCGAACCCCTTCTACGTTGTGCATGGGCCTCCTTTTATAGCTCAAGGGGTCACCGACAGGTGTCAACGTAGGAGAAAGGGTAAAAATGTAACTTTGGTGGTAGTTGTAACAGTGCGGGAACAGTGGATGAACAGTGCATGAACAGTGGTCATCACCTACTTTGACAGTGGGGGACAAGAGCATTCAATGCCCGTCGCCGTCGACCCCAAAAGCGCCCGCCCTTGCGTCTCCGTTTGCCACGGCGATAGCTTTATCACCGTGGAGTGCCACCGTGTCCCCCAGGCTGCACAGCCATCCGCCACGCGTCCCTGGAGTGGCCCCAGGGCGACGCGTGGACCGATGAGCTGGAGCGCGGGCACACAGCGTAATTCTCCCCGGCAAGCACATTGCCGGGGTCTTGACCTTGCCGGACCCGGGAGCTTGTCGGGCTCTGAAGCTTGTGGCTCCCCGGGCCCTCCCGGGGCGCATGCTGCGCCGAGGTGTGTCTTCTGTGATGTAATCTTCTAGTCTTCCTGGCAAGCTCCTCTTGCCAGGGGCATTGAGTTGATAAGGAATTCTTGAGCCTGGGACGGCCTTCCCGGCAAGCTCCACTTGCCGGGGTCTCGATCTTCTGTCTTGTATACTTTGTTTTTGAATGGCTTTATAAGGATCAGGAAGGTCTCCAGCAAGCACGTGGTAGGCCCTGCCGCGGGAAGCTGCTACTGCCCGTGCACAAGTTGGGGTACTGAGGTACCCCTACCTTAGTACACCGACACAACCCCTTTGTAGCTTTGGGTGCAAGTTGTTTGTTTGTTTGTGTAGGTATTTGGCGATTTGTGTGTAATCTCCTACTGGATTGATACCTTGGTTCTCAAACTGAGGGAAATACTTAATCTACTTTGTTGCATCACCCTTTCCTCTTCAAGGGAAAAACCAACGCATGCTCAAGAGGTAGCAGGAAGAATTTCTAGCGTCGTTGCCGCGGAGATCTACACCAAGTCAAGTCAAGATTTGTCTTCTTTCAACTCGCCAATCTCTGGTGCCGTTGAGATGTATGCCAAGTCAAGACCTACCAAGTACCCTTCACTAAACTCTCATCTCTTGCATTTACATTATTTTCCATTCGCCTTTCGTTTTCCTCTCCTTCACTTCTAAAACGATCTTTGAAAAGATTTGCCTTTTCTTCGCCCTTCTTTCGTTTGTCTTGTCCGCTTGCTTTTGTGGTTCCACTCCACCTACGTCGTTTTCATGGCTAGTCCTCCTATCATTATTAGCACTCCAGATAATGAAGTTCTCAATTTTAAACAAAGGGAGAGGGAAAATTTAAAAGATGCATGGTATAGAATTTGCAATGCTCAAAATAGATCTACTCGAAAGAAATCTACTGCCGTTCTTCTCCGTAATTTTTATGTGGGAGTTACTCCTTGTAATAGATATGTTCTAGATATCATTACCGGTGGGAATTTCTTGGGAAGTCACACTTTTGATTCTTATAATGCCATGATAGATTTGTTAGGGACACCATCTCTTTTGGTTAATGGGACTGCTTTAACTTTGGAACATGTGATGAAAAGACATGATATTATTGAGAACAAAATGGCTACTATTGAGATAATTGAAAAGTTAGATAATAAGGTTCATAATCAAATTACTCAATATGGATCTAAGGTAGGTGTTACTATAAAGAATATTAAGGAAAAGAACCCATAGTCAATGAAAAAATAGATCAAGGTTCTATTAGGATTGGCAAACTAGAAAATATTATTACCAATTTGGGTTCTGATTTTTCCTCCACTGAAAATAATCCAACTCCTCCTACTAAGTTTGCCAAATTTATGTAGGTTCCTAAGAATAAGGGTGAAACTTCTAGTCACGAAGATCTCAAGTCATTAAGTATTCACCCCAATCTTTTTAATATGATTAAGGGACCAATTACAATAGATGCATTTCTTGATTTCTTGCCTAGGAGTATTATTATTGATAAAACCATAGAATCTCCTAAGGAAAATAAAGGTATGATTGAATAATTACATACCAAAGATGATAATATCTAGATCTATTTGCGTTTTATGCCTAGCTAAGGGCGTTAAACAATAGCGCTTGTTGGGAGGCAACCCAGTTTTATTTTTGCTTTTTACTTTTTGCTTCTGTTTTTCATGTTTTACACATTATTACTTCTGTAGTAATTGTGTTTTAGTGTTATAATTAGTGTTTGAGCCAAGTAAGACCTTTGGGATGGCTTACGGTGATAGTTGACTTGATTTTGCTGAAAAACAAAAACTTTTGCGCCAATGCAGAAAATCCAATAATTCACTGGAACGTCGAAACCTTCTGAAATATTTACACAAAATTGATATACAAATTCCCCACGTCATCCTAAGTTTTCAGAATTTTTAGAGTTACAGAAGTATGCGAAGTTTTCAGATTGCTACAGACTGTTCTCTTTTTGACAGATTCTGTTTTCTATGTGTTGTTTGCTTATTTTGGTGCATCTATGGCTAGTATCGGGGGTATGAACCATGGAGAAGTTGCAATACAGTAGATATAACACCAGTATAAAATTATAATAATATCACAACAATACCATGAGTGGTTATTTTCTTTGTTTTACTGACGGAGCTCACAAGATTTTTGTTGAGTTTTGTGTAGTGAAGTTTTCAAGTTTTCGGTAAGGATTTGATGTACTATGGAATAAAGAGTGGCAAAATCCTAAGCTTGGGGATACCCAAGGCACCCCAAGGTAAAATTCAAGGACGGCCAATAGCCTAAGCTTGGGGATACCCAAGGAACCCGAAGGTAAAATTCAAGGACGGTCAAGAGCCTAAGCTTGGGGATGCCCCGAGAACGCATCCCCTCTTTCGTCTTCATCTATCGGTAACTTTACTTGAGGCTATATTTTCATTCACCACATGATATGTGTTCTGCTTGGAGCGTCGTGTGTGATATGATTCTTTGATTTTTAGTTTGCCACAATCATACTTGCTGTACACACCTTTTGAGAGGGACACTCTTCACTTATATCTTTTGAGCTAGGCAATTTTTCTCTAGTGCTTCACTTATCTCTTTCTAGAGCACGGTGGTGGTTTTATTTTATAGAAATTTTTGAACTCTCTTGATTCACTTATATTATTTTGAGAGTCTTAAAGAACAACATGGTAATTTGCTTGTGTTATGAATTTAGTCCTAACATGATAGACATCCAAAGGAGATATAATAAAAAGTTTCATATATAGAGCATCGAAAACTATGTGAATATTAGAGATGTTAAGATGGTAATATTAGAGTCATGGTAGTGGTAGTTTGCGAGGTTAAAGAAATAATTGTGTTAAGGTTTGTGATTCCCATAGAATGCACGTATGATCTCCCAACTATTCAACCGAATTGGAGCACTTTGTATTTGAGTGTTTGTCTTTGCGTGAAGGTCGGGGGCGCATGATTGTTAAATCCTACCAACCTCCCCCGTAGGGGCATGCATCATAGTACTTTGCTTCAAGAGCTAATAATTATTTTCACAATAAGTATGTGAGTTCTTTATGACTAATATTGAGTTAATGGATTATACACACTCTCACCCATCCACCTTGCTAGCCACTCTAGTGCTGCGCAACTTTCGCGAGTGCATAAAACCCTCCTTATACCTTCCTCAAAACATCCACCATATCTAACTATGATGGCATTTCCATAGCCTTTCCGAGGTATATTGCCATGTAACTCCACCATTCTGTTTATTGTGACACGCTTCATCATTGTCATATTGCTTTGCATGATCATGTAGTTGACATAGTATTCGTAGCAAAGCCATCATTCATATTTTTCATACATTTCAATCTTGGTCATTGGACATCCCGGTACACCGCCGGAGGCATTCATATAGATTCATATCATTGTTCTAGTATCGAGTTGTAACATCGAGTTGTAAGTACATAAAAGTGTGATCATCATCATTATTAGAACATTGTCCCATGTGAGGTTATAAATAAAGAGGCTGACACGCCTCCGTCGTATCTATAATTTTTGATTGTTTGATGCCAATGCTATTCAACTTTTACAAACTTTTCGTAATGTTTTATATGATTTATTGGACTAACCTATTGATCCAGTGCCAAGTGCCAGTTCCTGTTTTCTGCATGTTTTTTGTATCGCAGAGTATCCATATCAAACGAAGTCCAAATGCAATAAAATTTCACGGAGAATTATTTTGGAATATATGTGATTTTTGGGAGTTTGAATCACTGCAAACGGAGGCCCATGGTGGGCACAACCCACCAGGGTGCGCCACAGGAGCCAGGCATGCGGTGGTGTGTTGTGCCAACCTTGTACGTCAGTTGGACCTCTACTTCAGGCGCAAGGAAGCTTATATCCGAGAAAAAATCGTGTAAAAATATCAGTGCAATCAGAGTAACAGATCTTCGGGAAATAACAAACGATTTTTGACCAGATCTGGGG
Source organism: Secale cereale (assembly GCA_902687465.1). Lineage (NCBI taxonomy): Eukaryota > Viridiplantae > Streptophyta > Magnoliopsida > Poales > Poaceae > Secale > Secale cereale. Next base: position 143,065,041 of record LR738711.1, read on the forward strand.
AACACAAAACAGAGAGACAGATCCAATCTCGGAGGGGATCTGCCCCTCCCATGCGATGGAGACCAAGAACCAGAGGGAGAACCCTTATCCCACCTAGGGAGAAGGCCAAGGAAGAAGAAGAAGGAGGGGGGCTCTCTCCCCTCGCTTCCGGTGGCGAGGAAGTGCCACCAGGCAACATCGGGACGGCGATCTACATCAACAATCTTGCTACCGTCCACACCAACTCTCTCCCCTCGTTGCAGCGGTGTAACACCTCTTTCCCCCTGCTGTAATCTCTACTTAAACATGGTGCTAAACTCCATATATTATTTCCAATGATCTATTGTTATCCTATGATGTTTGAGTAGATCCGCTTTGTCTCGTGGGTTAATCGTGATCTTGGTTGGTATGATTGTATATTTTATTTATCGTGCTGCCATATGGTGCCCTCCGTTCTTGCGCAAATGTGAGGGCCCCCCGCTGTAGGGTGTTGCAATATGTTCATGGTTAGCTTATGGTGGGTTGCGAGAGTGACAGAAACTTAAACCCGAGTAAGGGGGGGGGGGGTAAGACGTATGGGAGTAAAGAGGACTTGATACTTAATACTATGGTTGGGTTTCACGACCTTAATGATCTTTAGTAGTTGCAGATGCTTGCTAGGGGTCCAATCATAAGTGCATATGATCCAAGTAGAGAAAGTATGTTAGCTCATGCCTCTCCCTCATATAAAATTGCAAGAATGATTACCAGTACTTGTTATCTATTACCTAGGGACAAATAACTTTCTTGTTGACAAAAGCTATCCACTTTTATTATCTTGCAAAGTACTTCTAGTTTTATTCTTGCAAAGTAGTTCTAGCATCACTCCTACAAACTATTTTCATACTTGTTTCCGGTAAAGCAAACATTAAGCGTGCGTAGAGTTGTATCCGTGGCCGATAGAACTTGAGGGAATATTTGTTCTACCCTTAGCTCCTCGTTGGGTTCGACACTCTTACTTATCGAAAAAGGCTACAAATGATCCCCTATACTTGTGGGTTATCAAGACCTTTTTCTGGCGCCGTTGTCGGGGAGTTATAGCATGGGGTGAATATTCTCGTGTGTGCTTGTTTGCTTTATCACTAAGTAGTTTTTATTTTCCATTCTAAGTTGTTCTCTATCTTTAGTTATGGATATGGAATACGGAACACAAAAAAAGTTAGCGGTACTTGCTGCTCATGGAGATGGGGAACCTCCTAAAACCCTCGATACTCGTTATGTTAAAGATATTATGCACTACTTTGATAATCCCGAGACAACCCCATTCAAGTTGATAATGGGAGTAACATTGGATCAACGTGAATAATTTAGGGATTATTGCTTGACACAAAAAGGGAAACTATTATGGGATCAAATTTATATGTTGCATTGCTATGCTCGGAATTTATGCTTGAGATATGATTATACTTGTTGCTCTAGGATGAATGCTCCACACCTTCCATTTTCATGCGAATCTAATGATAATGAAACCTTAGCTTCTTATGCTAATGGCATATATGATTATTATGATGTGGAACAAATAGAAGAATTTTTTTGCCTTTAAGGGTGCTTGTGAAATTAAATGTTTGTTTGAAGAGTATGAAAATTATGATGATGCTGTTTACAGATCTGAAAATCTTGCTATACTTAAATATTTCTATTTGAATTATAAATACAATGCCCATATTGATGCGTTTATTGAGAAAGTCTCCGCTGTCCAAGAAGAGACTAATATTTTACAGGAGTGTATGGAAGAAGAAATTAATGGCATTGTGAGCTCATTGGATGAAAAAGATGAGGAGGATAGCGAAGAACAAAATGAGGAAGAGCGGATTGATCACCCGTTCCCACCTTCTAATGAGAGCAACTCTTTATCCCATACATTGTTTAATTTCCCTTCAAATTTAACACAGGATGTATGTTATGATAATTACTATCATCCCGTTGATTCTTTTGAAATATCCCTTTTTTTATTATGCTTGCTTTGCTTGTGGCCAAGATGCCAATATGGATTATGCTTTTGGAGATGAACTTGCTATTGTTCCTTATGTTCAGAATGAAATTGTTGCTATTGCACCCACACATGATAGTCCTATTATCTTTTTGAATTCTCCCGACTACACTATATCGGAGAAGTTTGCACTTATTAAGGATTATAGTGATGGGTCCCCTTTTACCGTTGCACATGATAATTTTGATGAATGTAATATGCATGTGCTTGCTATGCCTACTTGCAATTATTATGAGAGAGGAACTACATCTCCGCCTATCTATGTTTCCAACACGATAAAATTGCAAGAAACTGCTTATACTATGCATTGGCCTTCACTTGATGTGCATGAATTGTTCTTGTATGACATGCCAATGCATAGGAAGAGAGTTAGACTTCGTCATTTCTTGATATATGTTTCTTTGTGCTCACTACTAAATGCCGACTCATTGCTAGTTAAAATTGGCTTTGATATACCTTGGGATTCATTACTTGAGCACTTTATGCCTAGCTTAATGGCTTTAAAGAAAGCGCTACCAGGGAGACAACCCGGAAGTTTTAAAAAAAAGTGTCATTTATTTTTGTTGAGTGCTTTTACAAAGTTTAAAAACAAAATAAATATAGAGGGGAACCTAAAACTTTTCAAAAAGAAAAGTGAAAGTAAGAAGGACGATCACCATTGAAGTGGGGGGCATCCTTGAACTTTGTTCATGCTTATGGAAACTTTGTGAATCTTAATTACAGAAACTTTTCAACAAAAATAATTATCCCCTTGTACAATTCCATTGTATTATAAAAATAATGTGCCAAGAGTTTGCCTTTAGGATGATTAAATTGCTTGTTGGTTTGTGCGGTGCAAAATAGAAACTATGGCTGTAGTGCGCGATTTTTTTTACTGGAATGTCAAATGGTTCTGAAACTTTTTGCACAGTATTAATATAAAAAAATGTTTATTTTTCCTAATGTTTTGAGAATTTTTAGAGTTACAGAAGTATGGTGGATGTTCAAATCTTTACAAACTGTCCTCTTTTCACAGATTGCTGTTATAGCTTCATTATTTGCTTATGTTTGAATTCTTGTTGAAGCCTCCTTGACTTGGGGCCATAGAATTTTGATAGAATACAGTGGGTAATGTTTGTTTATAATTATACAATAATGTTGGAGCAGTATGATGGGATTTCATTGATCATATGCACTAACCCCGCCACTAAAAGTTTGATTAAGTTTTGTGTGGATGAAGTGTTCGAAAATCGAGGAGGTCTTGATGTGAGGTGAGGAGGAGAAGCAAGAGCTCAAGCTTGGGGATACCCAAGGCAACCCAAGTAAATATTCAAGGAGGCTCAAGCGTCTAAGCTTGGGGATCCCCCGGAAGGCATCCCATCTTTCTTCAACAAGTACCAGTATGTTTTCAGATTCGTTTCGTTCACATGATATGCATAAATTCTTGGTCGTGAGCTTTTTATTTTTCTTTTAATAATGCACCATGCTGGTATGAGATCGTCCTTGGTTTACTTATAGAATTCTTATTGCACTTCACTTATATTTTTGAGTATGGCTTTATAGAATGCTTCATGAGCTTCACATATATTATTTGAAGTTTGGATTGCCTATTTCTCTTCACATAGAGACCGATGTTCGTAGAATGCTCTCGTGCTTCACTTATATTTGTTAGAGCATGATATTTTGTATAAAGAATTAAACTCTCACGCTTCACTTATATTTGTTATAGCATGATATTTTGTATAAAGAATTAAACTCTCACGCTTCACTTATATCTATTTGGAGAGTCAACATGAATTGGTCAATTGCATGGTTAGTCATAAAATAATACATCAAACTTATGGATCACTTAATATGGTATGTTTGATTCCTTGAAATAGTTTTGCGATATGGAGATGATAATATGTGGGAGGTACTAGTGGATGATTGTGTTTAGTAAGATATTGGTGTTAAGGTTTGTGATTCCCGAAGCGTGCACGTATAGTATCTCGTTATGCCGGGAAGTTGGAGCACAATTTATCATTGATTGTCCTATCTTTGTGTGAAGGTCAGGGACGCGCGATGGTTAACTCCTACCAACCTCCCCCCTAGGAGCATGCGTAGTATTACTTTGCTTCGAGGGCTAATAACATTTTGCAATAAGTATGTGAGTTCTTTATGACTAATGTGAGCTCATGGATTATACGCACTCTCACCCTTTCATAATTGCTAGCCTCTCTCGTGCTGCACAATTTTTGCCGGTGCATAGACTTTATTAACCCTTCCTCAAAACAACCACCATAGCTACCTATTATGGCATTTCCATAGCCATTCTGAGATATATTGCCATGCACTTCCATCATATAGTTGACTTGAGCATTCATTTTCATATTGCTTTGCATGATCGTAAGATAGCTAGCATGATATTTTCATGGCTTGTCCGTTTTTTGATATCTTTGCTATGCTAGATCATTGCACATCCTGGTACACTGCCAGATGCATTCATTTAGAGTCATACTATGTCATAGGTATCGAGTTGTAATTTTTATTTCTTTTGAGTTATAAGTAAATAGAAGTGTGATGATCATCATTATCCATTATTAGAGCATGCCCCATGATGATAGGATGGCGGAGACCACGATTCCCGCACAAGTCGGGATGAGACTCCGGATTTTAAAAATAATAAAAGAGGCCAAAGAAGCCCAAATAAAAAAAGAGAGGCCAAAGAAGCCCACCAAAAAAATATTAAAAAAATAAAAGAAAAAGAAAAAAATGAATGAAAGAAAGGGGGGCATGCAACTACCACACTTGTGCTTCAAAGTAGGACCATATTTTTCCTATAGAGAGTCTCATATGTTGTCACTTTCATATACTAGTGGGAATTTTTCCGCAGTAGAGTATGATGCATACCCACTTAGTTTCATATTGAGCTTTCATACACTTATAGCTCTTAGGTGCATCTGTTGCATGGCAATCCCGACTCCTCACATTGATATCGATTGATGGACACCTCCATAGTACATTAGTTTGCCTAGTTCATGTGAGACTTTCTTCCCTTCTTTTGTCTACTACCACCGCATTCTATTCCACCTATATTGATATATCCATGGCTTGCACTCATGTATTGCGTGAGAGTTGAAAATGTTGAAGCGCGTTAAAAAGTATGAACCAATTGCTTGGCTGACACCGTGGTAGTAATGATTTATACTTTGCGCTGGGAAGACAAAGCATGACAAGACTATATGATTTTATAGGGATAACATTCTTGAGGATTTTATATTTTGAAAGACATGATTGCTTGTTTGGATGCCCGAGTATTGATGTCTTTATGTCAAATTAAAAAGGATATTGCTTTAAATCACTCATGTCTTAATATTCATGCCATGACTAGATATATGATCAAGTGTATGCTAGGTAGCATTCCACATCAAAAATTATATTTTTTATCATTTACCTACTCGAGGACGAGCATGAATTAAGCTTGGGGATGCTGATACATCTCCATCATATCTATAATTTTTTATTGTTTCATGCCAATATTATTCAACTTTTACATACTTTTGGCAACTTTTTATGTGATTTATTGGACTAACCTATTGATCCAGTGATAAGTGCCAGTTCCTGTTTTCTGCATGTTTTTTGTATCACAGAGTATCCATATCAAACGAAGTCCAAATGCAATAAAATTTCACGAAGAATTATTTTGGAATATATGTGATTTTTGGGAGTTGGAATCACCGCAAACGGAGGTCCGTGGTGGGCACAACCCACCAGGGCACGCCAGAGGAGCCAGGCGTGCGGTGGTGGGTTGTGTCCAGCTAGTACGCCAGTTTGACCTCTACTTCGGGCGCAAGGAAGCTTATATCCGGAAAAAATCGTGTAAAAATCTGAGCGCAATCGGAGTTACGGAACTCCGGGAATATAAGAAACGGTTTTCGGCCAGATTTGGGGAACGCGAAACAGAGAGGAACAGAGAGACAGATCCAATCTCGGAGGGGCTCTCGCCCCTCCCATGCCATGGAGACCAAGGACCAGAGGGAGAACCCTTTTCCCACCTAGGGAGAAGGCCAAGGAAGAAGAAGAAGGAGGGGGCTCTCCCGCCTCGCTTCCGGTGGTGCCGGAGTGCCACCGGGGCAACGATCGAGACGGCGATCTACATCAACAATCTTGCTACCGTCCACACCAACTCTCTCCCCCTCATTGCAGCGGTGTAACACCTCTTTCCCCCCGCTGTAATCTCTACTAAAACATGGTGCTCAACTCCATATATTATCTCCCAATTATCTATGGTTATTCTATGATGCTTGAGTAGATCTGCTTTGTCCCGTCGGTTAATCGTGATCTTGGTTGGTATGATTGTATATTTTATTTATGGTGCTGTCCTACGGTGCCCTCTGTTCTCGCGCAAACATGAGGGGCCCCCGTTGTAGGGTGTTGCAATATGTTCATGGTTCGTTTACGGTGGGTTTCGAGAGTGACAGAAACTTAAACCCGAGTAAGGGGGGTATGACGTATGGGAGTAAAGAGGACTTGATACTTAATGCTATGGTTGGGTTTCATGACCTTAATGATCTTTAGTAGTTGTGGATGCTTGCTAGGGGTCCAATCATAAGTTCATATGAACCAAGTAGAGAAAGTATGTTAGATCATGCCTCTCCCTCATATAAAATTGCAAGAATGATTACCGGTACTTGTTATCGATTACCTAGGGACAAATAAATTTCTTGTTGACTAAATCTATCCACTTTTATTATCTTGCAAAGTACTTCTAGCTTTACAAAGTAGTTCTAGCATCACTCCTACAAACTAGTTTCATACTTGTTTCCGGTAAAGCAAACGTTAAGCGTGCGTAGAGTTGTATCGGTGGTCGATAGAACTTAAGGGAATATTTGTTCTACCTTTAGCTCCTCGTTGGGTTCAACACTCTTACTTATCGAAAATGGCTACAAACGACCCCCTATACTTGTGGGTTATCAGAGGCCAAATGAGTCTCCCAAAAAAAGAGAAAAGGGTCTCCAAAAAAAGAGAGGAGACCACAAAAAAATGAGAGAAAAAGAGAGAAGGGACAATGTTACTATCCTTTTTCCACACTTGTGCTTCAAAGTATCACCATGTTCATCATGATAGAGAGTCTCATATGTTGTAACTTTCATATATCACTAGTGGGAAATTTTCATTATAGAACTTGACTTGTATATTCCAACGACGGGCTTCCTCAAAATGCCCTAGGTCTTCATGAGCAAGCAAGTTGATGCACACCCACTAGTTGTCTTTTTGAGCTTTCATACACTTATAGCTCTAGTGCATTAGTTACATGGCAATACCTACTCACTCACATTGATATTGATTGATGGAAGTCTCCATAGTCCGTTGATTTTCCTAGTTGATGTGAGACTTTCTCCCTCCTTTTGTCTATTACCACCTTCTATTCCACCCATAGTGCTATGTCCATGGCTCACACTCATGTATTGCGTGAAGAGTTGAAAAAATTTAAGAATGTGAAAGTATGAAAACAATTGCTTGATTGACACCAAGATAGGCATGATTTTTACTTTATGTTAAGAAGAGGGAGCATAAATGACTATATTATTTTGCAGGGATAACTTTCTTTAGCCATGTTATTTTTGAAGCTTCGTAGATTACTTTCTAGTATGCTTGAAGTATAATTGTTTTGATATTGATAAATTTTTATTTTGAGTCTTATGGATGTGAACATTCATGCCACAATAAAGAATAATTACATTGGTAAATATGTTGGGTAGCATTCCACATCAAAAATTCTGTTTTTATCATTTACCTACTCGAGGACGAGCAGGAATTAAGCTTGAAGATGCTTGATACGTCTCCAACGTATCTATAATTTTTTATTGTTCCATGCTATTATATTATCTATCTTGGATGTTTTATATGCTATTTTATATGATTTTTGGGACTAACCTATTAACCTAGAGCCTAGTGCTAGTTTATGTTTTTTTCCTTGTTTTTGAGTTTCGCAAAAAAGGAATATCAAATGGAGTCCAAACGGAACGAAACTTTAGGAGGATTTTTCTTGGACTAGAAGACACCAGATGGACTTGGAGTACAAGTTAGGGAAGCTGCAGGCAGCCAGAAGGACGGAGGGCGCACCCTGGGGTGTAGGGCGCGCCCCCACCCTTGTCGGCCTCTCGAGCGTCCACCGACCTATTTCTTCCACCTATATATTCTCATATATTACAAAACCCTAGAACATCCATCGAAACAACTTTTCCGCTGTTGTAACCTTCTGTTATCGCAAGATCCCATCTGGAGGCCTTTTCCAGTACTCTACCGGAGGGGGAATCAACCACTAAGGGCATCTACATCAACCCTATTGCCCTTCCTATGAAGTTTGAGTAGTTTACCACTGACCTACGGGTCCATAGCTAGTAGCTAGAAGGCTTCTTCTCTCTCTCTTTGATCTTTAATACGATGTTCTCCTCATTGTTCTTGGAGATTTATCCGATGTAATCTTGTTTTCCGGTGTGTTTGTCAAGATCCGATGAATTATGGGTTTATGATCAGATTATCTATGAATAATATTTGAGTTTCTTCTGAATTCTTTTATGCATGATTTAATATCTTAGTAGTTCTCTTAGAACTATCGATTTGGTTTGGCCAACTAGATTGATTTTTCTTGCAATGGAGAAGTGCTTTGCTTTGGGTTCAATCTTGTGGTGCTCAATCCTAGTGACCGAAAGGGACATGACACATATTGTATTGTTGCCATCAAGGATAACAAGATGGATTTTTCATCATATTACTTGAGTTAATTCCCCTACATCATGTCATCTTACTTAAGGTGTTACTCTGTTCTTAGGAACTTAATATTCTAGATGCAGAATCGTTTCGGTCGATGTGTGGAGTAATAGTAGTAGATGCAGGCAGGAGTCGGTCTACTTGTCATGGACGTGATGCCTATATTCATGATCATTGCCATAGATGTCATTATAAGTATTTGCTCTTCTATCAATTGATTGAGAGTAATTTGTTCACCCACCGTAATACTTGCTATCATGAGAGAATCCTCTAGTGAAACATATGGCCCCCGAGTCTACTTTACATCTTATAAGTTTCAGATCTACTATTCTGCAATCTTTTACTTTTCAATCGATAAACCAAAAACCCAAAAATATTTACTTTACTAGTTCATCTATCTCTATCAGATCTCACTTTTGCAAATAACCATGAAGGTTCTGACAACCCCTTTATAGCATTGGGTGCAAGTTGTTTGTTTGGTTGTGCAGGTATTTGGTGATTTGTGTGTAATCTCCTACTGGATTGATACCTTGGTTCTCAAAACTGAGGGAAATACTTACTCTACTTTGTTGCATCACCCTTTCCTCTTCAAGGGAAAAACCAACGCATGCTCAAGAGGTAGCATGTCGTCGCATAGCTTCTGCACTAAGCCAAAGTAGCTGCTCGGCAGCAGCTCCGAAGGCCATAGCTTGACGTAGAGGTCCTTCACGGGCGGCTCCTCCGTCCGATGCAACTCCACCAACTGCTTCATCTAGTTGTTAAGAGGGGAGGGTGCTCGGGCGCCTGGAATTGCGTCTAAAATAACCTATGCTCGGCATCGCCCTCTGGACGCATAATACTTTTCCGCTTCCGCCGCACTCCTCAGAAGATCCGCAAACGCGCCTGGGGAACGCCATACTCGCGTGAGGAAAGCAAGCCTATTGCCTCCAGAGACACTTTGCAGTAAGTATGGCTTACCATCGGCGATAAGCCTAACTTGGCGGAGTTCTTCTCGGGCGCCCCGTGCCTCCGTCTTCACCTCCAGGACCGCCGAATTAACCGAGGTTAGCTCGACAGCTTGATCCTTGTTCTTCTCCTCAAGGCCCTCACATTTAGTGATGGCGTCCTTGAGCACCTCAGCCACCCTTGCCTCGTGCTTTTCATTTAGTGACGGACAAACCATGTGCTTCATCAAACCGCTTGATGAGAAGGTCGAGCTCCTGATTGAGCTCTTGAGCTTCCGATTAACTTAATCCTACCCGAGTCTCGGGGCTACAATTCACCTTTTTATTGCAATAGTTGTTTTTGCATTATTCAACTCCTACGTGAGTTTTTCAAACTCATATAGGGCTCGGGGCTGCTATATATGAGGGTGGCATAATTTTATAAAATAAAGACTTTGTGAAAGGGCATTCCATGACTTACCTTGAAGCGCGTCAAGAGGCCTCTTTCAATATGCTATCAACGGACCGAATACTTTGCAGAACCACGCCCATCACGGCGTGGTATTTTTCAACGACGGCGGAGCTATTCAAAGCCTCCTCCAGCGTGTCCGGTCACCCATCCACGACCCGCTCTGCTACGGGCGCCGCAGCTGGCGGGACCTCGCCTCCACCTACAGTGGAGGCCGAAATAACCGTCTCCGGGTGCCTGGATGCCTCCCGGACAGTCTTCGAAGAGAGATCAGACTGACCAAGCTCTCCCTCCTTGCTCTCCAGAAGAGGTTCCCTCTCATGGTCTTCGGCAACCGAGGTATTAACCTCAGCCATGATGGCATCGCCTCCCCCCGGTGTTCGCACCGGGAGGGGTTTTCTTGGATAGCACCTCCTCGGTCTCCTCAATGACCAAAGGAGGTGTGGTGCGTGATGCGGTCCCGCTCTTCGGTAGCTCGGCTGGCAAAGAATCCCCCTCTGAAAGTCGGTTGGTTGGGAGGTCGCGCGGCAGGCTGCGGGATCAATAACAGACATATAATTATTGCCGGACTTTATTCAGCCAAAATTACACGGGTATGTCTTTAGAAATGTACATTTGGCCTAGAGACTTGACCCTAGTCCTCCTTTGAGGAACCTCCTCAGAAGCCTCAAACTCTTTGGCAGAGTCCGAGCTCTCTCCAGAGAGGACGACCTTGGCTCTGCATTGCCCTTCGGGGCAGGTGGGGGCTGGTCTTCCCCGGCGTCTTCGGACGCCGCCCTTTTTCTTGTTTGGGGGTAGTCGCTCTCCCCGTCATCGTCTCCCTACTCCGTATCGTCGTCAGGGGCAGAGTAGGCCTGGATATCCTTGGATTTACTTTCTGGGGGACTGCTACCGCTTGAGCATGTGTTGTTTTTCCCTTGAAGAGGAAAGGGTGATGCAGCAAAGTAGCGTAAGTATTTCCCTCAATTTTTTAGAACCATGGTATCAATCTAGTAGGAGACTACATGCAAGTCCCTAGTACCTGCACAAACAATTAAGAACCTTGCAAGCAACACGATAAAGGGGTGGTCAATTTCCTTCATAGCCACTTGCAAAAGTGAGATCTGATAGATATACTAAGATAAATATTTTCGGTATTTTTATTATATAGATTGAAAAGTAAAGATTGCAAAATAAAAGAACAATAAAGATAGCTAGTTGACGGAAGATTAATATGATGGAAAATAGACCCGGGGGCCATAGGTTTCACTAGGGGCTTCTCTCAAGATAGCAAACCTTACGGTGGGTGAACAAATTACTGTCGAGCAATTGATAGAAAAGCGCATAGTTATGAGAATATCTAGGCATGATCATGTTTATAGGCATCACGTCCGTGACAAGTAGACCGAAATGATTCTGCATCTACTACTATTACTCCACACATCGACCGCTATCCAGCATGCATCTAGAGTATTAAGTTCATAAGAACAGAGCAACACCTTAAGCAAGATGACATGATGTAGAGGGATAAACTCATGCAATATGACATAAACCCCATCTTTTTATCCTCGATGGCAACAATACAATACCTGCCTTGCTGCCCCTGCTGTCACTGGGAAAGGACGCCGCAAGATTGAACCCAAAGCTAAGCACTTCTCCCATTGCAAGAAAGATCAATCTAGTAGGCCAAACCAAACTGATAATTCGAAGAGACTTGCAAAGATATTAAATCATGCATATAAGAATTCAGAGAAGAATCAAATATTGTTCATAGATAATCTTGATCATAAACCCACAATTCATCGGATATCAACAAACACACCGCAAAAAGTATTACATCGAATAGATCTCCAAGAAGATCGAGGAGAACTTTGTATTGAGATCCAAAGAAAGTGAAGAAGCCCTCTAGCTAACAACTATGGACCCGAAGGTCTATGGTAAACTACTCACACATCATAGAAGAGGCTATGGTGTTGATGTAGAAGCCCTCCGTGATCGATTCCCCCTCTGGCGGAGCTCCGGAAAAGGCCGCAAGATGGGATCTCATGGGTACAGAAGGTTGCGGCGGTGGAAATAGGGCTTCGTGGTGCTCTAGGATGTTTTCAGGGTATATGAGTATATATAGGAGGAAGAGGTACGACGGTGGAGCTACGAGGGGCCCACGAGGGGGGACGCGCCTACCCCCCTTGGGTGCGCCCTCCTGCCTCGTGGCCGTCTCGTGGCTTCCCATACGTGTACTCCAAGTCTTCTGTATTTGTTCCAAAAACGATCTTCGCGAAGGTTTCATTTCGTTTGGACTCCGTTTGATATTCCTTTTCTGCGAAACACTGAAATAGGCAAAAACAACAATTTGCACTAGGCCTTTGGTTAATAGGTTAGTCCCAAAAATAATATAAAAGTGCATAATAAAGTCCATTAAACATCCAAAACTGATAATATAATAGCATGGAACAACCAAAAATTATAGATATGTTGGAGACGTATCAGGGACCCATGGGGTGGAGGCACTCTTGGGCCTCCATATGCTCCAGCTTATTCTTGCCCTTCTACTCGGGCGCGTGTACGTTGCCACGACTAGCATTTCCACTAGCAGGCCTGTCCTGGGGGCTTGGGTAATGGGGCCGAGCTATTGATCAGCTCAGCCTTGTGCAGCCAGTTCTACAAAGAAAGGAAGGAGTTAAATACTCCATCGAAGAATAAAATCTGAACATGAAGGTAAAGTTATCTTACCCCCCGAGGAGGGTGTGTGTCATTAAGACCGATGTCCTCATCTTCGCTAGCCATTCCTTCTGAGGTTTGAACACCACTTTCCATAATTTGGCGTGGGTGGTGTGGAAGATGTGACACACGGTGGCTGTGTCTTCAGGCTTGTACGTCCACATGGGGACATGCCGGTCTTGGGAAGGAAGAAGGCGACGGTGGAGCTTGATCTGTACTACGTTCGCCAGCTCGACCTTCTTGGTTATCATCTCGAAGACGCGCTTCTGCAGCGACTTCAACTCTGATTGTGACCCCCAGTCGAGATCTTTCTTGATCCACGACACTAGCCTCGTAGGGGGTCCGAATCTGAATTCGGGCACCACCGCCCAGTTGGCGCCGCATGGCTCATTTATGTAAAACCACTCCTTTTGCAAGATCTTAACGGTATCTATGAAGGTACCATTCGGCCACGCAAATCGGGAAGCTTGCTGATCATTGCCCCCCCCCCACAATCCGCCTGCTGGTCTACTATCTTTGGCTTGACATTAAAGACCTTTAGCCATAGGCTGAAGTGTGGCTGGACCCGAAGAAAGGCCTCGCAGACAAGGATGAAAACCAAGATGTGCAGGAAGGAGTTCGGGGCGAGGTCGTGGAAATCTAACCTGTAGAAGAACATCAGGCCGCTCAAAAAGGGGTGAAGGGGGAAGCTAAATCCTGGGATGAAGTGAGGGATAAACACCACCCTTTCGCCTCGATGCGGCGTGGGGATGACATGTCCCTCTTTGGGGTGCGATGGGCGTGTTGCTTGGGAGGTAGCCCACTCGCTTTAGCCCCTAGATTGTGTCCTCGGTGGCGCTGGAGGCAACCCACTTGCCTTTGGAGCTGGAGCCCGCCATAGCCGGATCGAGGAAATGGTGGAAAGGTTTTGAGAGAAAGAGGGGATCTTGGCATTGGAGCTCACGAGATTGGGAAGGCGACAACAATGGTCGAAGTGAAGGCGTAGGGAGAACTTGGTGGCTGCTTCCCCTTTTTAGAAGCTGTCGTAAGCCCAAGAGTCCCTTTACTGCATCGCGGACCTCACCACTTCCCAATATAATCGTGTCGTTATGTGCGCATGGATAACCCAAATCATTGATCATAACCCATAATATAAAATGTTTTTGCAAGCTAAAAAAACTTGGAAAAGGTCTTATATTGTGGGGCGGAGGGAGTATTTGTGAAGTAGTGTAATCGAGTAAATATGCAAGAAATACTACATTATTTAGAAATACTATTTAAATATAAATATGAATCCACTTTCAACATTTTTTCACTTAACAAAAAAGTTAGTGATGAGTCGGCTACTAGACCATGGTGGACGCTTTGGCCTGTGTCTAACAACCAGGGATACAATCTCCGCCATGCATTACTTTTTTCTAAGAAGGACTTTTTATTATTTGTCATATAGCTTTTGCATACAAATGAAGTTGTAGTTCAAATTCATACCAACGGTGGTGCTAGCGCAGATGGCTAGTGCTGCTAATCTCAATGGCGGAGTCACGAGATCGATCATTTTTGGTACAAAAAAAAGTAGTAAGACGTCCATTGGACCGACCACGCCATATGAAAAAATTGATCATGCACGAGAGATAAAAAGGCGGTCAATGCCCAACTACCCCGCACGAACCGTCAGTCGCGTGGAAACGGAAACCTGCCCATTAAATAGCCAATTATTGCCCATGACTATGCGCATCCGGCGTGATTGCGATCCAAGGGCTCATGGGCCCTTTGCCCCCATCCCTAAACGAGGAGTTCATTTTGGCGTAACTTTTGCTCTCGCCTGTTGCATTTAATAGCATCCATAGTTACAAAAATTATTACGATTATAAGAGATAACAATGACAAGCAAACATATCCGGGATCCCTCAAATAAAGGTAAATCATCCTGGTCGACCACCTTCTTGAATAACTCTCTGCGAGTCGGGATCTACCTCCACGGTCCCATACACGTGCTTCCTCGTGTAGAGGTGTGGAGTGCATGGTCGGTGGCGAAAACATGACGACCGCGTTGGTGCCGGCGGAGAAGGAGATGGACCTAGAGTTATCGTCCGGCATCGGGGTGCCCAACTTTGAGTTCACCTTCAATTCGGAGGTCTTCTCTAACATGGTGATGCAGATAGAGGTCATCACTGGCTGCGATATAGGTGGAGGATCTCTTCTCATACGCGATGACAATAAGAAAGGTGTATGGAGCCCAATCCCCGGGTTGTATGTGTGTCGGTGTACTAAGGTAGGGGTACCTCAGTACCCCAACTTGTACACGGGCAGTAGCAGCTTCCCGCGGTAAGGCTAACCACGTGCTCGTCGGAGACCTTTTTCTGATCCATATAAAGCCATTCAAAAACAAAGTATACAAGACAGAAGATCAACGCCCCGGCAAGTGGAGCTTGCCAGGAAGGCCGTCCCAGGCTCAAGGTTACCTCACTAACACGAGACCCTGGCAAGAGGAGCTTGCCAGGAAGACTAGAAGGCTACATCTCAGAAGACACGCCTCGGCGCAACATGCGCCCCGGCAGGGCCCGGGGAGCGGCAAGCTCCAGGGCCCGGCAAGGTCAAGGCCCCGGCAAGGTGCTTGCCGGGGAGAGTTACGCTGTGTGCCCGCGCTCCAGCTCATCGAACCACGCGTCGTCCTGGGGCCATTCCAGGGACGCGTGGCGGATGGCTGTGCAGCCTGGGGGACACGGTGGCACTACACGGTGACGAAGCCATCGCCGTGGCAAACGGAGACGCAAGGGCGGGCGCTTTTGGGGTCGACGGCGACGGGCATTAAATGCTCTTGTCCCCCACTGTCAAAGTAGGTGATGACCACTGTTCATGCACTGTTCATCCACTATTCCCGCACTGTTCCAACTACCACCAAAGTTACATTTTTACCCTTTCTCCTACGTTGGCACCTGTCGGTGACCCCTTGAGCTATAAAAGGAGGCCCATGCACAACGTAGAAAGGGTTCGGAACCTAGATCACTCATTCGCTCGGTGTAGCTAGTTCTTCAAGCTCCCGAGCTCCCCAACCTAATACAAACCAAGCAGGAGTAGGGTTTTACGCGTCCGTCGCGGCCCGAACCTGGGTAAACTGCCTGCGTGAGCTCTACGATCTGCTCTTTGTGCTCCCTCCGCTCCCTTACCACACGAACAAGGGGCTCCGGTCCCATAGGTGCTCGTGGTGGACAGTTTCCCCCGACATCTTTGGCGCGCCAGGTAGGGGGCGTCGAGGTTGTGCGAACCTGATCCGGCGTTCACGCATGCGCATCCTTCATCAACCTCTCCAGCCACTTCAACTTCATCGGCAACAACAGCATGGCCCCGAAGAAGAAGAAGGCTTCGGAGGTCGGAGGCCCGTCTGCGTCTGTTCCACCGCCACCAGAACCAACGGTGGGTGGAGGAGACGCCGTCGGAAGAGTGGTCGCCGGCGAGGAGATTCGCGGCACCATCAAGTCCAAGGACAAGACGGACGACCGAGCCTCGGTCTCCGTGGATGCGCCACGTCCATCTCAGCAAACGACGACCCAGCAGCGCCGTGCTACAGGAGGTACCATCCGCTTGCTGGGGCAAGGGCAAGCCGGAGGTTCGCGGGATGCTCCGGACCACCGTCCGGGCACGAGCAAGGTGCGGTCACCGGGGCGGGAAGCTGCTCCTTCTAACCCCGTTAGGAGTCCGAGCATATCCCGCTCCTCGCACCGCTCGCCCCCGCTCCCCTCCTCTCCAGCAGAAGCGCTCGCAAGAGCGCAACTGCTCCTCGATTTCCCTCCAGCGGCAGACAAAGCCGAAGACTGGAGGGCAACAATCCAGAGCCTCATCGCCTTCGCCAACAATGACACGCCGCAGCAGCCGGCGACGTCGCGGCCGCGGCAAGTCGAGAAGACGAAGGCCGACGGCGACAAGACCGCCGGGGGTGCAACCACCGTGCACTCCCCACCGCGGAAGCAGAAGACGCCGCCCCGCCGGATCAACGTCGACGACGACTCCACGGCGTCATCGGATCCGTGGGCTCGTCGGGACCAGCGCCAAGTCCTTGACGACCGGCGACAAGAAGACGCTCGAACGACGATCGAGCGCCGCCGAGAAGCTCGGCGACAATCAGATCAGCGAGCTGGGACCGCTGTTGACACACACACGCCCGGTGAGCCAGGCGACTTGCCGTACGCGGCAGGTTGCCCTGCGTTCACCCGTGAGCTGCGGCGTGTCCAGTGGCCCAGCATGAAGAACTTCAAGCCCGACGTACCGGAGAAGTACGATGGCAAGACGCACCCCTCGGAGTTTCTCAGCATCTACACCATCGCGGTGCAGGCTGCCGGGGGGCGCGACAAGAAGATATTGGCGAACTACTTCCCGCTGGTGCTTAAGCCGAACGTTCGTTCTTGGCTTATGCACTTGCCGGAAGGCTCCATTTCTTCATGGGCAGATCTTTGCCATCAGTTTGTTGGCGCCTTCACGGGCGGCCACAAACCCCACGGCCAGGAGAGCGATCTCCACATCTTGGCCCAGAAGGAAGGAGAACCTCTGCGCAAGTACATCCAGCGTTTCAGCCGCGTGCAGCACAATATCCCTGACGTCCACCCTGCCGCGGTTATCAGCGCGTTCCACCAGAACATGCGTAACCGCCGCATGCGTGAGGAGATGGCCATGACGAAGATCCGGGATGTCAGCGAGCTCTACGCTCTAGCTGATAAGTGCGCGCGCGCCGAGGAGGGGAGGAGACTCCCCGAAGAGGATGCTGGCGCAGGGGGAAGCGACAGCAAGGATGCCGCCCCGGCAAAGAAGAGCCGGCGGCGGAACAATAGAAGAAATAAGAACAAGGAAGTGCTTGCCGTCGAGAAGTCCGGCAAGGAGGCTCCCGCCAAGCAAACAAAGGTTGGTGGCCCCGGCAAGGAGCCTGCCCCTGTAGCGGTAGCCGACAAGCAGGACGGCTCCGACAAGCAATACTGCAAGATCCACCGCACCAAGGGTCACGACCTCTCCAACTGCAAACGCGTCGAATACCTCGTCGAGCAGCAGAAAGCTGAGTACGAGCGGCGCGACAAGGAGAAGGCCCAAGGTGGCGGAGGAGAGCCAAGCAAGAAGCGGCCATTCAATGGCTGGGGGGGACGCCGCGGCAAGGCCAAGCAGCGGCAAGGCGACCGACCTCCCCGGGGCCGCGACAAGGATGAAGAAGACGACGACGATGACATGGAGGAAGAAGATAACATCGAGGAGGAGTTCCAGAAGGCCACGGAAGTCCTGTGCGTCGACGGTGGCGCCTCTCTGCATACTTCCCACCGCCAACTCAAGAAGTGGGTGCGGGAAGTAAATGCCGCAGAGCCGCCCGTAGAGTCGCGCAGGCTCCTCAAATGGTCCAGCACGCACATCATTTTTGATCTTGAGGATCACCCTGACCGCACCACTGCAGTCGGGTGCTTGCCGATGTTGGTCTCACCAACCATCCGCAACCTCAAGGTCACCAAAATGTTGGTTGACGGCGGGGCCGGCCTGAACTTGATCTCCTCGGCTGTGATCAAGAAACTCCAGATCCCAGACGGCGAGCTCGAAGAGACCGGTTCGTTCCAAGGAATAAACCCGGGGAGGAGCAAGCCCAAGGGGAAGATAACTCTGCCAGTGACCTTTGGCGGGGAGCTGAACTTCAGGACGGAGAAGATAACCTTCAATGTTGCCGATATCCCATTGCCATACAATGGGATACTTGGACGTCCTTCCCTCGCCAAGTTCATGGCAGCTTCCCACTACGCCTACAATGTACTCAAGATGCCGGGGCCGATAAGCGTCATCTCTGTCCATGGCGACAAGAAGGTCGCGCTTATCTGCGCCGACAAGATCTACCGGGATGCAGCAGCGGCGGCGGAGAGCAACCCACTTGCCGCTGAAGCTCCCGGGGGGAAGAAGACCAAGACCAAGTCCGGAAAGTGCTCTGGGACCCACTCCGACAACCGCACCTCTTCGGAGTGCTGCGCTGCCGTCGAGGACTTTCCATCGAGCTCCACCGGCAAGTGCAAGAAGGGGATGGCCGCTCCACCGGCAACCAAGAAGGTGTCCGCCAAGGAGGACGGCACTGGTGGTACCTTCACCATCAGTGCTACCCTTGACAGCAAATAGGAAAGCGCGCTCGTTGCCTTCCTGCGGGCAAATGTCGATGTGTTTGCCTGGCAACCATCTGACATCCCCGGTGTTCCCAGGAAGGTAATTGAGCCCAAGCTTGCCGTTTGTCCTCATGCGCGGCCCGTCAAGCAGAAGGTCAGAAAGCAAGCCGTGGAGCGCCAAGAATTCATTGCCGAAGAGATCAAGAAACTAGAAGCAGCAGGCCTAGTTAGAGGCGTGATCCATCCCACGTGGTTAGCAAATCCAGTTGTCGTGCGTAAGGCCAACGGGAAGTGGAGACTGTGTATAGACTTCACCGATGTGAATAAAGCATGTCCCAAGGATCCATTTCCCTTGCCGCGCATTGACCAGATTAATGACTCCACCGCCGGATGTGAGCTGCTCTCTTTCCTTGATGCATACTCAGGCTACCACCAGATTTTCATGGCCAAAGAAGATGAAGAGAAGACTGCATTTATCACTCCATGTGGCACATATTGCTTCATACGCATGCCTTTTGGATTGAAGAATGCAGGCTCAACATTTGGAAGGGTAGTGCACACTGCTTTTGAGCCACAGATCCACAGAAATGTAGAAGCTTACATGGATGACATAGTGGTGAAGAGCAAGAGCAGAGATACTTTGATCCAAGATTTGGAAGAGACGTTTGAGAACCTGCGCAAGATCCAGCTTAAGTTGAACCCCGAGAAGTGCGTCTTTGGAGTCCCCTCCGGCAAGCTTCTCGGGTTCTTTGTGTCACAAAGGGGGATTGAGGCCAATCCCGACAAGATAAAAGCCATCGAGCAGATCGAAGCCCCGAAGCGCGTCAAGGATGTGAGGAGACTTGCAGGTTGTGTGGCTGCCCTCAGTAGGTTCATTTCGAAGTCCGCAGAACGCGCCTTGCCTTTCTTCAAGATCTTGAAGAAGGCAGGTCCTATGAAATGGACTCCGGAAGCGGAGGCAGCGCTGCAAGACTTGAAACGGTACCTATCCTCCACTCCAATACTTGTCGCACCTAGACCACATGAAAAGTTGTTGCTATACCTAGCGGCAACCAACCAGGTGGTTAGTGCTGCGTTAGTAGAGGAGAGGGAGTCCGACGAGGAGTCAGCACCACCGGCGAGCGAATCCAGCGACAAGCAGGGGGCTGCTCCGGCAAGCTCTGGCGAGAGGAACAAAATGTACCAATAACCACCTCGCACCTTGGCACCGTTTGCATCTTGGAATGCGAAAACAAAATGTACATTTTGTTCTGATGAAACATTCGGTATGCACCTGCTTGGTCCCAATAACCAGCTCTGCTCTGTTCTGTTCTTTGCTGCATACCGCATCTCCGTTGCAGCACAAAGCCAGCAGAGGAACACCTGCATGATCTGATGAGAGGAACAAGTCAGTGCCAAACACGCCAGATGAGAGCCGAGTTGTACTAGGGATTATTTTTATTTTTTTTTTTGAAAAAAGAGAGCAAGTAATGTCCTGCCACCTGCTGACCTTGGAAGTTTGAACAAGCCACCGCAGGACTCCATAGCTCCTTCAACATACTTGTGCTTCATTTACCATAATTTTTTTGTATTGAAGACCAAGTGCAACATTCACTACTGCACTGTAATTGGTCTGCAGAATTCGAGTAACCAACTATTCTTGGGTCAGACAATGAAGAACAAGCTGGAATAGGAAACTCGGCGAATATCAACGGCCAATCATTTGTTACCTTACCTTACAGCCAAGGGTCAATCACCGTAGTTGGTGTGAAACCTAGGCCTGTACCATCTCTGCACAAGATGGTACGTAGTTGGGCGCAATGCTTTCGATCGATACTCCGCACCAGCATAACCAAAAGTTGCTTTTCGGCCTCCTCATGGCCTCGAGAAAGCTGCACCATTACTTCCAAGCACATGAGATAACAGTGGTCACTCGCTTTCCGCTCAATAGGATATTGCATAATCCGGAAGCAACAGGAAGGATCATCGAGTGGGCACTGGAGCTGTCGAGCTTTGGACTCAAGTTTGAAAGTACTTCAACCATACAGAGCCGAGCTTTGGCAGAATTCATAGCTGAATGGACCCCGACGCCCGATGAAGAAATTCCAGAGACAAGTGTTCCCGTACAAGAAGCGACGAGTGAATGGGTAATGTACTTTGATGGTGCCTTCTCGCTGCAAGGCGCCGGTGCCGGCGTGGTACTCATAGCGCCCACCGGAGAGCACCTCAAGTATGTTATCCAGATGCACTTTCCCAGGGAGCAAGCGACAAACAACACTGCTGAGTATGAAGGCTTGCTTGCCGGCCTCAGGATTGCGGCCGAACTTGGGATCAGGAAGCTGATTGTCCGGGGAGATTCTCAGTTGGTGGTCCGACAAGTTAACAAGAGTTACCAGAGCCCTTTGATGGAAGCTTATGTAGATGAAGTGAGGAAACTTGAAGAACACTTTGAAGGTCTGCAAATGGAGCACGTTCCAAGAGCTCAGAATGACATTGCAGATGGCCTTTCAAAGTGTGCTGCGATGAAGTTACCTGTGGAACCAGGGACCTTCTTGCTCAAGCTGACTCAACCATCCGTTACACCATCCATTGGGCAACCCAAGAAGAGAAAGTTGGTCTCCGGCGACTACTTGCCAGCGGATCTTCCCGAAGCCGCCGCCAAGGTCCCTAAGATCAACGATCAAAATGCTGAGGAACAGTTTGCTCCTGCAGATCCTCGGGTCTGTACAGTTGAAGCAAGCGTTCCCGACAAGCCTCGCCCCGGCGAGATTGCCGGGGGACCATCCGCTCCGGCAGAACCATAGGTTCTTGCCGTGGAAGCTGGGGTTCCCGCAGCAGCTCTCGAGCCTTTAGTCCTTGTCGTTGAGCCTCGGGCTCCGGCATGGGCGCAGCAGATCGTTCGTTTTCTACAAACTGGAGAACTTCCCGACGACCCAGAAGAGATAGAGAAGATAACCAGGCAGTCAAGTATGTACCAGTTCGTGGACAACGAGCTGTACAGAAGAAGACTCAATGGTGTCAGGTTGAAGTGTATCTCCAGGGAAGATGGACAGAAGCTGTTGGCAGAGATACACGGAGGCATATGCGGCCACCACATTGGCGCAAGGGCACTTGCCGGGAAATCTTTCCGGCAAGGGTTCTTTTGGCAAGAAGCCCTCCAAGATGCGACTGCACTAGTAACCAAGTGTGAAGCGTGCCAGTTCCATGCCAAGCAAATTCATCAACCAGCTCAAGCTCTCCAGACGATCCCTTTGTCCTGGCCCTTCTCGGTCTGGGGGCTCG
The DNA here is from genome assembly GCA_902687465.1 of Secale cereale. Taxonomy (NCBI): domain Eukaryota; kingdom Viridiplantae; phylum Streptophyta; class Magnoliopsida; order Poales; family Poaceae; genus Secale; species Secale cereale. The sequence continues at coordinate 143,087,223 of LR738711.1, forward strand.
ATATCCTCGGCCCCTTCCCTCGAGCTGTCGGGGGCTTTGAGTACTTGTACGTTGCAATCGACAAGTTCACAAAGTGGCCAGAAGTGGAACCAGTGAAAAAGGTGACAGCACAGTCAGCGGTCAGGTTCTTCAAGACGATTGTTTGCCATTTCGGGATCCCTAACAGGATCATCACCGACAATGGTACACAATTTACTAGTCGCACCTTCATGAAGTACGTCCAAGACCTTGGCGCCAAGGTCTGTTTCGCTTCTGTTGCTCACCCGAGGAGCAATGGTCAAGCGGAGAGGGCCAATGCTGAAGTACTACGTGGACTCAAGACAAGAACCTTTGACAGGCTGCGCAAGTGCGGAAGAAACTGGATAGAGGAGTTGCCGGCGGCTCTTTGGTCAATCAGAACGACACCAAGTCAAGCCACCGGACAGACACCCTTTGCTCTAGTCTACGGAAGAGAGGCAGTTCTCCCCACGGAACTCGTATACGGATCTCCTCGAGTGCTCGCTTATGATGAGCTCGAGCAAGAGCAACTGCGACAAGATGATGCATTGCTCCTCGAGGAGGAACGTCTCCAGGCTGCTGTACGTGCTGCTCGATACCAGCAAGCCTTGCGCCGCTACCATAGCCGCAAGGTTAAAGCCAGGAGTCTCGAGGAAGGCGACCTTGTTCTTCGGCGTGTTCAGTCCGCCAAGAATTCCAACAAGTTGACGCCGAAGTGTGACGGCCCTTATCGGGTGAGACAAGTCACAAGGCCCGGCGCTGTCCGCCTTGAGACCGAAGAAGGCTTACCGGTGAGCAACTCCTGGAACATAGAGCATCTTCGCAAGTTTCACCCATGAGGCGCGGTTGCCGTGATCCGCTCCGGCAACCACCTTTTGTACAAGCCTTGCCGCTGTTGCATGTAACCCTTTGTACAAAGCCGGGCGCAAATCTCGTGCATCAGTAAAGTTTTTGTGTTTTGCACTATCTGCCTTTTTCCATGCTTTTCTTCGTTATTTGCATACATTATTTGGCATCTTGTGCAACACACGTACCCGGTAAGCATTAGCATGCCGAAAGGCCATATACTTGTTTTCCCTCCTCTTCTTTCTTTCCCTCTTAAGCAGAAGGAATGTTCCTTGCGCACAAGTTTGCCGGGGGGGAAGGAGATGGAGGATGAACCAAGTGCTGTTCAAGAAAGAGAAGCCTTGTCGGGGAAGCAAGCAATACATGAAAGCAAAGTCACCAGAATTTGAGCAGTTCAAATTTTAAAATTTTCTTTATCTTCCTTGAACAACCACACTTTGTATGGAAAACCTGTGCGCGGTGGAACCTACCCGTGGCTAGCCGCACCCTTATCTTGTTTTCGAGTACGCTCAACAACTTAAGTGAGCTGCGACAAGTGTCGCGCCCTTGCTTCATTTTCGAGTTCGCTCAGCAAGCTAAGTGTGTTGCGACTAGCTGCGGCAAGGTTGCTTGTCGGTAAGCCCTTTGCCAGCAGGCTGCTCAGAGTCCAGCACTCAGCGCTCGCGGCAAGGGTCCCTTACCGGCAAGTCCCCTAGAAGCGTAGGGTTAAAAACATACAAAGTAAAGGACCGAAGCAAGGAAGATAGCACCGCATTAATTGATCAAAATAAGATAATATATTACAAAGGATAACTTGTCGCAATGACTAATAAGTTCATGATTCGTGGCACACTATGCAGCAGCAAAAGAAACAAAGAGAAGGTGGCCTAATCCACGCGATCGCCCTCACGCCTGGAGATCTTGTTCACCTTGGCGATGATGTGGGCGACCTGCCCCTTCAGCGCCTCCATATCCGCGTTGGCTGGCAAGCTGCGGAGAACGTTGACGAGGTTTATACCAGGATTGCGGTATACTATCTTTGTCAGAACGCGCTCCAAGGTTCCCACGCAGAGTTGGCGCGACTCCTCGGCCAGCTGCGCGGGAAGCTTCTCCTGAAGACGAACGAGCGCCGGCGCGATCCCTCTGAAGAAAAGACTGAGCTTGGCGCTGTGGGGGAGGTTTGGATCCGGAGAGTATATGAGGTGCTCCACTCTCATTGCCATCAGCTCCTTGTCGATGGCAGCGGCAGAAGCCACCCGGTCTTCGGTCCATACTTCGACGGTCCGGCGGAAGTTGTCAGTTGAAGTGGCAGCTCTCTCCACCAGGCCTCGCTCCTTGCGGAGCTCATCCTTCAGCTTGGTTTCGCGGTCCCGGACGGCGTCAAGAGAATCCTTCAGCGTGGAGACCTTCAGCTCCAGATCTGCAATTGAATCCTTGGCGGCCTTCAGCTCGTCGCCCTGCTTGGAGAGGCGTACCTGGAGTTCTGAGTTGGTATGGGCATCCTTCTTGCGCTCTATGTTGAGCGCGGTGACCCTCTCTGTGCTCGCCTTCAGGTACTCCTCCAGCTGCACCACCTTAGCTTCGAGGTCCTTCTTGGCGGTCTCCGCGGTGGCTGCGGCGGCCTTTGCTTCCTTCAGCTCTCCGCCAAGGGCCTGCTCCCGGGCGGTAAGGTCTTCCTCGTGAGAATCGAGGTCGACCTTCCGCTGGTTGAGCGCTCCTTCTCGCTGGGACAACGCTTCTCCGGCGAGTCGCTGTTGCTCCTCGGCCTCAGCCTTCTCCAGGAGCCACTCTTGGTACTCTCCAGCAAGCCTCTCGCGCTCCTCCGCCAATTCGCGGAGGGCCGCTTGGTTGGCGGCACGGAGCTCCGCGGCGCGTTTCTCCATATCTGCTGCGGCCTTGGCGGTGAGGGCTTCCCGAGACTCAAGTTTCGCCTGCCTGGCCCGGTAAAGGGCCAGGAGCTGGCGAAGCAATTTCTCCTCCTCGGGCTCGTCACTTCCGCCGGGCGCTTCAACAATCTTCAGACCCGCGGAGGCGAGGGCCTCTCCATCAAAGGCCTCTCCCTCCACGGGGGCTCGCGACGAGGATCCCCACGGCACCTGAATGAAGACGCCATTGGGAGCATCAAGGTAGAAGCCCGACTGCTCCTTTCCGGTGGAGGGGTCGGCGGCCGGTGCAGCGCTCGACGCTCCTGCCGCCTCCGGGCCGGCAGTGCGGTCGCCGTCCCCCTCCCTGGCCGCAGCGTCTGCGGTTGGAGCAGTCTCCTCCGCGGCGGGCTCATCGGCTCCCGCCATGCTATCAGTAGCAGTGGCGTTGCCATCGCCGCCGCCTGTCTCCTCGGCCGCAGGCCCGTCGGCTCCTGCCATGCCTTCGACGACAGGGGCGTTGCCGCCGTCGTCCTGCGCGCCTTCCTCACCGACGACCTCGGTCTCCATCCGGTCCGGCGCGGGAGGATCTAAAAATAGAAGAAAAAGAAAAGAAAGAGTTCAAGCAAATATCCAAAAAAGACAAGTCCAAGAAGACGAGGTTGCAAGGCTTACCTTGGCGGACTTCGTCGACGACGGGCTCCCTCGCCGGGGAGCTCTCCCTTGGCGGGGTAGCCGCCCTCGCCGGGCTGCTTGCCCTTGGCGGGGTACTCGCCCTTGGCGGAGTACCCGCCCTTGTCGGGGCACCCTCCCTCGCCGGAGAGTTCGTCCTTGGCGGGGACGGCGGGGCCTGCGGCTCCTCGGGAGTGGCCTCCGGGCGCTCCTGTAGCTGCGGCTCCACCTCTGCACAAGACAATCAAGACAAAACGGAACAACAAGATGTTAGTACAAGACAAAATCCTCAAGCGCGCCCGACGAGCGGAAAAATCAAAGACCAGACTTACGCTGGGGGCTGATCTGGGGGCTGCTCCTCGGAGCAGCTGTTGGATCCGGCAAGTCCGTGGCCGGCGTGTCCCCTGTCGCCGCGACGGGCGAGTCGTCTTCGACCACGACCACGGGGACCTTAGCCCTCTTCGCCATCCGCTGGGCCAGGGTCCTGCAAGCAAATCAGAAACAAGATCAGAATCATCAACGTAGGAATCAAGACAAAATTAAAGAAGATACAAAACTTAAAGCACTTACTCCTCTTCCTCGTCGTCGTCGCTGAGGGCGGAGAAATCAAACTCCACCTGAGGTGCGTCCGCGCGAGGAGCAGGAGGAGAAGGCTCCCTCGGGCGCTTGGCGGTCCCTGGGGCTGGGGGCTGCGAAGACCCGGCCCCTGTGGACGCCGAGGCCCGGGGAGCAGGCGGAGCAGCCGTTCCGCTCTGAGAAGAACCTCCTCCACTTGCCGCTGACGTACGGGGCGCCTCCGCCGTAGCCTATGTGCGGGGCGCCTCCGCTGCGGTCGGTGCGCCGGGCGCTCCCGTCGCGGCTTGGCTCCCCCGGGTAGCTCGCGCCGCCCGGCGAGCAGGTTGTTGTCGGGGCGCCTGCGCCCTCGTCGTCGTCGTCGCCTTGTGGAGGCGCTTCAGCGGTGTGCGCTTAGGACTTGCCCGTGGCGGGGAGGTCTCCGAGGACGAGGAGGCGTCGTCGTTGAGCCCCAGAGACCCACCGGAGTCCTCGCCGGCCCCGGCGTCCTCCTCCTCCTCGACTGGCTCGCTGGGCCCAGCACCTTGCCCTGCAGCCGTGCTCCCTCCGGCGCCTCCGCTCCCTCCGGCACCTCTGCTTCCTCCGGCAACGTCGCCCCTCGCGGCGGCCTCGCTCACGATCCCGGGGATCCCAGCATACCTCAGAGAGGGGACCCCGGCGAGCTCGTCGGGCGGAAGTTTAAGCAGCCTGCGGATCTCCGCCTCCTCTGCTTGGCACGACGCTTCCGCAGCCTCTGCCTCTTCAACTGTAAACCCGAACTCTCCTGCCGCTGCGGCTGCGGCGGCCTCTTCTACCCGGGAAGCAATATAAGCAATCTCCCGCTCAGTGGTAGCCCGGGTGAGACCCTTGATCTCCTCCTTGTTCTTCGGCACCTCCACCAAGTTGTCGAAGATGCTCATGATGGCATCCGGCGTGGGCACTATCCATGTGGGGTCGACGCCGTGCGAGTCACATGCGGGCATCATTGCGCACAAGGAGTCCCGGCCGTGCTGTTGCATAGAGGCACCACTCCCCGGGGAGCTCTAAACCACTCCGGGTAGGCCGGGTCGTGCTTACAAAGCTCCCGGACCATCCCCTTCAACTCCAGCGACGTGAAGTTGAAGTTCAGTCCTGGGCGCAGCCTCATAATGTCCGCCGCATTGCCGTACTCCCATGCTGGCCTTTTCCTCTCCTGTAAAGGGGCAATGCGGCGGCGGAGGAAGTCTGCCCCTACTTCTCCGATGGTCAACTTGGCTACCCGGAGACGAAGAATTCTGACAAGGGCGACGTTGAGCTTGATGTCGTCCGCGTCCAGATCACTCCAGTCCCTGTCGCGCACTATAGCAGTTGTGCACGGCACGATGAAAGGCTGCGGCTCATCCTCTACTATCCAGCACCAATCCGCGCGCCACTCCTCCCACTTGCCGCGGAGCTCCCCTTGCAGATAGGATTCCTTCTTGTTCAAGCGGAAGACCCAAGAGATACCCCCGGAGAGGGGAGCGCCGGCCTCTACTCTAGGCGTAAAGAAATGCCTAAAGAGCGCTACGTTTGGATAGATCCCTATGTAGTTTTCGCATAGATGTGCGAAAACCGCCATCGTAAGGATGGCGTTGGGGGTGAAGTCTAAAAGGTGGAGGTTGTAGGTGTTCATGACATCACAGAAAAATTCAGAGAATGGAGGACAAAGGCCGCAGTGGAAGAAGACAGCGAAGAAGAAATACCCGCCGGGGTACATATCCTTGGCGGCGGCGGGATAAACTCTGGTCCGAGGATGCGCCTTGGTCTTCTTGGCCCAGAACAGGTAGTACTTGTTCCAGAGCTCCCGCGCGCCGAGCCTTGGCGCGAAGACGACATTCCTCTTCCGTAGGAGAGCAAGCTTCGCCGTCTGCTCGGATTTCTCTTTCTTGGCCTTCTCCGTCTTCGCCTTCTCAGTCTTCGGGGCCATGGCGGAGGCGGCGAGGGAAGGGGGGCGAGGAGTCCAGCGGCGCCGCAGATGCGAGAGACGGCGGAGGAGGTGTGGAGGCGGAGCGCAGAGGGTAATTTTTGGAGATGGAAGAAGCAATGAAGACGAAGTAAGGTAACGGCCCCTGCTTCCTCTGCTTTTAAGGGGGAAGTGGGGGACGCTCCACATTTCCCATTAAAGAACGTGGCCACGATCTCTCCCACGACGCCGCAATCGACGCGTGCCGTTAGGGAGGGATGCGGCGGATGCGGAAGGGGATTCGGCATGCCGTGGGCCGCGCGTGCCCGTGCACTGTTTTGGGCCTGGACCAACAGCGCTCGGCACCGTGTGTGGCCCAGGCCCGGGGGCTCCTGTCGGTGTACTAAGGTAGGGGTACCTCAGTACCCCAACTTGTGCACGGGCAGTAGCAGCTTCCCGTGGTAAGCCTTACCACGTGCTCGTCGGAGTCCTTTTTCTGATCCATATAAAGCCATTCAAAAACAAAGTATACAAGACAGAAGATCAAGGCCCCGGCAAGTGGAGCTTGCCGGGAAGGCCGTCCCAGGCTCAAGGTTACCTCACTAACACGAGACCCTGGCAAGAGGAGCTTGCCAGGAAGATTAGAAGGCTACATCTCAGAAGACACGCCTCGGTGCAACATGCGCCCCGGCAGGGCCCGGGGAGCGGCAAGCTCCAGGGCCCGGCAAGGTCAAGGCCCCGGCAAGGTGCTTGCCGGGGAGAGTTACGCTGTGTGCCCGCGCTCCAGCTCATCGAACCACGCGTCGTCCTGGGGCCATTCCAGGGACGCGTGGCGGATGGCTGTGCAGCCTGGGGGACACGGTGGCACTACACGGTGACGAAGCCATCACCGTGGCAAACGGAGACGTAAGGGCGGGCGCTTTTGGGGTCGACGGCGACGGGCATTAAATGCTCTTGTCCCCCACTATCAAAGTAGGTGATGACCACTGTTCATGCACTGTTCATCCACTATTCCCGCACTGTTCCAACTACCACCAAAGTTACATTTTTTACCCTTTCTCCTACGTTGACACCTGTCGGTGACCCCTTGAGCTATAAAAGGAGGCCCATGCACAACGTAGAAAGGGTTCGGAACCTAGATCACTCATTCGCTCGATGTAGCTAGTTCTTCAAGCTCCCGAGCTCCCCAACCTAATACAAACCAAGCAGGAGTAGGGTTTTACGCGTCCGTCGCGGCCCGAACCTGGGTAAACTGCCTGCGTGAGCTCTACGATCTGCTCTTTGTGCTCCCTCCGCTCCCTTACCGCACGAACAAGGGGCTCCGGTCCCATAGGTGCTCGTGGTGGACAGTTTCCCCCGACAATGTGTTTGGCCATTTGGAATTGCATGCATATCAGTTCAATGCAGACGTTAATTTGTGTGGGCGTGGGCTTGTTGCACTTGATTTTATTTGGGATGGTTGGGTAATTTTGTTTCAGCTCAAGCTGACCCTTTGTTAAGAAAGTTTATCGTGTTAGTGTAACATGGGGGCAATAGAGGGAATCCATATGTTTTTGGCTAGTGCGTGCGTTGATGTGGTTTACACCTATATTAGTGTACCATTTCCTTTGTTCACCTATTTCAGTTTGTTTTGTGTGGATCGAAACATTTAGGCTTTGTTTGAACGTCAGGGATATAGCACCCGGGGAGGCAAGCACGGTACGGATTTTACCCATCACACAGGAATTTGTGGTAGAAAACCACGGGCCCTGTACCACCATTTGGTTCACTCATGATGGGGGAAAGACATGGTGGATGTGTCTTCGGGGTTGTACTACCACATGGGGACAACCCGGTCTTGGGAAGGAAGAAGGCAACATCAGAGCATGATCTATACTACAGTGACCAGCTCGACCTTCTTGGTTATCATCTCGAAGACGCGCTTCTGCAGCGACTCCACCTCTGATTGTGACCCCCATTCGAGACATTTCTTGGTCGACGACACTAGCCTCGTAGGGGGTCTGGATCTGAATTCAAGCGCGACCGCCCAGTTGGCGCCGCATGGCTCGGTAATGTAAAACCACTCTTTTTGTAGATCTTGATGGTATCTATGAAGGTACCGTCCAGCCATGCAACATGTTAAGCTTTCTGATCACTGCCCCCCCCCACTACTAGGAAAAGGGCTATAGATGGAATTGACACTAATGGCGCACCAGGCATGCGGTGCGCCATTAGTATCCAAATACTAATGGCGCACCGTTGACGTGGTGCGCCATTAGTAACAATTTTTTTTCATATTTTTCTCAAAACTACTAATGGCGCACCATTGGATAGTGCGCCATTAGTAGTTGAACTACTAGTTGAACTACTAATGGCGCACCATATCCACGGTGCGCCATTAGTAATTTTTTTTTCAAATTTTTTTTTTCAAAAAATACTAATGGCGCACCGTGGGAGTGGTGCGCCATTAGTAGTGGTGCGCCATTAGTAGTTCAACTAACTAATGGCGCACCACTCCCACGATGCGCCATTAGTATTTTTTTTTTCATATTTTGTTTTTATTTTTTTATTTTATTTTCAAAAAAATACTAATGGCGCACCG